>OX461812.1:59635831-60016014 GCA_949802685.1 Dicyrtomina minuta | reverse complement strand
CCCAACTATTAGTATATGGCACATGTGCTAAATTTTAATAGGTTGCTGCGCCCTAAGTACAAACAAATTATTAAATATACTATATGTACATGCTATAGGCATTGCAAATTGTACTCTGAAGTCATCCATGAAGGTAGAATGTCCTATTCATAATAATAACTGTGACAGTAATCCTCATCCCGAGCCACTAGTAGTGCTCATTTACTATTATTATTATTGTTATTACTACTCCTATCGTAATCGTATGTAGAGCAGAAAAATATTTATATGTTTTGTGTATAATTGCATTTATCCGCACAGAGTGGATGTTGATGATGACAGTCCAGAGCCGAGCAGTAATGCGGGATAGATAACAAAGTAAACACGAGATATGGAATTGCTTAATATATACAAGTTACTAAGTATTATGTTTTATGTGCACTCTGTGTTATCATGTATTAATAAGTACACGTGTATGTGATGGACATAGTTGAATAGTTGCGAGTTGGAGCTTCTGCTCCTTCAACAACAACAACATGGTGCAAATAATATTAAATTACTATACATCTAATTGAACAATTAACATCCATCCGACCGCTCATCCATCCATCCATCAACACCCACTTTATATTTATTCCATAGATTTCGGCTTCGGCTTCCTTCCAATCGACAATCCAGCAGCAGACAACAACCAGACTCCTCCATAATACACCACAGTAACAGTAACAACATCCATCGCCATCCATCCCAATCAACCCCATGTTACTATTCGTCATAATTCAAAATAAATGAAATGGAAAATTGAGACGAAATGAAAAGCCGTGTGGAAAGAGCAAAGGCCATTCAGTCAAGCAGGAGCAGAGTATTTTAATTGTAATATATCTATAAATTTTATATACTGGTTACTGGTTAGTACACTATTTAGTCGTGTTTTTAGGTACTAAAATTCACATTCAATGTGTTTGCTCTTTTCTTTCCTGACTAAAAGAGGCTGCTCAAGTATCATTATTAATACACCTTCCATATACATCCCAAGTTTCAAAAGTTCATATATACACAGCAGATTCCAACTTCAATCCCAACACAAACTACAATTACTATTAGTCATCATGATGAATGCATGAAAGAAATTCTTAATAGTCACACACACACACAGTCAGTAGTCAGTAGTCAAGCCAAGCCAATGTCAAAGTTGAAAAATTGGAATTAAATGATACAACTAATATTACTAACGCTCTCACCAGTTCTTTATTTCTACATAATATATTATGTATAACAGAAACAGAATTTATCTTTTGAGCTGACTTGACTCGGAAAAAAAAACGAGTTACATCATCTCATACGTTTATAATTTACAATTTTCAACAACATCACGTTTCAAAATCTGTTGGCTCCCAAACTTTGCCTCACAAATCTAGTGAAGCTGTCCAGCCAAAGCCAACAAGTGTACATAAAAGCAATGTAAAATAGGGAAATATTCAATTCTCCTTCATGTTTAAATATCTAAAACACTCACATTATTTGACATCCGAGACTCAGACCGGCGTGCTGCTCTGTGATGGAAACAGCGAAACTTGAACGACACGACAAACGGTCCAAGTCTAAAAGACATTTTGTCGACTGTACTTTCTTTGACGACAATTCAACGTCGATTATATATTTAGTTGCCCTAACATGCAGAGACTAAAAATAAGGCAAATAATCTGCAGGCATAAAATAGGAAAACTAGATTTTCAGAACCAATTAGCATAGCCTACAGTAGTCAGTTTATTAGCGTTATTTTCGACGCAAGGTATCATTCGCCTCATCGGTAAATGTCTCGCGCCTTGGACCATTTATCGTTTCGTTCAAATATCCCAGAATCCTCAGTCTATGAGTCTCTGGACCGAAACCAGCAGGCAGCAAAACCACCACAATTACATATTTCATAAGCTCCAAACCAAACAAACAGGTAGGTACACTATTTTAGCATATGCATAAATAAATACTACATTATACCCGAAACCCGACGCGACCAACTTGTGTACATCCCTAATAGCATATTCAAAATGCATGTAGCATTTTACAGGTGCACAGGGGAGGGGAGAAAGAGACGGGACTAGAACAGACAACAGAACAGATAGGACGAGAACTTATAAAATAAAGGTATGGTATCCTTTCATCCATTTGCATTAGCCCTTGCCCTCTCATTTAATTTAGACACGACAAACGAGGAAGGGAGACTCCACTACAGACAGACTACAGCGCTCAGTCAGTATATTATATGGAGCGTGTCATAAAAGTTCATTGAGAGAGAGAATATGCGAGTCAGAGTGGTAAAATCAAGTATATAGATACCGTAGCTATATCTTCCCTAACTGCATCAAGAGGACTAAAAATACCACAGAGTTATGCTAATACACCTGGAAAATGACATCAATGTTTCCGTCTGACAATAAAAACAACCCTCAACTTCCTGAGTGAATGACTCGCTTCTCCGAGAGTAAGTAACGTTGACGCTGCAGTAAAGTTGTTCTCCTACTGCTATACTGTACAAAAGTAGAAACGAAACATCAGCCATTCCCACTCCACAGTTCCACACACACAAAACTATATTATATGACAACTAACTCCAATAGTTGAGCAACTATCATAATATGAAGAGAGACTAAAAGGAAGATAGCTCACATGTATATAAATAGTCATGTAGTTCCGCAGATACCATACGAACTGACAAACTCATCATCAGATAAGCATCATATATCGCCCCATATCCATGGACCACTACACACTATACAGATAGAACAGAATCCATCCTCATCCACTTCCACATTCCTATATATGCATCTCCTACACATACTATAACTATAGAGTATTAAAACTATATATATATCTATGTTCAAAGTCCACGATGTACTATTTCTATTTAGTAGTACCTAGTACACAACTGCGGGCACATACAGATGACTAGGCAGAGTAGACGCAGACGTCGTGCAAATAAGTATTTAAGGTAAGTTCAGCAATCCTTTTCCTCTTCGGTGTCGGTGTCGGTGCTGCTGTGGTGATACCTAAACTACAGAATATGATGGATAATCTCCAAACTTCAAGTTCCATGCGGATATCGCATTAAAAGACTTGGGAGTACATACAGGCAGAGCAGCCTCTTTCCTTCATAGTTGTACATACATAGCATGGCACACCTCTCTTACTAGCCTTTCAAATTTCAAACCAAGACCAAACCACTTTTAACTGTGCATAAAATTAATATTACCTCTTCTTCTAACAGCTACATAGAATTGTGCTCCACTGCAGAGCACTCTGCGTATGCAGCCCTTCAATTTAACCCTCAGAGAGATTAGTAAATGACTACACCACAAAACAAAACATAGGGAGAGAGAGAGACCAGGTAGATAGATAGATAGACCAAAATGAATTCCTATCCACTCTCTTGAACCTTAAAACAAAGTGGGAACAGTGGGAACAGGAACGCCATTTGCCAACTTTTCATTGCCCGTCATCAATCCTACCTCAGAGTCATCATCAGACAGAGAGTCAGTGTATCTTCCGAGATGCGTATATATCAGGACTGACGAGCATTAAAACTTCCCAAGCAGAGCAAGCAAGCAAGCAGCCCAGTGAGAAATCCCTTTCTTATCTCTACACATTTCGTATTAATTCCTTCTCAAGTTGAAGTTGGGCATTCAAATATTCAAATACTCATACACACAGACACAGGCAAAAGGAACGGCTGACACTGATGGTATGGTAGTCCACACGTCAGTGGACTTTTACTTTGTACTCCACACAGAATTGTAATATGTAAAACCCTTCTCAAAAACACCAGCTGATGCTCATCCTTTAATGCTAAATAATGCTGATCGCAATGCACATTCATCCCCACATACTCATTATAATGGAGCCCAATATTCAATACACATAGAGACATCAGTAACAGACAGATGGGACATGGACATGGATGGAAACAACAACACACTTTTTTTCTCCATTGCATTGATATTCAAAAATAAGCCAACAGGCATTGGCAGTAAGTAAGGAGGCTTAAGAGAAAAACCGAGACAAAGTGTGTAGAGTACGACGACGACGACGTCAAAGAACATTTTAAATTTTAAGTCAACTCTCAGAACTCAAGTCTCTTGCATATAAGGAAATCATGTGGAACAATACTCAATATAAAATATATTTATTATAGGCATCCTACTGTCAATTCAATAGTAGATAATTACTACGATGTCGATGTGATTTCTTGAATCTTCCTGAGAGTACCATAAAAATCTCAATTCAAATGTGAATGCATTCGTTCCCGGTCCTTATACTTTATCTCTGCCTCCTAATGCACTATGACGATTCCAAACTGTGAAGTAAAGTACCCAGTACCCACAAATGTTTAAAGCTAAAAGGATATAACAACTTCCAATTCCAAATGAAAGCAGCATATTACCTGCAGAGCCTAATATATTATACATACGCAGTCTTTGCAGCGATTCCCACACGTGTGTCTCTCGTATAATTCCTGTACCAAGTAATTCGAATTCGAATTAAATAGTAATGAAGTTCTGTACAGACAGGTTGATTGTTACTGCGAGGGAATCAAAGGAGTAGTGTGTGAATATTAAAGTACGAAGCGTATAGAGTATAGGTAAGTACCTTAATCTTACTATTAGTTTATATGCATTATGCAGTTGATAGCTGTTTACTAAATGATCCTACTACTACTACAGCCAGTCTTTATTAGTCAGAGGAATGGATGACACACACACCCTGGCATGACAGGACTCTGTGGAGGTACACTCCACTGCACACAAGGTGATAAAATTATTTGGAAGGTAAACAACTGCTGAAACATTGAAGAATGCCATCATATATTTATATAGTTCAAAAATGTTTACAACTTTTCAACTATTAACCTTACTTACACAAGCCCTGAATTAAATATCTTTAAAATGTCTCCACAACAGCAGTGCAGTGCAGTGGCCGGATTGAAAAACTTTACTGACTGTAGAGTCAAATATTGTTCCTTTGAGTCAACCACGGTCAGTAGTGGTGGACAGAGGATACTTTGTCTGGATTTCTGGATCTAAGTTTAAAATCTGTACAACATACAGTGTAGGTACCTACTTAGTATCTTTCGACAGCTATAGAAAAAAAATGAGACCCAAATATCCTTTAGAGCTGGTACTGGTGCTGGTCTGGTAATGTAAAAATAACAGCGTTCGAGATGACGTAATCTCTCAAGACTTTATCATTTTTTCATTTTCGATATTTTAATCCTCTACCAGCACCAGTACCAGCAATTACTCCATGTTGACTACGAAAAGGTTGAGCCATGCACAGAATGCAATCCACACACACCCACTGACTGACAAACCTTTTTTACTGAAATAATAAAGCCAAACCACGTGCCTTGCCTTCCTTCGTCAAAAGCTTATTGATGAAATCATATTTAAAATAATACAATTGTCGTAGAAGAGCAGAGCAGGAAACCATTGTATTTAAAAACCAAACCCATCACATACACACAAGGATTTTTTCACAGCTTTTTTGGCTATTAATTTTGACGACTATTTCTATCACTATCACTAAACTATTAATGGCGATCAGAATAATGCAAGTCTCACTTTACATGCTGTACATAATCCAAATCTTTTGACGACCAAAATAAATATCCTTTCGTATCATGATTGTTCCCTCCAAGTGTTTAAACCCACGTAGTACAGTCATAGTGCACACACATACTTGTTCTATACAATCATACACAAGATAAATTAAACATCGGAGGCTCAGGGAAACATCTCAAACACAAACTATTTTCATAAATTCTAATATTCAAAAATCCCTCTCAACTAAATCAATGTCATTTTTTTCGGGTGACAAATACTCAGGAGACCAAAAAGGGAATGGAGAAAAAAAAAGTCGAGATTTAAAAAGACTAACTGAGGCTGGGGAAGGAAGATAAAATATTACTGTATTGGTGTGTGTAACACAAGTAGGTACCTTTAGGTATGAACGAAGTACGTGTTGTACTACTTCGACTTCGACGTCTTCTCTAGTTAATATAATATGTGGGAGAGAGGCGGGTAGAATGAGTGAGGAAGTTGTTGGACTATTTGAGTTTGAAGTTTGCAACTCTCTTCTTGTTGAAATATATACGAATATTATTATGTACACACACATGAGAGGGAACTAGGAGCGGAAACCCCAAGAAGAAATAGTGACTAGTCTCAATGTCTCAAATATCATCTTGGCTTGAGAACCCCATCATTTTTACAGTTGATACCCTCCTGTCATCCTCAATAGACGTTTCTCTCGACTCGTCAACTTTCAGTTCCGTCAAAAGGTCAACAAAGTAAAGTACGAGAGTGAGTGACTGGGTTGGGTGGTTGGTGTTTGTTGTAGTTGTTAGGGGAAGTGGCCTCGCACGGACACGGGTGGGATATAAGTTGGCAAGATGAGAAAAGAAAATATATCTGTCTCCTCCCCTCAACAAATACTTTCTTCAGATATATTGTTAAACATTCTAATTTTAATTCTAACCACCGATATTTTAAAAAGTAACAGCTCCAGCATTAAAAGAAAACTATTTCATATAGGAATGAGGTTATGGGGATTGCATGGTTGGTGGTTTGGTTGATGACGGTAAATATTTATAATTACATATATAGGGACTACCCACGCTTTTATTATACTGTATTAACTAAATTTGAGGTTGGGTATAGGATATAGGCATCCGATAACCGGTACCGGTAGCGGATTCCCATTGTGGCAATTACACAACAAGATCAAAAAAGAAAAAAGAAAAAAAGTAAAGCATACTCACATCTATTGGACAATCCCATTCGGATCCATCAAGTAGATGAATTCGGGCAAGAATCATTTTACCCTTGAGTCGTTTAGCACTTTTACCCGTGCCATTCGTTGTAGCCGGTGAGCCGGGATAGTTAGGAGAGGCATCACCCAAACTCCCATTATTATCCTGTGGAACATTGGGTCCTTTGGGCGAGGATGGAACAACATTCTCTTTTCCTTTTGCTTCCGGCATTATGAACGACAATGAGCACTACTGTTCTCCTCTAAATAAATCGATGTTCTTCTTCTTGTTCTTCTTTTTCTCTCTGTCCCGAGATTTTTCTTCCCAGAGAGTCTCCCTTTCACTGGCACTTAATTTTCCCTCCGATACACTTGATAGATAGATAAATAAAACAATAAAAAAACAAATGCTCCAATAATACTTAAACAAACAACTATAAAATTAAACTTATAATAGTACACCTATACTAAATACATAAACACACTGAAAAAGAACTTTTTGGAACCAAGTGTATATATATAAGGTGATGATCATCATCAATTTAATTTTGGACTTCCGTCCTTCCACCTTGTTTGTACATATTGGTTTAGTTTTGGTGGTACCGGTATCGGTTTCTGTGTTGTAGTGCTATTAAGTCGCGGTGGAGTGCCACATGGCACATGGTAATACCCACAGGACACAGACCAAAGAGACGGAGACGGGAGAATGTAATAAAAAAAGTACACAGAGTCAAATCAAGAGTCCTGAACACCCTAGTCCTAGTTAGTATTATTATGTAACTAACTGTAAGTTTAAAATTAAATCTCATTAAAAACAACCAAAGTTCTATGTTAACATCGAATTTTGGTTTCTGTTTTTCGTTCCTCTTCCCTATTTACCGACACCGAGACCGAGAGCAGGAGCTCATTCGCACTACATAATATGACTGTGTTATTGGATGACAAGGAATGTCAGGTTAAAAAACCTAGACACGATGTCGATGCCGATACCGATGTCAGATGTCCCTGCAAAAAAGGATCCTCATTTAAAAGGTTTCTCCGAACATAGTAACGACAACGACGCCAATAATAAGGTTTTGGAGCCTCGGTCTTGGCACGTAAAATACCTAAACTTTTAATCCCTCGTACATTTTTTACCGAGAAGACAATGGATAGAAATACTCCAAATATTTTTCAGCTATAATTTCTTGAACCGTACAAAAATATTTAGCTCTAAAATTATCATGTACTTACTGCATTTTCTAGTGTATAGTAGAAAAAAATTAGCACAGATCTGAAGATATGCTCGAATTGCTATAATAATATTATCCCTATCCCCTTATGTATATAAGCTTAACGTTATTAAAATAAATCCATGCTTCTTATTACTTAAATAGAAACAGGAATAGTGTTTCTCTTATATGTCTCATTCTGAGCACGTAGAGCATATACACAACTATAGAGATTTCAACTAAAAATTCATGCGACACTTCCAATTACATGCTGACGACTAGATTAGATACTTACTCAAAGTCAGGCCGGTTTTTGTAGTAGTACTAGACAAGAGTTAAGACAGACGAGAGTTATTTTTTAAATATACATGCTCTAATAACAAACTAAAATAAATGTGTGTAGGATCTTTAAATCTTTTGAGAAATCTAAAATAAATCTTTGTTTAAAAGGATTTCACTGTTTTTCAGACCCATTTCTCATCAATCATCATACCTCCTCAATCACCACAATCTATGTTCTCCATAAATTTAAAATAAAATCAAAACTTTCAGTTGTTGTCATTGTCCATGTATTTTAGATACTTGTACAAAAGCGTCGCCTTCTTCTAAAAATATTATAACAATTTTTGGCTTCCGTACAAAAGTCAAAGTCTTATCATAATATTTCCTATTAATACTAACACACACACACACACACACACATGCAAAACAATCCATACTCAATACTAGTAATTCAAAACAATATGACAATAGGCAATTATATGCAATCGGCAATCGGTCATAGTTTGTGGCAGACGAAATTTCAATTTGCGATTTGATATGGCTCTCACTCTCATATTTCATTAATAAAATAATGGTAGACTTGTGAGCAAGTATCATATCTCTTTTTGTCAATGAGTATATAATTGTATTTGTGCGTCTAATGCCTTTCTGTGTCATTCACATCACACTTTCAACTTATAATTATTATTATCCCTCCCAACAACAAATGTTCAAATCAACATTGAATACCGATTATCACAAGCACATGCACGAGATGCAGTGTCAGTTGTCAGTCAGTAATAACAGAGTTTTATATTTTGAGCACATCAAAAGGTGAAAGGACACTTGAGAACACTAACAGATGATGAGACAGACAACAAATACTTTAAAAAATGCAGCTGACGTTTTATACATTTGACAGTCCTATAGCTTTCATTTTTACTTTCATCATTTGGTGGTTTAAAAATAACGCACACGTCAAATAGCAAACAACAGTCAGAACCATAATAAATTCAAATTATCAGGTAACGCGCAGTGACTGTCAACTGTTCCCAGTCACCAATTCACAGTTTGAGCATGTGGTACTGTGAAACTGTAGCTGTAATCATTTGCCATTACATTTTTAAAATGTTGGATGTGGGAGATTTACTTCATAAAATCGGGTCGGTTGACAGTTTCTATCGATTATCAATCGACAAACAACATTTGACATATCCAATGCCCGCCCATTATATAGAAGTTTTAAAGGTTGGTGGATATTGTAGGATTCAACTCTGAGTTGCAATAAAATTGAAAATCCATAAAATCCATAAAACAATAACTGTGTGAACTGCATAAAATATAGGAACGAAGACGACTCTAATGTTACGTATTACTTAACTCTATTGATTTGACTTGAATGGTAGTTGTACTTTAAATTTGAATGTGTGTAGTGGAGAGCTTACGGCTTATTCAGTCAATCGTACCGTAAAACTTCGTATTCATTAGTATTCAACCTTCAACCTTAACATTTAACATAACTGGACAAACTACGAACAAACTTGAGCATTTAATTCCAAAGTTGACACTGCCTATGTTACGTTATGTTAAATTATAACGACAACGGGGGACCAGGGGAAGGAATGAGAACGAGTAGCAGCAGTTTTAAGAAAGACAAAAACAAGAGGATGAACGGACGGATGTAAATGAAGGGAACTAACCGAACTTGTCAGCATTAGTTGTCGTTGTCGTTGTTTTAGCGTATTAAGCGTTGGATTTGGATTTGGATGATGGAATTGGAATTGGAATTAGATCCGACGACGAGAATAAACTCCACTGTCATTTGAAATGATGTTATTTTTTTAATATCCGTTTTTATTATCGTTTATATATTTTATTATGTTCGTATTTCTAGTTTCGTAGTTATTTTTTACAAAAAAATACATGAGATAGATTATTGAGAACACAAATTGGAACAAGTAGACAAGAAAGAACAAGACTCAAAAGACACAGGAAGGGAGTATTTTGTCTTGGCTTTGATTTTTTGGTTTTGGTTTCGTAGTATCTCTTTCCACTACTACTGTTTAGTAGAATATTATTTTCAAGATAGGTCTTTCTTTTTTACATATATATCCTTTGGTGGGTCTTTTAGTATTATTTGAAGATGGGCTTTTTTCTTGACGTCTCTCTCCTTCTTCTTCTTCTCTCTACTACATTACACACCCACAGCCTCACATAACCAACACATTCACTCACCAACTTCCCAACTTCAACTGAGTTCTGAGAGGCCCCAACGTTATTAGACACATCGACGACGGAATCCACACCCAAAACAAGTTTTGCCCTGTGCTCTCAAAGCTTCCAGTCAACTCCAACCCCAGTGGCCAGTGAGAGAATTTCAGTCAAGAGGGAGCCCTGCTCTGTAAGGGGCATCCGTCAATGACGTCAAGATTTATGGGAGGAAGGGGGAAACTGTAAATGTAAACTTGGTATGGTGCTACACAATCTAGAAGTGCTAAACTACAGGAAGGGAGCGTGTACAAATTCGGCATTTTTTTACAAGATTATTGACGGACAGCCCCAAAGTAAATGCCCTACAAAAATTAATTTTGTAAACGTACAAATGACATACTGGAAGTTTGAGTCAATCTGTACATTTTTGAGGCGGCCCTCTCGTAGTTTTAACCCACCGCAAGACATACCTGTAAAAGTTTATTCCTCGTGAAAAGTACTGTCACACTATCTATCCTCTCAGTCGGACGGGATCGTGCATAAATTACGCAGTATATTTTGGCGGAAGGGATAGGGGCTCAAGCTCTCTATCATTCTATATGAGCGTACATACCAAAAGAGGGGAGGGGGGTATGGGTTCAACATTTCCAATTTTTGTACCACACAATTTATGCACGTTACCATTTTTACTTTTTTTTTACCGATGCCGATTGCGAGTGCCGAGTGAGCCGCTGATATCTTTCAAGCGCGAGCGTCACACAAAATTCCTGTTGCTATATTTTTTTTTGTATATCTTTTTTTCTCTTCTTGATTTTCTCACTTTATCCGATATCCGACAGAGTGCAAAAACTGCTAAGGATGTGTTCGTCATAGGAATTTACGTTGTAATTTAATGTAGATTGATTAGTTTGCAGCTTTAAATAAATTCTACGTAAACGAGTACTGCTGAAATTCGAAGACGTACTAAAAACTACTAAAAAGTAGACGTATCGTCTAGTCTAGTTTCTAGTTGTCTAGTAGTCTAGAAGGTACGATGAAATCATTAAATTAAAAGACTCGTCTTTTAATAAAACTGTGGTCCTGCCTACGTTTTCCACAATAGCAGTAATGAGCACAGGTGAGTACTGTTGACTGTATTTAACTTTGGTTTTGTAGATTTTGTTTTTAATCGTAATCATAGAATCATAAAACTAGATAACAAATATCTATACCTACAACCTATACACTGTGCAAAATAAATTTTTTCGCAAGCCCCTTGATTTGTATTTTTGTGTATAACTAATTAAGTGTATGATATAGTCTGTTAAAGAGTTTTTGCACAAGATATTTGGTATTGCATGTTGATCTTTCTTACAAGCATGATGAAGCATGTTTGGGTTTGGAGTTTGGATTCTTTGGATTTATTAGCGATTGCGAGCTGCAATGCAATATATGCAATGAGGAGAATGGGATATCGTCCCTATAACATACAACATATTATATATAACTAGCTAAAAAAGTATATAGTAGCCCGGAGCTACGATTAGTTAATTCACAGCATCATATTGCAATAAAATTGCAACACTATATTGTAGGAAGAGGAAACATGCTGGTATGTTTCTATGCTGCGAAATCCGAAAGTAAAATAGAAACTTGCCGATTGTATAATAAAGTAAACGGAAAAGTGTGTTGTGTTTTGACTGTGACTTCAGTCGAACGAAGACGAAATTGTAGTTGTAAAATTCAGGGATTTCACTTGCTAGTTAAGTGACTAGCAAAAACTTCAGTAGTATACTACTGAAACTACTGAAGTTGTGGAAGTTTCCAGATCCAGAAAATCGGATTTTATATTTAATTCGTCAGTCGTAAGTACTAAATGACGATGATCGGCTAGCTACCGTTTGAGCCTTCCTTTTCGCTATTTTATTGTCTTAGGAAAATAAAAATATCAAGCCAGTGAACAGCGTGTGCAACAGGTACTTATTTTTGTTGTTGTAGGAAAACTTTTATTTAAGTTGTAGGTAGATATATTTGGTAGTTCGAACAAAATTAAGTTGGTTATCGGTTAGAATTGTTAGATTTATGGGTTACATTATTGCATCATTATAACTAATCGTAAGCATTGTTCATTGTTATATATTAGTGACTGTACTATTGATTGTATTATCTTTTATATCGCGCATGATTACTTGTTGGTATAATGGTAATGTTTACACAGATGTCCAGAACCCAAATCCCTAATTGAGTATACATAATAGTGTTTAGTCTAGATAGTAATAATAAAATACTAATATGGTGTTATGCTCTATTTGATATTTAGTAATTAAGTCAAACTCCCGTGGAGCTGTGATAACTTACTTAGATCAGTCCTCCATCAACAGACCAATCGCCATTTACTGTGTACTATTTTCTGTTCTATTTATTTGTTTTGAACGCTATTTAATTTTCTACCAGTATAGATAGATACACAGGCCGGTCGCTTGGAAAATTATTAAAGTACAATAAAAATATACCGTCATGTACGAAAATCTGAAGTGAAATAAATTACAGATTTTAAATCTGATATCTACCTTTAACGTATATTTAAGAGGGGATTGATTTTGTATGGACTGCCGCCAAGTCAACAAAAATGAATTATTAATACTTTTGTTAACTTATTTATTGCATTTTGTAATGATACTAAATTGATTCTATGAAAATAATAAGTAATGCTTTTTATTTTGACATTTATTAGGAATTTTATAACACTTGAAGAGTATTCAAGACGCTTAAAGGAACGCACATCGAAGTAGAAAAGACCTGCAAGAACAGCTGCAAGTACTACTTTTGACCTGATTGACCAATAAATACTTGTAACCTGCGCTATAATTAGTATTTCAGTTACCTGGTCGGACCAACAAAGGGATAAATAACAAGAAGATTTTGTGCAACTCAACCTTTTAACCTTTCCGGTCTTAGTTTTCTGCCTTCTGAGTAATGTAATAAAACCAAACTACAATTACTCGTGTTAAAATTTAAGTACGTGGAATGAACGTGTGTATAAGTTGTTATGCATTATGTGTAATTGTTTAATGTGTGACAAAATGTACTAAAGAAATGTGGCGTGAGTATGATGTGTACTTCGTTTAGGTATCAACAAAAACTTAAATTTTAAACACGTGTGTGATTTTTAAAAGGATTGAGGCACGTTCATCAACGACCTGGAACTGTGTTCTAAGCAGCAGTGTAGAATTTTATATACATAAAATATATAATCCATAATGGGAACGAAAAAGAGAGCAATTCAAATATCCAGCCCAACCGGCCCAACCACACCGGCACAAATGAAATTCAGATCTTTTCCTGAAACGACACGGGCGACGGCCAAAGGGACCAAACCTTTACCGGAGCCAACAAGTGTGTCCGAAATCTTGACCAAGGTTGTCGTCTACGCCTGTAAAAAAGTGCTTTTCCTTCCCCCCAAAATCCGACTAACAGGCTACGCTGTTCTATTCTTTTTGGCTTCTTTAGTTGCAGATTATCTCCCTTTCCCAAAGACATATTTCGCCTACAGTGATAATATACCAAATCAATATTTCGTAAAGTTCAGCTGGGCATGGACGTTGTCACTTGTTGGAATGTTTGTGTATTTGACATCTTCAGTCTATTGTGGTGGAGATTTAAAGCGTATTCTTCGACATATGAGCCGACTATTGATTGGCACATTCGTTTGGCTCCTTTGGACGAATATTTTTAGAGTTGTCGAGGAATCTACAGGTCAGTGCTCTACGCCAGAAGGACCCTTGTACTCTGTTAAAGGAAGAAAATCTTGTTCCACGAAGAGTGGTAGATGGACTAGTTTTGATGTCTCGGGTCATGCTTTTCTACTCATGTGGTGTGTTCTGTTAATTACGGAAGAGGCGAAAGCTATTATTGGTTGGGACTCCATCAAGGATTTTATTCGTAATGAGGAGCATAATCGTACTAGAGCGGCTATTGCTGGAGGTTCCAGTGCTCCCACGGACCTATTCTCAGACACACCTTTAAGTCCTCTGTCTCTCGAAGAATTTGAAAAAGTCAAGAAGTCTTACAGCCAATTTTCACTACTTGCAAATATTCAACTTGTTTTCCTCACAGCATTAGTTCTACTCTGGGATGGGATGATGATTGCCACAGCTGTTTATTTTCATGTGATGATTGAGAAAGTCATTGGAGCTTTAATTGCTGGCCTTACGTGGTTCGTCTTGTATCGCGGCTTTTACACATGGGACATCCCTATATCCCCTGGGCTACCTGGGGTAGGCTTATTTAAATACTCATCTGAAACAAGGGGATTTAAAGTCACTGGACCTTCCTATGTGAGTAAAAATGTGGGTACGTCATCCTCACCTTTTTCTCTCTCTGCGTCATCATCATCATCTTCAGCAGCAGCTGCTGGAAACAAACCACGAAACAGGGAACAAGACTTACCTCAATTTTTGGGAATGCCCTTGTACGCACTTAGGAGTAAATCTAAGGATGACTTCCCCAGCACACAATCAGTAGCAACATAGTATTATTACAATTTTGAAGGCGTTTTCATCTACATGCATTATTAATGATAGTTCATCGATATCGATATTGCGTTGTTGCATTTCTTCATTGTATTAATTATATAATTATTCTTAAATAAATATTAAATATCTTAATTAAAAAGCTGAGACAAGCAGCTTTTAGACCATGATCCAACTCCAAAGAAGTCCATCCTGTCAAAACCTTAAAACCTTTACACACTACGACAAAGTGCTCTGTAATATAAAAATATATTCATGTTATTATTGCTAAAACTATCGTCACAATGCCAAAACTCAAGAGTTGTTGCTTTTATGTATATAAATAAATGTAAAATATAATGTGTCTTCTTCCCACCCCCGTTTGTATGTGTCTGAACCAGAATGTTCATTTTAAAATGTTTTTCTGTAAATGTAAAAGTGTTGGTACTTATTTAGGTGACTTACGACAGGCTCAACTGTAATCTGTAACCAATTTGTAGTCTAGTGTATTAGTAATATTATTTCGAAGAAACGAATTATAGTAATTATATTATAATTAATTAATTAATTGTCCAATACATGATTATTGTAATAAGTGTCAATTAACCTGCGTTATGTTATGTATTACAGTACAAAGTACATATAACATGATTAAGCGTAGTCAGGATTTAATAATCAAATTAGAATTATTGGCCCTATCTATAAGACACAAAGTTTAATTAGTATAATAAAATTTATCAAATATACACAGTTAAGGGTGATGTTATAATCATCAATAATTGGGACGGAAAAAAAAGCTCGGTGTTTAAGATAAGATCGATTTGTAAAGCATAATATGGCAGTAAAATTCAGTCGAATAAAAGCAAAAACTTGATTTTCTTAAATTTGAGAATAGCAATAAAAATTGTTCTTGGGATGTGGTGTCTGAAACTCTGAATTTTGAGTAAGGTCAAAGTTCAAAAAAAAATTTAGAAGATTTGAACAAGAATTTTAATCGTATACATATCTACTTACAAGAATTTATATTTTGTTTGTTCAATTTTGTACCTAAAATTATTCACAGGAATTTTTAGTTTTGGAATTTTGGAAGTTTAGGTGTGCATGTGTTACAATGGGTATTGTAAAAGTTGTTATGTGAGAATTAGCGAGTGTACTGGGGATAGTCGGCGGCGTAGCGGGGTTGAGTGTATTCCGGGCCCGAGTACTGATTGTACTGTGGGTAGGAAGGGCCACCCGCTGGACTGAAACGAGTCCTTAAGTGAGCTGGAACCCGTTTCCTCCCAAACCCGAGCATATTATTAAGAAATCCATAGCTTTCAAAATCCATATTTTTGTACAAGTAATATCCACCACCGAAAATAGCAGCTATCCCAAGAAAACCAAGGGCCCCCATCCCCATCGGCGTCCGTATAAAATCCGACAAACTGAATTCTGAAGACATTGATATGGCTTTTTGGAAGTTAGTGTTGCGTTGAATCCGATTGTAGTACAGTCCTAGCATGGGCCGGGTACGAACCCACATGCGATTCTCATAACCTTTTATTTTGAATAAAATAACAATTTAAAATTTTAATAAATTAATGATTACAATTCCGATAATGGTTAGTAAGTAGGTAGGTATATGCTTTTGTATTTATAAGATTTATTTTGTTTCTGTTTCCCTTCATACCCAGTTGCCAAAGACGATGAAGTAAAATAGCCAGGCTAATGTCGGCCACTGTAAATTTTGGTGAAACTAGCCACCAGTTAGGATCCTCTGAAATTAATTGGGGATATATTTAAACAAATGTCTTTACGTCTTATGTCCAGGCTTAAAGTGTCATTAAATTACATTAAATTAAAAGTGCAAAATTTTAAGTACATGTTTTTGGAAAATTGCAAAATGTTCTATTTCCATGTTTTTTGAAAAAATATAAATAATATTTTTACATGCTTGTGAAAAATACGAAATATTATTTTTATAAATTTTTGAAAAATAGAATTTGTTCTCTTGTTGCATGTTTTTGAAAAGTCTAAAGCATTTTATGTACATGTTTTTGGAAAAGTGAAAAATGTTTAATATGTCTGTTTTTGAAAAATGCAGAATGATGTATGTGCAGGTTTGTTTTACAACGCACAATGTGTTATTTACGTGTTTTTGAAAATTTCAAAACGTGTTGTTTGCATGTTTTTGAAAAGTGCAGGATAATTGTATGTACAGGTTTCCTCTAAAGTGCAAAGGTTTCCATTTGCATATTTTTAAAAAGCTCCCCCTTATACACATGGGGGAAGTTTTTTGTTTACTACATAATATCTAGTTACATAGTCTATTATTTTTTAAATTAATGTTTAAATGACGCCAAGAAAAAATTTAGCCCATATATCGCTACGATAATAAAGGATGAGTATAACTTTACCATGGGTTGCTAGCTCAGCTTCACATTCATCCAAAACTTTTTCAAATTGAAGTAGAAGTCCCTCGTATCTTTCCCTGTTGCAGATTAAAGCCATGTTGTCCTCAATCTCAACAACTTTCTGCTTCAGCATATCCTCGTACTCTGGAAATTTCTTCATTTCCGTTTGTAACACAGCAACACGATGAGTGACAACATCTGAAGTCAAAACAATGTTTTTTTTAAAATTAGTTTATTTAAAGGAGGTTGATAAAAATTAGCGAATTATAATTCGTGTCTACATTTTAGTACACAACATGTTATGTGGTTTTATACCTTGCATTTGTTGACGTGCTTTAGGAGTGTTAAATGGATATTTGGGGCTAATTCCTAAATCTTGACGATCAAACATGCCTACGGAAGTTAAACGACAGACCACAAGGTTAAAGGAAAAGTATTTAAAAATTTTATATTTACGCATTTCCATTTTTATGAACAGAATGAACAGATGCCATTTTAATTACTTATTTAACGCTGATGCTGAAATCAAAATTAAATCATCAGTTTGTATAATTTTTTAATGCAAAATAAGAAATATATTTTGATCTTAATGATTTTGATCTTTATTTTGATTTGAAATCAAACTATTTAAAGGGATCGTCCATAAATGATGTCATTAAAATATTCCAAATTTAAGGAATCTGTCATGAGCTTAACCATTATTGCGTAAATGGCTCTCAGGGCCGGATAATTCGGCCAGCGCAGGCAGCGATGCTTGAATTTTCAAAAAACGTGTAAATGGAACATTTTGCAGTTTTCAAAAATATGTAAAATCAAATATTTTGACTTTTCAAAAATATGCAAACAAATTTTTTTGTGCATTTCAAAAACATGGAAATGAAACATTTAACACTTTTCTCAAAACATTGAATTAGAACATTTTACTTTTTTCGGAATCAAGTAAATCGAACATTTTAAACTTTTCTAAAACATATAAATACAACATTTTGCTTTACCAAAGAAAACCATCAATAAAATCAAAATGGTGGTTTATGGAAACAAATTGCTGCCTAAAATCAGTTCCTTCGTCCGGCCCGCCCTGATGGTTCTCTTCTTAAACATTGGGTGTCACCAATATTCTGCTGGACCCATAGGGACTCTACCTATGACATCATTTATGTACGACCCCTAAATCCTTAATCTTACTTGAACCATAGGTGAGAGACTCGACTTTTAAAGAATGTATCTGCTGATTGAGCTGGTCACAACGAAGCTTTAATTCAGGGTCTGTGGGTATGAGCCTGTAGGTTCCTGCCAAATGGGAAAATTACACACTTCGTACTAGTAACTTACATTTCACTATAAATTAGCATAATTAAATTCAAATACATTCCTATAAAAAAAAGAAGGAAATTCCTAAAGTAGAAATTAGTCAAGGTTGATCCCAGTTACCCGTCGAAAAATTCTCTTCTAGATATTCAATAATTTTCTGAGAATCTGCAAGGGTCCGATTATTCTGATGGACTAAAACAGGAACTTCCCCGCGGGGTGACATGGCAAGGAATTCAGGTGTGAATTGCTTTCCGGTGTTGATATTCACGAGCTATTTTTTTAAAAATATTTACACACAAAAATAAATTTTGAAAGTAAAGTATCGCGTGTAAAAACATTGCAAATATCTGTAGGAGTAGGAGATAAAATAAGATTTCGGCAAACCTTGGATTTGAAGGGTATCTTCTTTTCGTGAAGATACATGATGACCTAAAGGTGCATATAGTAAATGTACCAATCAAATTAAATTACTTATATACGACAGTGAACAAAAATGCAGAGGCGCCACTGCCATATTGAGATAAATAGCGGTATATCAGTAGGCTTCTTAACGGTACATAAATATTTGTTAAATTGAGATTTAAATGCCAAGTGTCTCACTTTACCTTTTGCGAGTAGAAAGAATGAGGGAAATAATACAAGACGAGGTCTGTATTCCCGTTCGCCATGTTGGACATCCTGAAGTATTTTCAATGTGTTCCTCACGATGGTTTGATAATAATTTTTTACTTACTTTTAAAGTGTCTATAGATGTTTACTACTATCTATAGAATGTTTCTCGAAAAATACGTAGGACGTACACGTAACCTATTTAAACCTATGACCTATACCTAAAAATTAGGTAATTACATAGTAGAAATATTACATAGGCCTACGACTACGACTTAATTGTCATTGTGTTCAGTCATAGCCACGCACAATTAATTTTTATAGCTTGAGATTTCACTTAGAAAAATGGAACGAAATTACTTAATAATAAAATTTATTTTGAATTTTTAAAAGAATGACAATAATTTTTAATAAAAATACTAAATTTTGAATTTTTAATGATTTTTCGGTTGCTTTATTTTTTTTTAAATCATGTAATTAAAAAGAAAACTATTTCATTCTAATTTAAGGTAAAATGCGACACTGTATCTCTGGTAACCGCTCCAAAACTTCCACACTACAGTGACTACAGTCATTTTAGTTTATTTTTATGATTTATCAACCTTTTGTAGTACTCGACCAATTTCCACGAGTGATACACTATTCGAACGGTAATAAATATTAGAATCAATTAAAAAATTTCTGTGGTCTTTTTGTATTGGGAAAATAAGTCAATTTATTTGATGGACGGCAGTAGAACAATTTCAGAATATGACAAATGGTGTTTGTAGATTGTAAATTTTATTTATATTTTGGAGCTGGTGTTCCCTCATCATAATCTCGTCCGGAAGCCAAAAACTAAAAAAATAAATTACAATAATTAAATTGAATTTGAGATCACAATCACAGGTGATCACACTTTCAGTGTACATAATAATTAAATGCCAGAATGCGGCATGTAAAATGGTATGGGATCGTCTAAATATGACGTCATCGAATAATCACCATTTTTGGGTCTTTATGACCCCCACGCCATCAACTTTATAGCCTTCGCGTACACGGCTATCTTTCACGTGGGGTGTCATCAGGAGCCAAGAAGACTCATTGACCCCAGCAATGACGTCATTTGAGGATGATCCCTATACAAATGGGAAATGCTTGAAGTGCTTCAAGCGTTCAAGCCTCCATTATATTGGCATTATTACCTTATATTGTTTGCAGGAATATTCTTGCCACGGTTCGTTGTAGGCATTTGGACCAAGACGCCAACTTGTTTCCGGATGTTTCATAGCCATTCGGGCCACGTAAGCCGCCGCCATTAAAGCTCCTCCAAATCCGAGGAAATACATTGGAATAATCTGTGTAATTATTCAATTATTCAAATTAAGACCACGCTTATGAAATATTCAGGAGAGCATATTATGCCAATGCAATCGACTGGACAATACAGTGAGGGATCGTCCAAAAATGACGTCATCTCAACCGTGTCATCAGCTTAACAATAGCGTAAATGTTTAGGTTTATCTTTAACACGGGATGTCATCAGTAGCCGTGTAGACCCATCGACCCTTCCAATGACGTCATTTCGGTACGATCCCCAATACTCAAATTTTAAAATGTCCACTTTACTGCTGGATATTTCTTCATGTCCTTGATCGTCAGACCGCTGAGGCCCCAAGATTTAAAATCGAAGAATTTGAGCTTCGATGGGTCTTCCATTTTTTAAAGTTTTTGAGTTTTCGGAAATCAAAGGTCAAAGGTTATGTATTTTATTTAAAATAATTTATTTCTTTTTAGCTTAATTGCTGACACTGAGAATTTGGAGAAAGGATACTTTCCTTTTATATTTTTTAAATATTATGATTATCAATTACAAAAATATTTGCGGCTCGGGATGGGGTTGTAATAATTCTGGGTACTATAATTTCATAAAAATATTTCTAAATTCTACTACATGTCTAACGCCTGCCTACACGACCTACTACCTACCTTCTTAAACATTAATGATCGGCGACGTTTACATAAAACTTTGGTAAAGTCTGCCATGTTTTAACACTAGCATTAAAAAAATCAATCAATCAATAACATTTTGAAGCACTGCACTGTTAAAACTGTAATCAACCTAAAAATCGTATTTTTGTTGATTTTTAAAAATTCTGAGTGTAAAAACGAGCTTTAATTTACTGTAATATGGCGAATTTTTCGATGCATGATGATTTCCGTAACAATAATTTTTTTATTACAATAAATTAGCTCCTTTCAACAGTTTCAACAACAGGTTACTTAATAAAAAACTAAATTCATGTCAGTATATTAAGCATTTTAAAAATGGGTCGTCCATAAATGATGTCATCGAAATATTTACATTTCCAGGACCATTTTTAACCTTCCTGGTACCATCTTAACCATTTGTAAATGACGACGGTCTTTAACATAAGATGTCATGAGCACCCAAGTAGTCATTGACCCACCCGTCGTGACATCATTTATGGAGATCCCTAAAGCAATTATGTGGATAGAAATGGGTTGTTTTTTCACTGAGCACTGAGTACGTTTATTTATTCCACTTTTGTAAATAATGGTCAACTATTATTCGGCATTCGGCATTCGCAGAACAAAATCTACAATCTACAATTCAATTAAATACTTTTGTAGTTTTTACATTTTGAGCGTTTTGGGGACGTCGGATGAAAAAGGACGAAAGAGCGACGACTTTTTAAGATTCTAGAGATAAATCCCAATAAAATGGAGAAGCATGAACGACAGGAAATGGGACGTAGAAGAAGCTTTATTCGGATCCGTAGCTTCCTTGGAACCATTCCCTCCTCCTCCCCCTCCTGAATCGGTGAACGTTTCTCTCGTGATGGCATACTGTATCCCCAGCCAAGCTTCCTCTGCACTCGGGATTATTTCTGACGGTGGCAAGATAAAGGAATCTTCATTTCTCATCTCCATTGTGTACGTGTAACTTACGTTTGCTTTTTCGAAAGACCAGTCGTCACTACAGCCCGCCGCAGCATCTGTTATTCAAAAATCAAAAAATGAACATAATGAACAAAATATTCATATCGACGCAGTCAAGACTCAAAATTATCCAATTTTTGGCTAAATGCAAAACGCATTATCTATATGTATTTAAATAAATTTAAATATCTTTATTTGATCCTTAAAACATTTGTGCATGTTACTTTTTTTACTTTATTTTTTAAAACAAAAAGTACTTTTTTTGGACTTGTCAAAAACATGTATGCAAATAGAACAATTTGTATTATTCAAAACTAATTATATATAAAAGGAACATTTTGTACGTTTCAAAAGCGTGTAAATAAAACATTCTGCACTGTTCAAAAAACATGTACATAAAATATCTTATGGCCTGGTTACATAGCTAGCATCATCAATAATGCTAGCATTAGCAATTATTTTCTGAAACTTGCTAATAAAAAACGCTACATAGAAAAACTAGCAACTTGCTTATAATTTGAAATTGCATTTACATAGGCAGCATTATAAAAACAGAAACTTGCTGCGAAATAATTGTGGTGTTTTACTAAGAAACTGTACACTAAGAATAATATAGTACTTATGTTTACTAAACTAATTTTAGTTTCTGGCGATTCATTTTAATTATGGTTTCACATGATTAAAATAATATTTTAGTTGCACTACACCAACGAAATATTGCATAGTGAAGCCCATTGTCGGTTGCTTAAAATTTATTTCTATTCCTATATATATTACAGAACTAATGAGTAAAATTGAAGCAACAATTAAAGTAAAGTTTCATCAAAGCTATCTCCACTATTTTCAATTTCACTTTCATTCAAAATTGATCGACGAGTTTCTTTAACTCCTAGTAATATTTAAATTTTAAAACTAGTACTTTTTTAAATAAATTAAAAAACAAGAATGCGCACGCAACAGTTAAATTAAGTTTCATTTAATAAAACTAATTCAGATGGTTTGTATTAATTCGGTAATCAAGCAGGCGTGCTTGGGTGAGCGGTTAGGACTGCAGACTGTAACGAAATTTACAGTCTCAGACCCGGCTTCAATCCTCGGCCACTGCTAATCGTTTACGGCTCGGTGTTGTACGGTAAACGTCACTGGATGGTTGATTGAAACCCAATCTCCTTCGGTGCTCCTTACTGACCACTACATACTGTAGGGGCCTAGGGAATGAGACTCCTTTACTGTGGAGGAGGGGACGGGGATAGGTCAAAGGGTACAAAGACCGAGACGATCTAACGCGGTAGCCTCCTATTTCCTCACCCACAGTGACTGGTTGAGTCTGGTTGTATGAACTTCGGTTAAATCGACCCAATGAATAAATTATTATTATTATTATTATTATTAATTCGGTAATCAAAATGCAGCATATGTTATATTTTAAATGCTCCAACAATTAAGTTGAAGCACCAAAGTACTAAATTAGTTAAGGTGAAATCACTTTACTTTTGGTGACTTCTAGGTCAACTATCTGAAGTATATTTTTACATCTCATAACACTGTAATTGCCCTATATAAATGACCGAACTAAAAATTCTGACTAAAACACTGAAATTTAAATCTATGAGAGAATATAATTTTTGGAAAATGACATGTGAGTATGACTTTGATCATGCGCACGAGGTCTTGATGCTGTTTTTAAAGCTGAGCATAGCAAGAAATATCAAACGAGTTTGATATTAGCATCAGCATCAACATTATCAAGCAGCATCAAAATTGCTGTCATGATGCTGCCTATGTAAACCTAAAATCGTAGCAAGCTTTTAAGAAAATTGCTGATGCTAGCGTTTTTGAAAAACTTGCTACGACTTGCTAGCTATGTAACCAGGCTTTTAGACTTTTCAAAAGCATGTAAAAATTATATTTGTATTTTTCAAAAAATATGGAAATAGAACGTTTTGCACTTTTTCAAAAACATGTAAATAGAACGTTTTGCACTTTTTCAAAAACATGTAAATAGAACGTTTTGCACTTTTTCAAAAACATGTAAATAGAACGTTTTGCACTTTTCAAAAACATGTAAATAGAACGTTTTGCAATTTAAAAAAACTCTAATTAAAATTTTAGGCACCCATTTCATTTAGTGTTTTTTTTGACATAGCTCATTTTAATTCTAGCTTAAATTGGATATGGGTCATTTTGCCTCTTCACTCCAGATATTTGTTATTACAGTCAAAGCTCACGATCTGTTCGACTGCTCGGATAAAGCTGGGTTTATATAGAAAGCGTCAAAAAAATTGCCTCAACTAGCGTCACATTTTTTAAAATCGCTACTAAAAGTTGCTTGGACGAAATTAATGAAATTGCTCCGTTTTTTAAATTTCTTTCACATAGCTTGCGTCAAAGTCAATTTCAGAGAAGCGTCAAAAAATCACACATAGCCCCAGATTTAAAAAGACTTCAAAAAAATGTCAACATGATTTTTAAAAATAATTGTGGTGCCTAAACATATAACAAATTACTAATGTGTCATTTTTTTTAACTTGGGCCTGAATTGTTCTTTGAAATAATTAACTGTGGTTTTAGTTTATGAGCTGTGCAGGTCAATCACGGCTTTTATATTTTAATATGTTCAATCTTCTTTTGCGTTGCTAATTTTAACACCATTTAAATTTAAAAATGAAGTGAAAACTAACTTTCAGTAAACGTTCAATACATTTAGTTTACCAAGTGGCATAACACAACAAGCAGTGAACAAATAAGAATTAGCTTGTTAAATAATAATTTTTTACATCCCATGTTTGTGTACGTATCTAAATTTTAACAACATAACTAATTAGTAAAAAATGACTACTAACTACTACATTGCAATTTGTAGGTTAATCTGAAAGTACATACGTATAGCCACGTATTTTTAATTTTTAATTAATATTGTCTAATAATGGTAAAAAAGTTAGTGGCAGGACCAGGCAACATGAGTCTAGTACGGTAGTGCCGTAACATTGTATTATTACTGAATGAAAAATGTTTTACAAGAAGTTGTAATAATTGTAATTTACAATACAGTGAATACAGTCACAATTAGCGCTTTTGATACTGTATCATTGACTACTAATTAAGATTAAATTATTAACGGAGTGAAGATGTGGATAGATAATTTAAGGTGTAGAATAAACTCATTCAACAACGTAGAATTTATTGTTGTATTGTAATTGTGTTTAAAGTTCAAAATTTTAATTTATAAAAAACTCAAAACAATATTATTACACTAGTCAACGGCAGTGGCAGTGGCAGGTGGCAGTCAGGCAGTGGTGTAAATATCATATCCTAAGCAGTTGTTAAGTAGTACAGAGTTCCTTGATAGAAAATTCACGGTACTGCTCATGCGCGTGTAGTTTTGCAGCTAGCAACTTTCTGACGCTAGCGTCAGAAAGTATCCAATATCAAACCAGTCTTGATGCCAGCGTCAGCGTCAAATTTTGTGGCAGCATCAAAAATTGCGCCTTGACGATCTCTATGTGAAACAAAAACTATCAGCAATTTTTCAAAAAATTGCTGACGCTAGCGATTTTTTGCCTTGACGCTTTCTATATAAACCCAGCTTAACACTTTTAACTTTAACTCTAAATCTATAGCTTTTTATATGTAGTCACTTTTACTATCTTTTACTATATTAAAGTCGTTAGCTAAAGAATTTTTTTATATTACACGAAATATAATTTACTTACAAGAAAAAATGATAGCTGAGCTTCCATAAGTGTAATGAGTTCCATGCACGGATTTGATTGCGGATGTTCCACTTTTAGATATACGATCCTGTTAAGCATTAGTTCACACACAGGTCGTCGTTTAAATTAAAATTTCAATTCGTTGGATAATTTTATCAAGCGCAAAAAAACATGGTTAAAGTTTATTTTCTTATGGAAATACCAAATAAAATTTAAATTATTTTAGAACTAACAAATTCAGCATCGTTAGCAGGTCTTTTGGCCTCATAACTGTAAGGGTACAACCACCACTGGAAGAAAATTAAATCAACTGTTAAATGAAAGAAGTATACTGTACCATTGGGGAATAACAATCCATGTAATTCCATTGTGAGTGGAGACACAAAATGACGCATATCCACTGTAAGCTAAAAACCAAATGCACCATCGACGAACAAATCACCGTAATACGATATAAGAAGCATGTAAATGGAATATTTTAGTCATTTAAAAAGCATACAAATAGAGCAATTTGCACATTTTAAAAACATGCGAATAGAACAATTTGCACTTTTCAAAAACATGTAATTAAAAAAATCTGCACTTTTCAAAACCTCGCACTTACAAGGGAATGACGCGACATGACCGACCCAGAATTTAGAAAGACTTATTTTAAAAAATCAGGCTTCTTTTAAATAGTACAGATCCAAAGTAAAACTCGAGTGCATTTTGCGTCGTTTGCCCAGAATGGCGCAGCAAAGTTTAAAAAAATTCAAATTGTGAAACTTTGCTGCTCTGAGCTTCTACAGTTTTTAACCGATTTTGATAAAATTTCATTTTTTCTGATTCTGAGACCGCTTTCTAAAAAGGAAATTCAGGATTTTTGAAAAATCAAAAATATTAATTTTTTTCCTAAAAAATCTAGGAATATTTTTGAGGCCCGGTTTTTTAAACCATATTTTTTCGAATTTTCAAAAATCCTGAAAGTAGCCTGATTTTTTAAATAAGTCTTTCCAAATTCTATGTCGGTCATGTCGCGTCATTCGGTCATTCCCTTGTTAGTGTTTTTTTTTGACATCGCTCATTTTAATTTTAGCTTGAATTGGATACGGCTCATTTTGATTCTTCACTCAGTATAGATGAAAATTAATACAAACAATTTATGTAATATTAAGATGCGTGTAAAAAGTGCGCGAGTGTCAAAAAATGATTGAAGTCTAATAAAGAAAGTCACTTGTCCATAGGAGTGGAGTGTGATGTAAGTGACGATGTCGGGATGAGCGAGAATGAAGGTGGTCAACGCTTGACACTCCAGTTCGGAGCAGGCAGAGGGGCCCATGAACTCATCTGAGCAGGGTTCGTTGGAGGAGGCCGCTCCTCCCCATGAAACTGGGAAGTTACGATTTAGATCCACTCCGATACATTTCGGGTCACTGGTCGGAGCTCGGTTCTTTCTCCAGAGTCGTGAATCTGTGTGGGTGAACTCATAGCCGTCCGGATTGACGATGGGGACAATGTAAAAAATGTATTTGCTCAGAAGCTTCTCCTGATACTTCTCACTATTCTTAGTCAGCTCATTAATAATGTAAGTAGTCGTGGCCGGACTTATCCACTCCCTTGCATGAAAACCTCACAGATTCAAGACAAATAAAAGTGATTAATTTTTAGCATAGTATTTTCGACATATTATTTTCAGAAATTCAAATTGAAATCGTCCACAAATGACGTCATCAAAAAATCCACAATTTTAGGACCTCCTTAAACCATTGTTAATTTTCCCATTGTGGATTGTGGATTAATGTGGATGACACCAGTATCAGTAGCGAAGGTGATCCACCCACCCTACCGATGATGACGTCCTATGTGGACAATCCCTGAAGCGCAAATTAATAACTACTGCCGACGTTTGATTCATTTACCACCATCAAGAAAGACGCTTTCCGGTTTTGGAAGAGTGTTGTTGTTGGTTGCTGTAATTGTTATGAGTTGGATTTCCCTTCCATCATGTGTTTTCCCAATGTTTTCCAATGTAGTTAGCTTTGGATAGTTTTTGTTTACCTCAATCACCCAAGCTGCTATCTATTTAGAATATATTTAATAGAAACCCGAAATTTTCAATTTTAAGATTTGGCGGGAAATTCAAAAATTTAAATTCTGTTTGTTTAATTTCTTGGAGAAATAAACAAGGACTTTAGCCATTGTATTTTTAAATAAAGGAAAGTTGGAGTAGTGGAAAAATGAATTCATTGTTAGGTTTATTGTACTATGTAATTACTTGCGCATATGTGTAGTATGCATCCCAGGTAAGTCCCCCACTGCTTCTTCCTTTCGCCTTCGGGGCGGCTTCAGCATCTATAAGTCTTTTTCATCATGCAATTAGAGAAATAGACATTTTGTTAGTAAATAATATCTACAAAGGAAGGGATCGTCCGCAAGAGACGTCATCGGTTGGGTCAATAATCGGTCTACTAGGCTCCTGCCAACATCCCATATGCTAAGGATAGCCATTTGCACAATGGCTAAGCTGATGACAGGGGCGGGGGGGTCATAGCCTATAGATGACTCATAGGAAGGTCTTGAAAATGGGCAGTTTCGATTAAGTCATTTTTGGACGATCCCTAACGCCCTAACTGACGATTTTGGTTTTGGTCAATCACATAATATAACAAAGTGCTATACCCACTTTTTGACGTCTTCAACCGTGACAGTCCCAGCTAGGTCATTAGTTTTGAGAAATTCTTTGAAAACAACCATATTTGCTGGAGAAACCAGCACGTCCGTGGGTCTGTTCACAAACGGACCTTTCCAAATGTCCACTGTGCCGTCCTTGGAAAGTTTTAAGACTGCATCCACGTGAGCTTGTGATTTTGTGTCCAGTCGATAAACTTGGTACCTATTTGCAAAGCGACAATAATAATAATAATAAAATTCTTGAAATCCGTTTTTCCAGAATAATTTTTCCCACCAATTTTAAATGTCATATCATTTGTGAAGACCCAAAATCACCCATTTCCAATTTTACGCTACAATCAAATCGAGCTATGTCATAAAAACAAAATGAGAACCATGCGTAAAATGTTAATTAGAGTTTTTTAAAATTGCAAATCGTTCTATTTACATGTTTTTTGAAAAAGTGAAAAATTTTCTATTTACATTTATTTGAAAAGTGTCAAATTTTCTATTTACATGTTTTTGAAAGGTGTAAAATGTTCTATTTACATGTTTTTGAAAGGTGTAAAATATTCTATTTACATGTTTTTGAAAAGCGTCAAATGCTCTATTTACATGTTTTTGAAAAGTGCAAAACTTTCTACTTAAACGATTTCAAGACATATTTGAATATTTTTGTAGATAGTTGATATTGTTTTTATCTACTAAGTACTAAGTACAAAGGGATATGGGTCATTTTGGTTCTTCACAGGCGATACGGTATATTACCCAGTATAATCTGGAGGATTTACAGATTGAATGGACGTCACAGCTAATAACAGATGAAGGACCACCAAGTTCCAGAGTGAACGAGCAGAAACTTGGTCCAGATGCATATTTTTGTATCTAATGTATGCTACTCACTACATATACTCTTGTATTTTAATTTGTAGATTTTTAGACTTTATTAGTTATTAGAGAGATGCATTTTCTGCAAAGAACTTTCGGTCTTGTGGTCTTTATGTAAATATAGGTCACTTTAGTTGACATTTTTCATTTAACATTACATTCATAAGAAACCATTTTGGGGAAATCAGTTATCGGAGGGAGTTAAAACGGGGAACGGCAACTCTGTGTGAATGAGGGACGTCCTTATGGGATTTGAGATACGAATTAAATCCTTTCCATCATTGTCATTGTCATTTTTGTCATTGCTATCGTCTTAATTTTGCTAGATACTTAATTTTTACCTTTAAATGTTTTTACTATTTTGACGATGACGCTCGATGAATAACTCAGAAAAAATTATTATTATGCAATTTTTAGGAAAATTATTTATCAAGATTCTACTACGAGGGCGCTGGGAAAAATTTCGAAATTAGTAAAAGAAAAATTTTATTAGATGACTGGAATGAGGATGAGGACCCTTGTTGCCA
Source organism: Dicyrtomina minuta (assembly GCA_949802685.1). Lineage (NCBI taxonomy): Eukaryota > Metazoa > Arthropoda > Collembola > Symphypleona > Dicyrtomidae > Dicyrtomina > Dicyrtomina minuta. The sequence continues at coordinate 59,986,025 of OX461812.1, read as the reverse complement.
CGTGACTTTTGCATTCATTAGAGTAAATTAATGACAAAGCTAAATCAGCTTCGGAATATAGAATAAATATATAGGTATACATATACCTAGAGAATAAAAGAAAATTTTATTCGACACATAAATCAGCGGCATACAATTTTACTTATGGTTGCCCTGTAGGACGCAATATACTATATATAAAATGTTTATGTCAGGTTTCGTTATAGGTTACATATATTTAGATTATTGTGAGCTATTTTAGCGTATGAGCACATACAGTTTCCAAATATATTCATTTTATCATGTACAACATTTCCAACTTTTGAATTCCGTCTATAGAAATTTTTTTTTTACATGTACTAATACTCGATTTTAATTCCTATCTACATAATTTATTTAATTATAACAGTTGTATGTATTCTCACCATCTCACCTAGAGAATAGAACCCCGTCGCCGTATAGCGTAGGTCCGTTGCTGTATATATATGAGCATTTCAACATTTATTACAGCTATACAAGTGTTTTATCAGACCGCAAAAATTACATAGTTATAATCAACATCGTGAAAATGGAGAACTAATACAAAAAATACAGACAATGCAATGCCTAACCTAATAATTCTAATTTGCAAATGCATTCCACTGAAACATTAGTAAATATCTAGAAACAATGGAGCCATTTAATACACACTGCCTTATAAACTATTTTTAAATAACCCCCTTCGCGTTGGATCAACTAATACATAAATGCTTTTAACATGTGTCATGTCGTATTGTATAACTTAATTTGAGGGAATATCAATCAGTTTTTAACATAACGCCGCACTTTTGAGACTATTGTATCATGAGTCGAAAGCAACATGTTCCAATAATCTTGTAACGCGAGGCTTTCACAAGTATTAACAGTAGTTTTAGTGGTAGTGGTAAACGAACACCTTGCGAATTTACACACACAAATATAACACCCTTTCCTCACTCTTCGAACTTCGATACCAAGGTAAATCGGCTGTAGTAATGCCACGATAACGTCATTAGTTATTCACATTTACCTACCCTATATAATCAACTACTTGCATTGAGAGCAAAATAGTAATAACAAAATACGAATATGTAAAAAAACAATATATATATAAATAAAAATAACAGTAACAAGTAACTACGTGACTAGTGACTCCTCATGTTTTAAAGTACAAAACAAAATTCAAGAGTCAGTAGCTTTGCTGTAGCCTTCGGTTAGGGGGATTGGAGGGCACAGTCATACAAGTAATATTGGTATAAAAATTTGCTGTACAAAAATGAGATGAAGAGAACAAGATGACGGTGACAAAAATTGAATAATAGATTAAAACAACATACGACATAGTAACGCCTTTACTTCTCTGTGGGAAGGGGGTCCAGAAATGAAAACAATAAATCGTATTCGTGTGCAGTACATGTTGCTAAAGCTTATTTCAAGTATTGACAATTTGTCAAACCCAGAAGTAAAAGCGCACTTTACAAAAGCTTAAAGGAACAGAACTAAAAGACAGAAAATATCTGAGAGAATAATACAGAGTCGTTGTTAGTAACAATTTATGGAAATTATAGGAACCAATCAGCACTAACGAATACATATTTCATCTCAACTGCAACATTAGATGTATTTATGTACCATTCTACTATTAGTGCATTACGATTTTGAACAAGAGCTATAATTTTTATAGTAACATGTAGTCAGTCTTGAAAAGCCACTCTGAATGCAGACAATTAAATTATAATTTCCTATAGAAATGAATGCACATCAAATGCATTTTTTTTTCTCTAGCTCCAATTCTTTACCGTGTGCTCGCCCTAAATATAGTAAATATACTGCACTGGTTCGGGTTCGGATCGGATTTTGTGGCTTTAAATTAAGGAATTATTCTAAAATAAATATTACAACTATCATGTACTAATAATAACATCTGAAGAAAAATATACGCAGAAAAAATAATTCAGATAGTCGTATTTTGAGTATCCAGGACAAGAGGGAACGACGAGGGTTCCGGTTCCGGTTCATCAGTCTCACTCTCACTACTAACCCGAGGTTCGGGATCTAGAGGAGGTATTACTGCACGGCGGATAGCATCATAAATACCCTCTTGAATTTTCTTTTCTTGTTCCGAGTTGACAGAAAACCCTAGTGCTTCATTTTTAATATTCACTTCCGGATGCTTTGAATTAAATTCATTGGAAGAACTTTTTTTCTCCTTTACAAATTCTAATGTTTCATTTTCAACGCTCTCTTCGTCACCATCTTCTTGTCTTGTGGGAGCTGGAATGACTTGACTGTGGAGAGCTTCCGTGGTAGTATCAAGTGCGACTACTGAAGAATCCTCAGGAGTTTCACTGCATGTAAGTTCAGCTGAAAGATGGGCGTTGGCGTTATCTACAATTGAGTTATTTTCAAAAATTCCTTCAACTACTGCTTGAGGGCGAATTTCTTCTCTGCTTTCTGTAGGCAAGACATGTTCAGCTACAATTATTTTAGGAACCGATTCAGGTAATTGAACTAGCACTGCGCCATTTTTGTCAACATTCTTTGCAGCTTTTTTAGAACTATATTTCTTTAAAATTTTGGGCGCAGGAGGATGTGGTGGTAAACAGTCTCCGGAAAGATTACTATCTCGTCTTGGTCTCCCCAGTTTTTTAGAAACTCCATCCTTTTCCTTTTTAACACCAGTTTTCTCTTTTCTCTCCAATTGTTTCTTCTGTCTTTGAGTTTTCTCAAGCGCCTGAGTTCCTTCTGCCAATGTTGCTTGAAATTCGTAAAACATCTGGAAGAAATTTTCAAAACTTTGTGCTAATTTATTTTCCATGTCTACACTACATTCGTACAAACAAATGTTGCCCCGCACCGTGAAGTTGCATGCATAAATCAGAAATATCCTTGCTCTTTCCTTTACAAATTTAAATAGAAGTGAATCAAGCTGGAAAAAATGAAGGATACACCTACCTGATTAACCCACTCAAAATCCCCAACAATGAAATCAAATACTTGTTTTGCCTTGAATGATTCGCCTGGTTTCAGAGTTTGATAAAGCTGTTGTAGTTGCATTCTGATAGTAACAAAGACCCAATACTTGTAATGAATCAAACTGTGCAAGGACCGCAGAATGCCGGGGCAAGAATAGCAGAATTGAGCATCATCCTGCTAAGAAACAAAAATTGTTGTAGTTTTTGTTTTAAATTTTTGTTGTAGCTGCAACGATGGAAATCCTTCCGAAGAAATTGTAAGTCTTTTTTCCGTATTAATATTAATGTAGCAAAATATTTTGTACGACGATAATATAAATGTTACATACATTAAAATTTTTAATCTGCCGGAAAAGTAGTTTTAATTGTTTAAAAGACAAAATTTTTATGAAATCTTTACTTACAGGCATTTGCGGTCCAGCTTTATGTGTCAGAACTAGAGTAGACGCATCGTAGCAGTCACCATGAAATAAGAGCTTGAATGCAGATATTCCTCCGGTTCTACCCACATTAGAACACGCTACACAGTTCATGGTTTTGTTCACGCCCTTTCGGGTTTTATTGATGTTCGGGTACTCTAAGATGCACATCTGGTAGATGCAGCCACGTAAACAGAATTTTAAATAGCAACTAACGATATTTATAATTTCAAAAAATATGTATCAACAATTAAAGAAAATTAAATTGCTAAGAATCTTATACATCTATTCACTATAAATCTTTTTCGAAGATTAAAAAATATATGATTACCAATATTTCCCTTGGCCATGTTCTCCCAAACATAATAGCCTGCAATATTCTTCCTAGATGAGTTTCAATTACTTCTACAGCAGATTTTATGGGACCTGCAAGAAATTTAAAAATAATTATTATTCTATACTATTAAAAATTATTAATTGAGTTGTTAAGAATTTATTTTAGCTTGGAATATCCTGCTTAGATTTGTTATTTTACCACCGTGAACATCGTTTTCGGGTTTAATTTGCTCATCATCTGTCATCGCACGAATTGTCATATGCCTCAGAAATATGTTGAACTCCGCAAATAGATGATTCGTGGCTGGAAAGTAGGCCAGTAAGCTAAATTATAACACAAAAAGGAAAATCGTTTTAGAAATCATACAGTACAAAAATTCCAAGAGTGTGGAATTTCCAAACTCTCCCCATGCCTAATTCTGTTAGTTTTGGGCTCTGGGTAACTTACTGCAAATGCTTAATGGTATCGTAGTAGATGCCAATTTGAAACTTGGGGGTGTCAACGATCATGGTGAAAATTACAGGTTGATATTCGCAGACCAAAACATCCTCCGTTTCGAAATGTCGAAACTAAAACAAAAATTAAAATTGCTTATATAAGTGTAACTTTTAAGTAACTGATAGTTCCTTAATGTTGAACCGAAATTACTTTTAATTTAACAAATTATTATTTTGTCTGAAATATTAAGAATACCTCATCCACGCCATAATGGCACTGTCTCCCATCAATTTCAATTGGAACAAATTTACGAACCATTTTGTATTTCTTCATAATCCTCCACAAATAGATTTTACCCTCTTTATTCAAATCACCTCTCATAGCTAAAAATGCTGCATCCTGGAAAAAAATCAACACAGAAATACAGTTATGGCATATGGATTTAATAATACTTTCAAAAATACACACCGCTGATATCGATAGAAAGTAGCCTTGAGAGACAGAAAGAATTAAATTTACTTACGGTGTACAAAATATTTTTCTGTTCTTGATTATAATACCAAAGCAACCTATTCGGCTTCGCTTGGTCATTTTCCCTTTCTGCACTATCAATATTATTTTTATTGGAATATTTATGCTCTTGCTGCTTCTGTTGCTTTAGAGTACCAGTGATTTTCTTTGCTGAAGATTTTGAAGGACTTTTTGGTGGCCGAGAGCTGGACTTTTCCAATTGATCTGAAGAAACTGGTGCAATCTTTTTCTTTTTTCCATCCACAGATTTTTTAACACTACCAGTGCTCACACTTTTTCCTTTGGCCTTTTGCCCTTCCTCGACAATGGGGGAGGTTTTAGATACATCCGAATTATCTTTTTCTAGCCTTGGTTCCTGGTCTTCCTGGCCCAGGGTTTGTTCTAATGAACCAGCTGATGTTGTTCCTGCTTGTGACTCACCGTTGCCTTCTTTTGTTTCTGTACTACTGCTGACGGCGACAGGAGCTTCAGAATCATCTTTCTCGGAATTCAGTTCCTCCACCACTGGTAGTGATTTTGATCTAGCTTTATACTCTTTTTTCTTTTCACTCTTAGTAGCTCCTGAGCAATCAGGATTGTCTGATATTGTTCGCGGTCTACCTTTGGGCTTCCCTACTTTTTTTTCCTTGTTGCCGACTTTTTTACTTTTGGACTCTCCTTGTTCGTTATTTGGTTCAATTCCTACAGGCTTTACTAAACGTGGTCTTCCCCTGGGTTTTTTTACAATGCTCGCATCTTGCTTGCTCTTGACTATCTTTGAGATCGGTTTCTCTGACTTCAATTTTCGAGGCTTGTTGTCACTATGGGTGTCAGACTCCATGACGGTCGTTTTGCATTTTTTAGTCTTATTTTCATTTTTTAATTTTGTAAGCTTTTTACCCTTTAGATCATGGGAAATTGCTGCAGGTTCTTTTCCATCATTTGCTTTATAATTTTCACCACTATGATTAAGATTGGATCCTACTTCCGCATTGTCTTGGCATGTACTTTGGTTCTCTAATTTCAGTTTTTTTAGGTTTTGATCTACGGCAATAACATGACAATCTATAGATTCAATATTATATGCGTTATTACTCATACTGTCTTTGTTCAAAGGTAGCTGACACATTTTTTCCGCCTTTTCAGTTTCTGAAGCGGTATCAGTGTCAGAACAGGATCTACGTTCACGCTTCCCTAAAAGTGCAACATCGCTCAGTTTGTCTTTGCTTTGTAAACACTGGTCTCGTTCTGCAACAGAGCTGTTGGCAATCTCTGCCGACTCTTCCTGTGATACTACTTCTTGTAGCTGAATTTGATTTTCTTGCGTCAGTGTTTCGTTTTGATTCAAGTCTGATTCTGCTCTTTCTTCTCCGTTGATTTCTCCAGTACAGATTTCGACGTGCTTTACATCCACCTGTAAATTATCACTTTCATCCTTGTTGATAGAATCTTCGGATTCTGACAAAGTTATAATTTTGACAGATTCGCCATCCGAAAATTCGGTATCGACAACAGCAAGAACAGTTTGAATGCTACTAATACCACTAGGTCTATCACTATCCATTTGCAAAGGTTGTAAATTTTGCAATTTGTCGTTTGACTGAGTTTCCAGATTTTTTTCCTTGGTAAATGTAGGAGCCAAATTTGGCTCTGTATCACTAACACACCTGCTTGTGAGTAGTTCAGTCATTTCATCTATTGTTTCGGTAGGTTCCGGCGGGGACTGATAACAACCAACGGTATGGTGTGGAATTTCGTTGGCAGAGCAGTGCTGATAACTATTAGTGTCATTTGTTTCTAGGTTAGAGGTTTCACTCGTTGATATTGATACCGGAGGAGCTGATATTCCCGCTTCGTCAAATAAAGCAGTTGTATTTTCGGAAAAATTATTAGATTGAACCTGCCCATCATTGTGAAAATCCATGCTTGGGTCGTGCAGTACAGTCAAAGAATCTAAGTCGTCGGAGTCCTGATCATTCCAGGCAGAATGTTTTTTATGTTTGCCATTATCAGCAGTACTGTCTGAGGATAAGAAAAATAATTTTGGTTCGTCGTCTGGGTCTGAAGTTTTATTATTTACCTCATCGTCGGTTTCCGCATTAGGGTGATTTGAATCATTTAATATTACAGCCGGCGCGGGCGTGGGTTCAACAAATTGGCCTGTCAAATGCTTGAGAAGATCTGAGGTTTCATACAGAGACGATTCTGAAGGTTTGGTAATTTCAATTTCAGACACAGAATCGGAATACATATAATTTTCACTCGCACTGTTGACTCCACTATCATTTCGGTTTTCGTCACTGAGCATAACAACATTGGTTTCATTCTTTGAATCTTCGTCGTTTTGAATCCCGTGAGTTGGCAAAGGTGCAATATAATTATCGTTCTCATTCAAACCAACAAATTCACTTGGACTTGGGAGTGCTATTACATAAGACACTTGACCATCATTATTGTCGTCGATATCCCTTTCAAAGGTTGCGAAATCTGCAGATGTTGACTGAATAGTGATAGGGATGATGGAAGTAGGCTGAGGCTGCTGATCCGTGCTGGCGTAGTCTGAATCTGAGACTGGGACAAGTGGAAATAGCTGCAAAACTTCATCGGGAATATTCCAGTTTAATTCAGAATGATGATCAACAGTACTTGTATTTGAGTTGTTCACAATCAAACTATCATCAACAATGTTTGCAGCAGTACTTGGGAGGGAGTTGAGGTTGGGTTTGGTATCTATTAGTTGAGCTTGAGCATTAAAGTTTTTACTTCTGCCTCCTCTGCCTCGGTTAGAACTGTTGATGTTACTTTTTCGACGACCGGCTCCAGTGACCACAGGCTGAACATCCAGTGGTGGCAAAACCTCTACTGCACTATCTACTAAGTATTTTATAATAAACGAATAATAATATTATTAGGGAGTCCAAATTTTGTGAAAGGGTGCGTAATTCTACTCAAATATTTATTTAATTTAAAACGGAAAAAATATCTCCTGGGATTTACTAACCTGGATCTGGAGCTGTCGTTGGTGTAGAGATCTCAGCCTGCCGATTCAAAGCGGCTCTTGACCTCGTCCTCTTTGCAGCTGTAACTGGGGCAGCTGTAACTGTGGCTGCAGTAACTGTGGCTGCTGTAGTTGTTGCCCGCGCTCTCCGTGAAAAAGTCTCCGCTCGAGTTGTGACGGTTGTGGGCGTGGGTGCCGGCAAACTGTCTACTTTTCGTTTTCGACCCATTGCAGATTATACGATAATTTTATTGTATGTAAATTGAATTGACAGAAGTTTAACTCTTTTAAAACGGAACAGTGAGCTTCTTGTCCGAATTCATTCCGCGTGTCTGTATCTGCATAATCCAGCAAATCTTCAAAATCTAAGCAAATTTCGATAATTATTAATTTTACTGGCCATGCATATACAACAAAATAAATATATAATTGCTCACCACCCACATAGGTAAGTAAGTTGTAAGTTGATTCAAGTTACGAGTCACTTATCCATATAGTTTCATTCAACATTCACTTAAAATTTTAATTATGCTGTTCAGAAAACATCAAGAACAATTAAACATAACATAAACATATATCTACTGATGACTGATCAACAATTGACATAACTTCAAACTTTAGGAATTCTACCGAAATTAAATCGTATTACACTCGATTATATTATCAAGGAGGACTTTTTTCAGGAGGAAGAAAGTCAACCTTGCAATTCAAAAGGTTGACGAGGAATGAAAAACAAATCACTTTAGTTCATTTGTATTCAACATTTGACCTTCCACAGCCAATTATTTAGTATTCACATTTATACTAATTGTTTGAAAAACGCGTTGTAACTTGCAACTTGAAAGCAAATATAAAATAAATAATATTCAAAAACAGGTGACAGGAATTTCAGGACACAGGAATGACAGTTTTTGAGTTAAATTTTTGAATTAAAAGTAAAAAGAATAGACTTACTGACTAACACTGGTGAACGGGTACTACTGCAATCGGGATCGGGAATCCGGACGATTAGAGCCACTGGACTGGAACTGTAACTGGAGGACAGTCAGTGTCAGCAAGTTTATTTTTGAAACAAAAGTCTTTCTTTCATTTACTTTATTGTGTGTATTCTAGTACAAATCTCGTTCCCGATGTGTTCCTTAGTCGTTTATGGAAAAAATTTCTAGTTGAAAGTGTAGATGGTGGAGGTAAAGTATTTTCATGGATCCTAAGTTACGGTCATTGTCAGAGTCAGGGTCTACCCCGTACGTCCATTGTCAGGGTCACGGTTGACTGTTTTTTGCGTTCACGACCATGTTTCTGGAGCTGGAACTTTAGTATTTACTACTGCTTTGTGCTACAGTGCTTTGTGCCTTGCTAATGCTAATTGCCTACTAATGCCTACTGGTTGTATTATGAGTATCTGGTTTCACTGGTTTGTACTGCTGCAGTAAGGGAGGAGACACAGATTACGTAAGCAATTCTTCTGAAATTTTGGCACCCACCCACCCCTATTGTCACCACCTTAACCATTGCGTAAATGGCTATCTTCAACATTGCACATCATCATTTTGAAAAACTGCCACCCACCCTAGTAGCTTACGTAACGTCTTTTCCCTAAAAAATGAAAATTCAAAAGGCAAATGCAAGATCGTATTTTTTAGAACCCGCGCGTATAACTCGTCATAGCTGTTCAAAATCAAGGAAGAAAAAAACGAGGAATAGTATTTTACCAGGCCGAGAACCCACTGGGAAGCGATCGTAAATTACGTCGTACTGGTTAGGGTTTCAGCCCGCTCATCCTTTTACATGGGTGTACAAACCAAATAATGGGGGTAGGGGCTCAAAATTTCCGATTTATGTATCACGTAATTTATTCACGTTTTCCGGACAATTTACCAGCACAGCACCAGCCTATTACCAGCACCAGCGGAAGCGGAAACGCCGTATAACTAGTAACTAGTAAGTATCAGTGCTATACACTTCCGTGGGAATCCGTGGTGCTACACAAAACACCAGCCCAGCGTCCAGCCTCCTCCAGCTGAGAATAGCATGCTTTATTTACTAGTTAAAACAAAGTAATAGTACCGTAAAGCTTCAAATAACTCCCCCGGGAGTTAGCTCAAACTTTGCCTCAAAACCCGGGAGTTACAAGGGACCCGGGAGTTAAGTGGAAGTTTTGTGCGGGGCGAAGTAAAATAAATTTAGTATTGATGAGGTGGTACTAAAAAAAGTTACTGTACTATACGAATACACAGGGGAGATACAAGGGACCCCGGGAGTTACTAGAGACCCCAGGAGTTACAAGGGACCCCGGGAGTTGATAGGGACCCCGGGAGTTACTTGAAACGTTCCCTCAAACCCCGGGAGTTACAAGGGTCCCGGGAGTTGATAGGGACCCGGGAGTTATTTGAAGCTTTACGGTACAAGGGTACAGCAGGCTTACTTTACTTTAGGGATCGTCCGTAAATGATGCCACCAGTAGCGTCAGTGGGTCCAGTCGGATGTTGCAAACATGCTATGTAGAACATAGTCGTTAACGTAATGTTCTAATAAGTGATTTGGGTGAAATTATTTTTGGACGATCCCTTACGCCGTACATGGAATAATAAAAACCATTCAAGAAAAGATCCACCAGCTCACAACCCACACCCACGCTAGTGGTATGATTGCTACGAGTTATCATCAAAGTAATGATGCTAATTAACGTTAATGAATCCCTGTGATAATTTAATCAAAATTTGTAGGCCATAACTCATTTAAAAATAATATTATTATTGTTGTCAGTGAGTGGGAATTCATTTTCGTTTTTAAGGCATGTTACGAGTGAAGATCTCAAAACACCATCAACCTGACTGGGCTGAGCCGTCGTCCTGCGACCCCCGCGTGCACTACCTAGATTCTCCCTTTTATGGAAATTCCTAACGAAGATCTTGGCTATTTTTGATTCTTGACATTATTTTAATCAAGGCTCAAAAGGTTTCTGTAGAAATTCTTTTAGAGTGAAAAAGCCATAAATACCAATATTTAAGCATATAATGAAATTATAAAATGCCAACAAATATTAAGCATAACATTTTATTCTTATGTTTTAAGGGTCCCATATTCAGCTCCAGCTTTTTTTTGCATTTACTATATCAGCACAATAATGTATATTGTGTTCATTTATGATTAAATGATTACCATCAAGAATATATTCACAGCCAGAAGTTTCATTTTTTCTTGCAATCGTAAAATGTAGAATGTAGCCTTCGTAAGTAATTAATTGTAATCCGTAAATCGCCGTTTTCGCATAGAATGATTTCGATGCAGACCTGGGCGGTCTGATATATTCTACTACTAAGGATTGGAAAATTTGGAACTGGGAATTTTATAGTAATTAGTAGTAGGTACTTACTACGATTACGAATACTGCGAACTTGTAGATAAAATCGAATAGTCAAAACAGACACTTTTTTAAATCAATAATCAATAAATTAAGGGTTATAAATGTATCACTTTATAATATATTACAGAATTACGAATACAAGTATTTAGTATTTCAAGAAAGACTAACGAGTTCTAAGATATAACTATATAATATATAGTATTTAATTTAAATTACTAGATAAATTGTGCAACACAGAATTAAATATGACTCTTTAAAATGTCATCAATGTCATTCTCATTTTAAGACATTTACTCATGTCAATGCTATTACAATAATTATAGCATGTTACTAAATTACAAGTTATACTTCATTCGTGTAATAAATAAATAAATAAATACTTAAATAATCATCTACAATAATAAATCGAGTAGAGTCATCGCTATATTTTACTGGTTAAGGTTATGAACTGAATATATAATATGAATACGTGCTCACTATTAGTAAGCATATGTAGTGTTTTCGTACAATTCGATAGATTTTAAGTTTTGAGATATTACGTGACAAAAATCTATTTTAAGTAGACGAACTTATTTTTACCTATTTAACTGTAATTTATGCATAAATTATACGACGTCATATAGGTACAAGGAAATTTTAGCTGATGCGACAGTTTTTGACATTTTTTTGTCTTGGATACTTTTTTGACTGATTGCGTGAAAAAGGGTTACGAAAAAGTAAAAACTGACTTTACGTAATATATGTCAGTTCACTCACTCACGGTAAGTACGTGACTCACTTAAATGTCAAGATTATTTTTTTCAATAATATATCTTAAATGAATTAATCGTCGTTTTTATATAACGTAGTTATGTAAGTGTTATTGTTATTAACAATATTTTTATATTTTATTATATAGTTTAATTTGTTTAGTAAAAGAATTACTTATTGTACTAGATTTTACACAATGTTGTCACTGTATGGCTCGTATTTCATTTCTTTGGTACCGGACATAACCTGAAAAATTACAAAATTTGGGTTTTTTCTTGGTCCAAAGTACATAAATAAATTCGTCTATGAAGAGCCAAAATGGCCCATTTCCAATTTAAGCTAGAATTAAAATGAGCTATGTCAAAAAAAGACAGTAAATAAAATAAGTACATGCTTGCAATGCTAATCACGAGTTTCTAAAATGAACAAATTGTTCTATTGACATGTTTTTAAAAGTTACAAAATATTGTATTTACTTGTTTTTTGAAAAATGCACGTTCTATTTACATGCTTTCACATGTTATTTTAATTTTTTTCTGCAGATAGTGCATTTTGTTTGAAACTAAAAATGGATGTGAGCCATTTTGATTCTTCACAGACGAAATACATGCGTAATTAGGTACAACAATAAACAAACCAAAAATAGGATAAAAGATTATAGTCCGTGTACGGACATACTACCACATAAAAAAATTAAAAGATTAATTCTTTTTATATTTATTTAAGCTAATAAAATATTTACTTGATAGTGCTAATATGAATGTGCTAACTATATGGTAAGCATGCAAGTTGACGAATAAAATTATTGTAGAGTCAAATACTAAAAACTACACAGTATAATAGAGAAAAGTTAAATCGTAAGAATGTATAGGTATTTATCACTACAATAATTACTACAAAGAACAATAAAAGCTACAAAGCTAAATAAACAAACAAATCTACATTAAAATATATAACTACACGCAGATACGTTACGTAAAAACTACTCGACAAATCATCAATAGATATCATACTATTTTTGAAACGACTTGTGTGGTATTTGTGCACTAAGTTTTTGGAAGCATCTCAAAATCTCAACTTACAACAAACAAGATGATAATCAAAAAACCAAAATTAAATAAAAAAAAAAGGATCGGCAGATGAATACTAATCAAAAAGGTTGAAAATCTGATATACTACATATAGTTTGTGATTAGTTGCATACAGAATATAGAATGCATATTTTTTTTAGCAGTGCAAACCGCCGGTATGTAAAATTACCTCCTGTAAAAACTCATTTAGGCGTGGAATATATTCTTTACAGTGCCACGTGTCATTATGACATCCTTCAGGGAATCGGCTTATCCTCTTAGTATTTGAGCAGCACCGTTTAAATAAATCTTCCATATGTCTCGGTGGGATGAGCTCATCTTTCAAGCCAGACAGAAATAGAGTTGGACAAACCACCGAAGTTATTTTTCGATAACTTTCAAACTAAAACACAAGTCAAACATTCTAATTTATTATCACTAAGCAAGTTTTTTCATTTTCAAAACAAAAGTATTGTATCTAAATAGAAAATTGCATATCGTCTGTGAAGAATCAAAATGATCTATTTCCATTTTTAGCCAAGAACAAAACGCACTATCTACAAAAAATCATGACCTTGAAATGTTGTAACTGGAACATTTTACACTTTTCAAGAACATGTAAATGCAGCCATTTCTGACTTTTCAAAAACATGTAAAATACAGAAATTTTTGGCTTTTCAAAAACATAAAATTGGAACACGTTGCACTTTTAAAAAATTCAAAATTAACAATTTACGCATCTATCTCATTTATAAAACGCTTTGTCGACATAGCTCATTTTAATTCTCGCATGGATTGTATATGGCTTATTTTGATTCTTCACGAGTGATATGACTGAGGAAAAGTATGTAACAATTTAACGGACCCGATTTTTAAAGAAAATTCTCGGAATCCAATGAATAATACCAAAAGGGAACAAAATCTTTGCGAGATCAGGAATCGAGATGAATGTATTCTCCACTATCAAAGCGGAGATTCGGTCCCTATAGTCACATCTCGAAGCTAAGTCAATTGCTACTCCACCACCTACAACAAATCAATCCAACCAACAATAAAAGTACCACAAATAAGAATTAAGTACTGCTCGTAGAATATTTTTAGATGCAAGAAAATCATTTCACTTTGTATGTTAAATATACTACATTTTCGTTACCTAATGACCGGCCAAATAGGATTATTTTAGTGGAATCTAAGTCTTCCTGACTATCAACAAAATCATAACCAGCTTGAGCATCTTGATAGAAACCTTCTTCAGAAGGAGTTCCCTGTCAAAATCATACGCAATTATTTTATATCCTTCACCTGAATTCAAATGAAAGTAAAACAGCTTCTATATTTTATTACCTCGGAATGTCCGTAGCCTCTATATTCTAATAAGAGGATATTGCACTTGAGCTTTTTGTACAACACTTTGGTGTTATCCAACCTAAGAAATAATTAAAGAAAAATTATATTTAACGAGAGTGCAAATCTTCATTTTTTTAAAAAATTTATTCAACTTTCAATTCTTTCGACTTTTATAAATATTTTTGAATTGCATACCTATGTCCAATATTGCCAGCATTTCCATGAAAGAAGATGATGGTGAAGCAGCTCCGACTGTTAGGTTGCTTAATTAAGTAAGAATGAAGTTTAATTCTGTCTTTTGTATGAATCTCTACAGACTCAAATGGAAGAGCGTAGGAGTTTGGCGAGGGTATAAATAACCTTGACTCAACTGGTACTTCTGGCTGGTAGAGCAATGTATCGCACAAATGATATGCGAGACCTATTTTAAAATAAATTAAATAATTCAGCAAGCTACCCCAAAATAAAATTAAAAAATGAAATTATTTAAATAACTTACTCAGTATAGCTACAAATCCCACGAAGTACGGTAGAACGCCACCATAGAACCATGCTAGGAAAAATATAATTGCCACAAACGAGGATGCCCACCTCCACAGCTTAAGAATTAATTTCGCAAATAATTTGAAAATAGTCCTGACGAATGCTCTTGACGGTAGTGAGAAGGAAGCAGAAGAAGCGCTTGGTGTCATTCTAGGTGTTCGTGATTTATCCACCATGTCGTTGCTTTGTACTATCTATATTGTGTCACGCAAAAAAAACAACATTCACAAGGTGTTTTATTCATAGCAAATTTAAATTTACTTTTACAGTTGGCAACAGTACATTCGATGAAATGCCTCCATTGCATCATTGTTTTCATACTCTTCTTTTTAGCGGATACATTACGAGAAAGGACTCGACGGGGTTTTAGGTTAATATCTTTGATTTTACGTTTTGCTTTTGAGAAAAAAAAATGTTTCGCTCAAAAACTAACTTATTTTAAGCTACGTTCAACGTTTAACATGTAAATTCTAATTGCTCGTCCGCCTGCAGAATTCTGCACAACGTGTCTCCATTTTAAGATCCCAATATAGGAAGAAAATTCGATTTCTTAGTGTGTGCATGATTCCAGTAGAAACCTAAAACAGAACTTAAACCGCTAAGTTAAAGAAAACTGCTCAACCTATTTAACAAATTGCTGACACCATTTTCAACCCATGGACGAGTACGAGGAGTACATTCAACGTTACAGATCGGGTCAACCAAAATTTTGTATCAACTAAAACTAATATTGAATCGTTCTTTTTTTTTTGTAGAGATTTTGACAAAAATAGGCTATTTGCATAGGCAATAACGTAGAATCCCGAATTTGCCCAAGTCCAAATACATACTAAGTACTTAAGTAAGTTGTTAATTATACATTCAACATTAATACCTTTCAAATGGTGTATTATGAAATAAATGAGTTTAGTCAGTGCTTAAAAATGTGAAGCAGTTTACTTTCTCGTAAAAACTTGCTGGAGAGACGATTTAACTTATTAGCAAGTATGCAGAATATATATAGGAGGATACATTTAACACTACATTAAAATACTCACCAGACATTTCTTCAAGCAATGGGGAAAATTTATCAAAAAATCCCAAGTTTAAAATTTTGAGAAGTAAGTAAATCAAATCGGAGTACGTAAAATAAAGTCCAGTCCAAAACTTAAGGGGTCCTAAATGTGAATTTGAATATTTATGTGAACCAGTGACCACAGAGTCAGAGTCAATAGTCAAGTCAAGATTGAATTTATAGAATTATAGCGTCACGAATTCACGAATGAAAGTATGCGAGAACCTCAAAAATTTACTCTCATACCACACAATACAATCCACTATTATAGACATGATACATACTGGTACTGGTAATAAAAATGGTACACCAACTACCAACACCACTGTGGCTGGTTTAAATGGAGCAGGAATATTTTTGAAAATACCCGCGTCACAGTCCTTCCTTGCCTTTCAACAAACATTGCTAGGGCCAGGCGTTATTTTAGTTTTATTTTTTATTTTAATTTTATTTATAATAAATAATAATTAACTAAATCATCGACATTCGACATCGTCTTCATCTATCAAGATGCTCAATGTACGCAAAGTAAGTCCACTAAATATTTGCTTCTTTTGATGTGAGCATAATATGAATACAGAAAACAATATAATACAATATAACAATAACTATTCAAGTTTCTATTCTCTCTCTTGGGCTACTGTAGCTCTACTGACTAGTAGGTACCTTCTACTGACTAGTAGTACTACGGTAAGCCTGTCTGGGCCCGCTGTGTGCCTGTCTCTAAGAAATAAAATAAAATATGCCGATGTCACAAATCGTCTATGAAGAACCAAAATGACCCATATCCAATTTATGGTAGAATTAAAATGAGCTATCTCATAGTAAATAAGATACACGCTTACAATGCTAATCACGAGTTTTTAAAATGAGCAAAATGTTCTATTTAAGTGGTTTTTCAAATGTGTAAAATGTTCTATGTAAGTGGTTTTTCAAAGGTGTAAAATGTTCTATTTAAGTTGTTTCTCAAAGGTGTAAAATGTTCTATTCAAGCGATTTTTCAAAGGTGTAAAATGTTCTATTTGAGTGGTTTTTAAAAGGTGTAAAACGTTCTATTTAAGCGGTTTTTCAAAGGTGTAAAACGTTCAATTTAAGTGGGTTTTCAAAGGTGTAAGATGTTTTATTTAAGTAAGTGGGTTTTCAAAGGCGTAAAATGTTCTATTATGTGTTTTTGACAATTGTAAAATTTTCTGTTTACATGCTTTTTTAAAGCGTAAATTTTCTATTTACATGTCATTGAAAAGTGCAAAATATTCTATTTAAATGCTTTCAAGACATATTTCAATATTTTTGTAGACAGTGGATATTGTTTTTAGCTGCAAATGGATATGGGTCATTTTGGTTCTTGACAGACGATATAAGAATAAGAACGTAAAAGCGATTGAGTCAAATATTGGCAAATAGTGAGTGACACGTGCTATTTCAATATATTTAACTCAAATGGCTTATAAATTATGAGCACACCTACCATAACTGTATTCTTCTTCTAGGGTTCAAGACGGGGTAATAATTTTAACAAGTCCAAAAAATAAAAAATAAAATCTGGTACTGGTGCATGCTCCGGTCCCCATTTTGCTCCACTATTACTATTAGAAAAAGTTAATTGAGATGGATAACGCTTAGAAGTGAATAATTTTTACGACAATAGTTCAAGAAAATAAAAAAGTTCAATTCGTAGGAAGGAATACTAGGAAATTACTAACTGAAAGATGTTCATAAATATTTAATGACAAGATTGTTTTATTACAATAATATAATTAATAAGAAATTCCAGTACTGAAAATTTTCCCTTTTCTCCAAACGCTTTAAATAAATTTACTTTGTATTTATAATATGTAGTTATGAAAACGTTTCACTATTTTTTTCTTTTATATTTGCTTGATGCAACAGGCTTGGGTCCTCGTTTCTTTGGTCCTTCCCCCTCCGCGGCCCTTGGACCAGGTGGTCTATATTAGTAAAGAAGGACCAAAGCTTGCATTGATAGTTTTTAAGCATATAATAAACAATTAATAAATTAATGCTCTGCATTTGAACAATTATTATGTTCATACCTGCCCACCCTTCCACCAGAGTTTCCGTGATGTTTCTGAATCACAAGATGTTGTTCAACTAATTCTCCAAGTTTACCCTGTTCTGCCAACATTGAGAGGAAAGTGCAGATAAAATCACTGTAGTCATGCGTTCGTCGACATCCATCAATCTAAAAACATATATTTTAGTAATAAAACGGTCGTTACATGCTTTTCCGGACGCATGCAATGCAAAAAACTAAATATCGTCAGTGAAGAACCAAAATGACCCATATCCATTTCCAGCCGAAAACAATCTCCACTATCTACAAATATAATGAAATACATTTTGAAATACATGCAAACAAAATATTTTGCACTTTTTAAAACATGAAAATAGGGCATTTTGCACTTTTGAAAAACAGGTAAATAAAACAATTTGCACTTTTGAAAAATATGAAAACAAAACATTTTGCACTTTTGAAAAACATGTAAGTAAAACAATTTGCACTTTTCAAAAACATGAAAATAGAACATTTTTCGCTTCTCAAAAACTATTAAATTAACCTTTACACATCTTCCCCATTTCGCATTTTTTATGACATAGCTCATTTTGATTCTAGCTTAAATTGGATATGGGTCAATTTGATTCTTCACAGACGAATATTTCAATGCTGATGTACCTTATATTTTTTTCTTTTTTCAATTTCATCAAACAAAATTGACTCATACTCAGAGATTTCACTATCTAAATTTTCTACAAGAGCCAAGAGATCACGACGAGCAGGTTCTGACTTCTGGTCGTCACACGAGTCTTTAAAAAAAACCAAAACAAATCATGAATTACAAATGAATAATTTCGTGTTATAAAATATCAAATAATAATATGAAAATTCATACGACAAATTTTTTATAGTTTTTAAAACGTTCTCACCGAGCTCTTTACTATAATCAGAATCATTACTTGTCATATCAGAAACAAGTTTTTTAATATCTTTGCTGCTTAAATTTGCATAGTCAGAAGAATGAGAGAGTGCGTCAGAGATTGAACGTTGACTTTTACCTTCCAGAATGGGATTTCGGAGTGACTCGAGTACAACGTGTCTGAAAATTAACGATGTATTGCAATTATTTCAGACCAGACTTTGCAATAATTGGGATTGGGAAATAAACGCTATTTATTTATTTATTTTGTAAAATATTGAATAATTAATATTACCTATTAGTTTTAAGAAGCTTGACGCGACGGATAAGTGACATTATTTTATCTGGAACAACAGCCATTAAATTAAAACGGATGTCATGATATGGTTCTCCACCCGTAGCAATACCTAGCCTTTCCGTAATAACTCGTCTAAATTGTTCCGTCCAATCTTCTTTTTCATCCCATGGACCTATTTAAAAATTGGCAGTTAACCAAAATTATTCCTATATGTCAAGTAAATTATATAATTTCAAATATAAATTTATTAACAGTAAAAGTACCATGATCTATTGGACAAGGTTTGAGGCCATCCAGCTCAAAGAGGCGACCATTGATGGGCACATAACTGACAAAATGGAAAGCCTCCCCGGTAAATCTTCCGCTGGATAATCCCGGGATTTTATTTTCATTTTTGGGCTTCGCAGCTGCCGGAGTAGCGTGTGAATTATGAGCTTTTGCTAATTCAGGAGTGTTTCCAATAGCCCAACCCTAGAACCAAAAATTTTAATTTGACTTACATGCTAAAATGTAATTTTTTGATATCGTCTGTGAAGAATCAAAATGACCAATATCCATTTTTAGCTAAAAACAATATCCTTTTATCTACAAAAATATTCAAATATGTCTTAAAAGCAATCAAATAGAACATTTTGCACTTTTCAAAAATATGTAAATAGAGCATTTTGAACTTTTCGAAAACATGGAATCAGAACATTTTGCACCTTTTCGAAAACATGGAATTAGAAAATTTTGCACCTTTTCAAAAACATGGAATTAGAAAAATTTACAGTTTTTAAAAACTCCTAATTATTAACATTTTACCGACTTTACGCATGTTTTTCATTTTGTTTTTATGACATAGCTCATTTTGATTCTAGCTTAAATTGGATATGGGCTATTTTGGTTCTTCACAGACGGTATTACTCTTTTTGCACAATTTTCAATATTTCGCATTCTGTAATGTTACATTTAAAGTTGAACTCACCTTATTCTCAGGATTCATTCCCATTGTATGCTGTTTAAGACGATTTAGTGTCTTGCCTAATCCCAAGTTAGGGCAGTTTAACAATACTGATACTAGGGCATGCGTTGCACAGCTATTTGGGACCATCTAAAAGAAAAATTAAAATTAAAAAATTTACAGCTATTTATAGATCAAAGGCATTTAAAATTTTTCGAGCATGCCTACATTACAATGTATCTTACAGCATCCAAAAAACGACTTAAAAGCAAAGTGCAAAAACATACATATTATATGTGAATAGTTCTTTACCTGCTGTGCAAAAAATATGGAATTGACAATATTTTCATCGCGAACAAAGGAATCACTATCCTCAATAATTTTTCTCCTTGACCTTCTTTCCTCAATCCAACGAAAAAGAAATATGAATCCATAAACAGAACCCTCAATAGGTTTTTGCAAATCGTATATTTCTTCAACTTGAACACCTTCCACTCCAAAATCTTCTAGGAGCAGCGTGAAAAGACCTGTACAGTAGTATACAGAAAATACAAACAAGAATTAATAATAAGTACATGTGTCATTTAAGTATGCGTAACATACTGTTGTAAAACCTGACAAATATAAATGAAAATGTATTTTAAAAATTTTGGGAAGATTTATGAAAACACACCTGGGTCACTTTCCAGCTCCAGCCAACCTTCTGTCAAATTCTTTATGTCCGTTGGCATCTTTTTTTATCAATGTATAGCTACATATATTAAAATTTTTACATTAAAATTAGGCTCCTGTTTCTTAAATTCAAAAATCTGCAAATAATAATAAGCTATTTACAGCTTAACATAGTGATTATGGTTCTTTAAATTAAGCTCGGTTTAAACAAAAACTAGATTTTTATTACTCTCCAACTAACCTGTTCTTCTGTTAACCCCAGTTTAGAAAGTACCTATGTATAATTACAGTCAAAGTTCCTACTCCATCAGCCAGCATAAACAACTGGCCGATTGGTACTGGTATACCACAGGTAGCTTCAGCTAGCTACTGATGACTGAATTCAAAGCAAAAGATAAAATTCAATTTTTAGTCAGTCACTATTAACAAAATTAAAGCATAATGAATAATAATAGTGATAAAATTAAAACTACTGGTTGATAACAATAATACAAAATTGAAAATCAACTTTTAAGTAATTACGTAGTAATTATTAGTACTTACGATAAGAGACTTTGTTTTTGTTGCCTCAATAAGGGTTGGATTTACGTTTTGGGCATCTTTAGACGCTAGAATTCTCTAATTTAATATTTACAAACGTAAAATCTAAACATTAGAGATCCAATCACAATCACAATACAAATACACAAAACTCACAATGATTGACAGATGACAATAACACAATTAGCAAATTAGATCAAATACGAAAGATCATATATTGCAAATAGCAAATTCCATATACGTACTGGCATATAAAACACGTCTGAGCCCTGAATTGTGAGCGACTGAGTGGACAGGACAGGTGACAGGACGTTTAATTCTGGATCCGGAATTCGGTTTTATTTACCTCAATAGATGATAGATGATAGACAATTAGACGTTGGACGTAGAAGAAAAGAAAAAGCATTTGGATCTCAAAATCTCAATGATCTCAAACTCAAATACTCAACTAACTCAACTCAAAACTGTGCGACGAAATTTAAATTTCCCTTCTTTGCACCAGGAAGTTGTGCCAGGAATGAGTATACACTGTGCACCAGAAAAGTGTACCAGTCTGGGGTATCAACGGTATGTACCGGTCATATATTACCACATTCTAGTGCACATTTTGATGCATCAGGATCAGGATCCAGGATTGGAAGCAGTAGGAGTGGCATAATTATAAGTTTATTTTTTCAAAACTGCATGAACATCTTTTTTTAGATACTTGGTCGACTTATGTTTTACTTTATCATTAATATGGAGTTCTTCTAATTGTAAATTGCAATAGTCAAATACTATATGTATAGTACCTAATAGTGTTTTATATTAACACAGCAAATATCCAATTTGTTATTGCGCTGTAATTTTAATTTGCAATACTATAAAACCCTGGGAATTGTAATTTGTAATCGTATTCACAATTTGTAATTTCAAATGGTAATTTAAAAAAAATACAATTACAATTTACAATATTTCGGCAGTACACATACATTATACATGACATTGCTCTTATGTGGGTGTGATATTGTGTCCCAGATATTAAACACTAATGAGGTCAGAGTCAGAATCTGCAGAAAAGTAGTAAATTCCAAGAAATACTACAATTCCAAAATAATTAAAATGCGATTATCTTTTTTTCTATTGTTCTGCTAATTAACCATGCAAATCGACTTCAAAACGTTCACATCATCATAACGGTGAGTTGATCGGGTAAAGTAGTGCGGGCAAAATTCCTTATCAAGGTCGCGCTGATAAGAAATTTGAACAATAGAAAAGGTCAAAGGTACATAGGCCAGGTAAATCATAAAACATATAAATAATTTACCGAGCCATTTTACTGAATGAAAGTGGAACGGCACGAAAATTACACGAAAATTAACTACAATGCTAAAACCATTAGCAAAATTTAGTATTTTTGATTTCGTAGTATTTTTGGAATTTACTACGTTTTTGGAAATTCAATCCTCCGTAGTCATTAGTGTTCTTATCTGTAACCTGTAACACAAATTGTGTCCCTATTCATATCTCACTATCTCCTCGTCACTCGTCCTCAGTGTTAAGTGTGGTTTCGCAATCGAACAGTTGACAGTGGGAAAAATAAAAGAAAGTGACGTTCCTTCTTCAATTTCAAATTTAATATTATGAAAGTGGATTTCTCATAATATTCGTAATTACTCATTACTTGTACCTTCTGCTAAAAAATTGTAATAGGTAATAATGAGTTCAAGTGTATGTGTAAAGAAGGAGATTCTAAGAGATTTAAATTCAAATAATGGGAACGGCACGAGTGAAATGTCCTTACATGTAATCATGAGTGAAAATGATGGTGATGGTGTCAAAGCTTCCGGGCGACTGGAATCATCTTCAGCTTCAACAAGTGACAAAAATTCTTCAGAAATTACCTTACAAGGTAAAAATAAAGACACTGCGACTCCAACTCCGACACCGACCCCTGCAGTGAAACCTCAAAAGAAAACACCGAATGACTTTGTATTTGGAAAATTATTGGGGGAAGGAAGCTTTTCCTCGGTATATTTGGCAAAGGATATTAGAGGACATCGAGAATATGCAATCAAAGTATGCGATAAGAAGCATATTCTTCGAGAGAATAAAGCTGAGTCAATTCAAAGAGAAAGGGAAGTAATGACAGTGTTGTCCAATAATCCATCACCTGTAGCTCCATACTTTGTTCATCTTTTCGCAACATTCCAAGATTCGGAGAGACTTTACTTCGTCATGACCTATGGATCCCGTGGTGAATTATTAAAACTACTTAACACTCAGGAGATCTTTAGTTTGGAAACTTGTAAATTTTATGCTGGAGAAATTCTCCAAGCACTCAGTCATCTTCATAATTTAAAAATTGTTCATCGAGATTTAAAACCCGAAAATATTCTTCTCAATGCTGAGGGGCACATACTTATAACTGACTTTGGATCTGCTAAAGTACTACCTAAAGAGGTTGTGCTTGTTCCGCCAGTAGAAACTAAGCTCGAATCTGATATTTCCAATGATGAAGCCGAAACCGAAACTGGTCACTCAGTAGGTAATCAAAGAAGGACGCGAAAGAATAGCTTTGTGGGCACAGCCCAGTATGTGTCACCTGAAGTTTTGCAAGGAAAATACTCAGAAGTAGGTCCTCCTGCAGATCTGTGGGCATTCGGCTGTGTGCTTTTTCAATTTTTAACTGGCTCGTCACCTTTCAACGGACCGAATGAATTTTTAATTTTTCAAAAAATCGTCAAATTAAACTACGAATTTCCATCGGGATTTGATGCGACTGCCAAGAATCTTGTGGAAAATCTTCTTAAACTTGAACCACAGGAACGGCTGGGATCTAATGACACGGTCCGATACTCATCCATTCAGTCTCATGAGTTCTTCCAGGGAATCAATTTTGACGAGCTTTTCAATCAACAGGCACCATGTGTATCTAGTAGTGAATGCAAAACCGTACCTCTAAAATCAAGTCAAGCACCAAGTATTCCTGCACATTTCGAACCAGGTTTCAATCCTCGTATAATTGCAGAGAGAATTTTACGTAGTGATGGAGATCTTCCGTGGGGAGATACAGTGGTGATTGAAGAAGCTCACGATGAACAAGTCACATTAATAGTTAGCAATGCTCCCATAACACCGGAACCGGAACCCTCAATAAAAGATGTCTTGGTTCCCGAAAAATCGGACCCAGCGAAAATTCCATCCAATCCTTGCTACTGCTGCTAACGATAAGAGAATATTGCTCAGTACGGCTCTGTACAGTTTTAATATATGAATAAAATTACGTGTAATTATTTTAACTGCAAGAAAGAATTTCAAAAATTTGGAGGTGATAATTGAGATGTCAAAGTTGGGTACTAGCAGAAATCCGGGTCAGTAACATGGAGAACGAAAGCTATTTTGTAGTAGTTTTCTTGAGTTTTTAAAAAGAGCTAAATGTTCTATTTGCGTGTTTTGAAAATGCCCAAAATATTCGGTCTATTTATTTTTGAATTTTGAAATTTTATACAAAATCTATAATAATCAAGCTTCCAATCACTTAACGCTCTTGATTGCATTTCAACTATTAAAATTGTAAAAGTAATTAAATATAACAACCTTATAGAAAACAAACGATCTACAGCAAGATTCAAATTATTTATAATACGAATTTATAGAATGCAGCATTTAACAATAAATATTCGATCATGGTTAACCGTAACCACTCTACCAACTCGAACTTGAACCGTCTTCACTTTCATCACTGTCACTTTCATGATCGCTATTTAAATCATTGTCACTCTGGGCGTCAAGTTTGCTCCGAAAAGCAGCATTGGGAAACATGCCCTTGAAACTCGCAACTACATTTGGACCGGGGTGACGAAGCCTCAAGGTGACTGACTTGACATTGGCTGCAGCGCTGGGGTCCACATCATTGAAGATATTTGGCATGGGGTCATCCAGCATCTCGGCCCTGGTTCCTAGTTCAAGAGATGTTAAATTGGGAAACGTATCTCTAAGGTTGACGCCGCCTTTACACGGCCGTAAACTATTCACTACGTAGCCAGCCTCCTCGTCGTCCTCCAAGAAGTACTGAATGGTTAAATGTGTCACCTTAGGCATTTGTGGGAACTCCAAGTTATCCACCTCATCACTCCAAGAAAGTTTTTGAACCGTGGCTGCGGAGGCTCTTAAAATTTTTTTCACCACTTTCGAGACTCTTTCGTAAAATTCTGCGTCACCATCCTCCTCAAAGTTGACACCAGTGCGAAAGTAAAGTTCAGAAATCGCAAAATTCTCCTTATCTTGAAGATGGTTCGCAAATAGTTCGTATGACTCAATATTGAAGTTATTCATATCAATTTTTAGTTTTTTGAGGAGGTGGAGGCGATTTTTGGGTTGAACCAGAAGATGCGGATAATCACGGGGTAGCAAAACTTCAACTAAGTTTGGTGAACATCCCAAAATCTGCTGTATAAAAATTTCAGGTAGTTCGGAAGCCAAAGGGCATTTAAATACCTTCAAGTTTTTCAAAATTGGCTTCGGTTTCGAAGTAGTTTCCTGGAAAAGAGATGCTTGGTGTGTTTCTCGCTCTGCCTGTTGTTTCTGGGTCTCTCGTTTTGTAGAATTTGTATACTTGACACTTATCATTCGACCAAAATATAACTGCCGCAAGTTTGGAGCTTGCTTCAAAAGAAGTTGTTTTAAAGCCTCGATGTACACCTCTCCATGAAATACGATTTTCTTAATGGAATTTCCGTGTGCGTTGAAGAAGGGCGTAGCTGCATACTTTTGGGTAGTTTTCCCTCTGGGTTTGGATCCCATACTTCGAAAGTCAAAAGTGGTGCAAGGGAATTCCGTGGAATTAGTCATGAGAGTAATGAGGTCTTTGAGGGAGCGAGTCTCATCGGAAGTGAACTGAAAAGCTCCTGGTCCAACAGCATTAGAAGCATCCTTAAAAAATGCGAGGCTTACAGTCTTCTGCAACTCTTTGGATCCGTAAACTGCCCAGCGACGCGAGACAAGGCGGGAGTTTAACAAAGTTTGTCGGTCACATTGTCCAAGTATTGATTCCAGTATCTGTTAAAGATATACACTTTCAATTTTTAAATGTTCACCAACACTAAATTAACTAAATTAGTTGAAGTGAGGTAGTGTGCTTGAACCAATACCGTGTTCAAGTAAGCGCACTTATTATTATTGCTACGATGAATTTCATTATATACAAAACATAATAGAAAAAGAATTTGAAAAAAGAAGAATAGAATAAAAAAATCAGTTTTGACAATATTAAAATACTGTTAATCGGTTGAACGTTGAAATCACATAATTTATACACGAATCGTTTGCCTCTAAAGTCTATTTTATCTTTATATTTAATTATTAATTTATACTAATATTTGTCTCACACAATTATTACTTACATGATCAATTGAGAAAACACTTTCTTCTGGAGAACGCGATGAATTCGGGTTCGGACTTGACAACACATCATTTGAAAATTTTCCAGTTCTAGCAATTCCTTCCTCGTCATTATTTGCTTTATTTGTCAATCCATGCAAGTCATGAGCAGGAAGAGACGTTTTTATTTTTTTAGCGCTCCTCAGCTGCCTTTTGTTTTCAATGTCCGTCATTTCTGAAAATATTGGATAGAATAGAAAATTCGATTATTTATTGAACCGACGACAACTCTATACTCCAGGATTCCAGGTCCCACGTGTGACTGAATTCTGCTCTACAAATTAACTAATTCTCAAAATAAAACTGGGTTATGTAAAGTTATGGACGTTACATGTTAAAATACATGTTTTAGCACTTAAGTACTAATGCCTCATCATTTCATTTCAGTCATTTCGTTTCCACAAAATAATAGAATATATTATGTACGCTCATATAAATACTTACGATGCCAAAATCGTTAAGTCCTAATTTTTAATTAAGTTAATACTTAACTGATAAGTATATAATTATTATGTTTGTGCTTACCGGTGGCCGAAATTTCCCCCTTATTGACGACGTCAGTTCGGTCTTAAATAATTAACAATTTATTACTTATTTGTATTTTGTAATCATCCAGTTACTGTATTGATTATTGATCTCTCTCTCGTTTTATTATCGCTAAATTTTCGGATGCACCACCTTCATTGGCTCAAGCTCAAAATTCGGACCAAGACGAAAAGAAAAAGTTAAATTTTCACAGAAGATTTTCCACCTCGGGAGCTTGCATATAGTACGTACTAATATTTTTGGGGGAAGGGGTTCAAACTGCATATCCTTTTACATAGGCATACATACCAAAAAAAGGGGCGGGTGGGGGTTCAAAATTTCATTTTTATTTTTTTATCAACTTTTATACCACGTAATTTATGCATGCTTTTCTCGTTCTTATACATTTCACCGCCAAGATTGAATTTAGCTGTAGTAGTATTTTAAAAGTAATTAAAGCAAAATAATTTCCAAAACATTTTCCTGTACATACACAACTTTACCTTACTTTTGCCGCTGAAAAAATAAGAAACTTTTAACGTTTAATGCTATCTAAAAAAATTCCATGTTACTTACCTACTTAAGTGTCTTACTAAATTTATCGAATTATTGAGTCAGTTAATTAGTGTCGAACGTCAAAGTTTATGGGTTTGACCAGGCCCGGATTATCCTTAGGGCATAGGGGCGGTTGTGCTAGCACAACTGCGCCTTTTAGGTTGAATTAAGATTAAGACTAGCAAGAATGAGCAAAAATGCAGGCCATGTGAGCACAACCGCGCTTTTGTAGGCTAATCCGGCCCTGGGTTTGACCGAAGCATGACCCCCTACTTAAATAAAAGTATACAAAACAAAATGAGTGCAGAATCCACAAATTCCAC
This sequence comes from Dicyrtomina minuta, assembly GCA_949802685.1. Taxonomy (NCBI): domain Eukaryota; kingdom Metazoa; phylum Arthropoda; class Collembola; order Symphypleona; family Dicyrtomidae; genus Dicyrtomina; species Dicyrtomina minuta. The sequence goes on along the minus strand of OX461812.1, from coordinate 59,958,010 downwards.
ATGTTACTAGTTCACCGGAGTTCACCCAACCGCGAACTTGTACTAAACTGTCGGCTCTATTATTAGATTTTTTAGTTCAACATTTATCAGTTAAAATGTACTTAAGTCTTAAGTAAACACAGTCAACACAACATTGCAAGTAGGTGAGGAATTTTAATTTGTACATAAGTAATAAGCAGAAAAATTTCGGGGCACCTTCAGACGCAAGATGATTGAATATTTCTAAGTACTTAGCGATATAAGCAGTAGTATAAAAAAAGTACTAACTCCACTGCCACTGAACGGTTGACATGTGACCTTAACTGACTTAAAAATTCCAGCCTTCATGTTTTAAGGTCCTCGTGCTATAATTTTGAAGAGCTTGCTATTTACAGTTTGGTTTCAAGTATCCTTCAGAAAAACTAATATTAGGTAAATATGAAGACTTTAGCATTATTTGCTCATACCGGATAAAATAAAAACGACAAATTAGAACTTTTACAAAATCTAACCTGATCAACTTACGGATATGAAGACTGGAATTTTAAATCGTGTTAAGTCACATATCAACCGTTCAGAGACATTAAATACCACCACATTATCGCCTAACCAAATATTGAGATCCTGGTTTTGATTAGTTAAAAATACTCAATCATCTCGCAGTGCCCCAAAAACGATTTTTCCATGTTTTTGCAGAATAAATATAAACTCAAAATAAGGGCTAACTCCCTTGTTCAATGGCAGTCTATTAACAGTAAGATTAGGCAGTTTGAATTTGATTATGAATTGTTATATTACATTATTTTTTAAAAGCGAAAGTAATGAACTGTAAATTAGTCAAAACTCTCGGATGAAATGCAAAAAATTACAATTCTGGGATTCAAAAACGAATACTTCAAGTACTTAGATAAAGTTCATTTAAAAATTATTTTAATAAAATTCTGTTAAGTACCGTACTTAATTGCGTAGCTGTATGAAGCATCAATATACAATTTTTGATTAATTCAATAATTAATTACACATGCGATATATACACAATACATAATATGTATAGTATTCCCAAAACAATTATTGGCTTCACACATATAGGGATTAATTTATTATTTCTGAATAAATTGGAATCTAAAGGTGATAAACCAATTAAGTAATTGAAATTGCAATTGAAATTGAAAAAAAACGGAATTCAAAAAGCTGTACTTTTACCGATTCTTCTAGCAATACAAAATGCAAAAGTTGTCATGAAAGATTGAATGAGCAATATTTTAATGTTTACAAAATAATCTGATAACTACAAACTCCATACTCTCAAGATATTCTTTCCCTATAAAAACTTCATTCAATATGCTTATATTTTCTTACAATGTATGTACTTCCGTACGGGAACAAATCAAAATCCGAATTAATTGTTAAATTTAGCTTTCGAGGAATTCTTCATAGTAGGTGGCGGAAGTAGAAGGCCGAAGCCGAAATATATGTAGTACTTTGATTGTTTGTTTGATTGGAATCAGGAAAATCCTAAAAATTAAGACGCTGTAATAATAATCTGAATCTCTCATCACCCAAACCAAAAAAAACCACCTTAAAGTTATATATTGTGTAGTGTGGCACTAGCGTCAACTAGTACTTAGCGTGTACAATATTCTGCAGGTACGCAAAAATAATAATTAATTTGTAAATAATGATACATATCCCTTCTTCAAAATAGTTATATACAAATTAATTATATTTAATTTTTTTAAGCACTTTTTATTTTTATAGTACACGGTCGGATGAGAAAGTAATAAGCAGCAAAATTTTCTCTGTTAATTCCGAAGTTCTTGTAATCTGCAAGAAAAAGTAGAAAATAGTCAGTGTAAAATAATTAATTAATTAGTTAATTCGAATTGTTAATTAAAATACAAGCCGTAAGTACCTTCGTGACAAATCATCCTTGTCTGCTTGGGGAGCAACTTTAATAGACGATGACGGAACAGCGGCCGCATCCATTTGTTGTGCAATTTCGAGGCCATTTTCATCTGCGATCTGGTGAACCAACAAATCTACTTGATCCTTTGGTGAAGTTAAAGTCGTCGCACTCCCCATAGCGTCCTCCATCACCTATACAAATGACGAATTAGTCGGTTTATTAGCGTTATTCTTATTCTTATGTGGTGGAAGGGGCAAGGAACATGAATGCTGTTTTTCTACACTACAATTATTGCAAAACATATTGTACCGAGGTGCGAACGTCCAAATCCTCGAACTGGGTTTCAAACTTATCCATTATTTGTGATATTTTGTTAAGGTCCATAGACTGCATTGCTTTATCCAGACTTTTAACCACTGATCCCATGTTCTGGGCCACCTGGAAAATACAAAGGTCAAACACATTCTTTAGTACTAATTTGGAGAACATGTTAAGAACAGGGACGTACAACAGTAACGCCTCAACAAGTATATATCGCTTGTGAAGAACCAAAATGACCCATATCCAATTTAAACTACAATCAAAATGAGCTATGTCATAAAAACAAAATGAGAAACACGCAAAATTTTAAATGTTACTAAGAGTTTTTGAAAAGTGTAAAATGTTCTATTTACATGTTTTCAAAAAGTATAAAATGGTCTATTTATGTTTTTGAAAGATTACAAAATGTTCTAATTCCATGTTTTTGAAAAGGAGCAAACATTTCGATTCCATGTTTTTGTAAAGGTGCAAATTGTTCTATTAACTTGTTTGCTACAAGTGTAAAATGTTCTATTTACCTGTTTTTCAAAAGTGTAAAATGTTCTATTTACCTGTTTTCCAAAAGTGTAAAATGTTCTATTTATCTGTTTTCCAAAAGTGTAAAATGTTCTATTTACCTGTTTTTGAACGGTATAAAATGTTCTGTTTGCATTTTTTAAAAAAGTGTAAAATGTTCTATGTATTTTTAAATGCTTTCAAGACATGTTTCAATATTTTTGTAGATAGTGGATATTATTTTTAGCTACAAATGGACATGGGTCATTTGGGTTATTCGCAGGCGATATATGTATATATGAACGTTGAATAAAAAATGCTCAAAAGAATAATTTTCTAAGCCATACTCCTTTCATTGTCACGGCGGATTGCACTTTGCTACGGACAGCGTCAACCTTAGATGACATCCGTAAATAATTCAGGGACTCATTTTTTTTTCGAATGGCATTTTCTGCGTATATACGGGCACCATCGATATTTCCTTGTTGCAAAGCTTTTTTAACTTTGGCTTTCTGAGCTGCCTCATCTTTTTCAGATTTCTTTGATAATTTTTCGAGTTGCTTCGCGCAAAATCGCAGCTGAAACAAGCTATCTGAAATACAAAGAAAAAATGAAAAGTATTCTTACTATTAACTTAATAGCGTCTAACGTATAGTGCAACTTCCGCTTACACTTTACACAATCAAAATTATCATCTACTAAATTATGTAAACATATAGAGTACTTACCGTCCATTGACATAGTTGAAGTCTGTAATTATTCTGTTCAATACTATTAACAGGTATTCTTTGGCAATTGTGACTATTCCTGTGAAGTCAAAAGCAAAGGAGTGGTTGGTTGTACGGTGTCCTTCTTTTCTTCAATATTTCCTTCGTAAAACACACAATAACAATTAAATTAAGAAACTGACCAGTGAGAAGACTTCATGGATGGAAAAATTTATCCCCGGAGCCAACCATGAATAAATCAAAAAATGCAAACACCTTACAGGCATTAACTAACTTTAGTATAAAATCTGTAAGGAAAAAGTGAAAACTTTGCCGCTATTCCAGTATCTACCTCTACTACCCTCAAACCACCTATTGATCACATATTACAAAAAAAGTACACTTTTAGATTTAATGTAGATGTAGATAGAAAAAAAAGTTTACTATCAACTATTGCCTACATTTTGTATTTTATGACAACAAACTATCATTAACTACCTGTGACCTGCAACCTGAGATCCGCTAGTCAGTGACCTGCACTGATTCCCTTTCTGATTCTTCAAGCTATACCACAGTGACAGTCACAGTCAACAGTCGACAAGGTTATCAAACAAAACTCTGTCAATAGAGTAGTAAATGTTCCCAATTTAAGCACTAACAACTAAGAAGGAAATTGTTTACTAAACAAGTAAAAGACTTGACTTGATTGCCAACTGCTTGGACACTAATATATATTTTATAACATTTCTGATTTTCCAAAATTCACAAAACCTATATTCGGCCGATTCGACTGCAAGTATGAAGTATGACTCAACACGTAACTTCAAACTTAAAGTAAGCACGTTTGACGTTATAGTTTAGTGTGCACAGTACTGCACAGTAAATACAATGACTAATACTAATTTTAACACATAACAACTATGAACTACTACCGTGAGATTTTTAGATGTAGATGTAGGATGTTGCTAATATTGTGGCAAATGACGTAGACGTTGCTAGATACGGTCAGCTAGATAGGTTGGACGCTTTCTGCTTTCTTCACTATGAAATTAATCACTTGTCTGATCTGAACTGCAAAATTTAACTTTATCAATTTATCAATTACGGTGATTGACGGCGAATAAAAACGCGAATCACACTGTTGAATGTGCGCAAATTATAACTATTCAGCAAACGGCACACGGCTAAAAAGTCAGGTAGGTAGAAATGTGCAAAGTGACATTCACTAATTATGATTTACTCGTAAGTTTAAGTACATAATAATAAATAGTTATTTGTCATACGCTCGACTCAATTTCACTTTTTCCCAGTACTCAACGGTCTGAGCTGAAACCAGCAATAGGAGGTGGGTGTTGGTGGTGGGGGATTTATGATTTTTAGTTTCGCGTTTGATCTCAATGAAACCGAAAATGTAAAAGCAAGGGTGGGGGACGTAAACTTGTGAATATTTTAGCAGACGTAATGGATGCACGGCTCTTTGCATTTACAACTGGTTCTGGCCTTCTGGCCCATCCTATTAAAAACCCTTACCCTACCAATACGAAATTTAGCGGTCAAACTCAAGGATAACTGATCGAATTTGTCAACTACAATCGGCTAATGCTTTTTTTTATTTAAATTTTTTACAAAATATTTTAATTATAATTTATTTTATTTTTTAACTACACACTATTACCCCCACAGCCCAATCAGAACTTTTTCGATAGTTCCGGAAATACGGAATTTTAGAAATTGACACAATACTGGATTGATAGGACCTACTTACTTCTGGTATTATTCTTTTAGAACTCGAGACTGAATTTCTGACTTTGGAGCGACACCTAGGATTGTTCACTAGTCTCTTGGGGTCGTCAGCTAACTTTGTAAACGTTTAAAATTGGTGGAATCGTTTTCCCCTTTGTTTGTTGGACTTAATTTTACTTACAGGATACAGGAATAAAATCAAAACTGGTGAAGGGGGGTTCCTAAAATTACTGATAACTCGATGACATTATGTACGCACGATTTTTTTTAGCACATCGAAAACCCCACAGCTCTGCAGCTCGCTCAACTCAACTTTTGTATCCTGATTGAATTTGAACTATGTTCCATCTTCGTGGGAAATTGAAATCATTTATTCAATTACTGACTGAGAATCCGACATCATTCTGTCTACTTCTTCTGTCCAGTTCCAGTTCCAGCAGAGTGACCAGCCAGAACCAGACAAGCAGACTCCGGATAATCCAGGGCATCACAAATAAGCAACCTGGCCCAACGTAAGTTACTTATAGTCGCGGCGAGGCTGTATTTAATCTCATGAAAAACTACTAAAATTCTACGCGAGGGGATTAAATCCATATCCATGGGGGGTTTTGGCTTTTAGTCTTTTCAATTTAAAGGAGCATTTAATTATATAATCTTCTGATCACTCAGTCTCGGCATCGGCTGCTCTCCGCTGGTTGGACAGTAGCCGCCGAAGCTGGAACTGACCCCAAAAAAAAAGACACAGAGGCGACAGGTAGTGACAGACAGGCACAACAGGTCAAAGATAATATTTTCTTCGTTTCCACCGAGAAATTTATTTTTAGCGGAATTTGACATTTTTTCGGTTTTTTCCTTATTTGATGCTGTCTGACATTGTTTTTTTCCCAAAGCGACAAAAGCGAGATTAGCAATTCTACATTCATATTTTAATTTTTGATGTCACCTAGTTGTTTTGGAAGTCCACTAGTTGCTTCACCTATGACCTAATATCTTTCAAAATTGAGTTTGAAAAATTGTTTTCGAAAGATTGAATTTGTCAGTGATACAATATCTTGTGACATGTATGAATATATGTCAACTTTGGAGCCATTAGTGAGCACTAAATCGAAATTGAGCTTTGCATGACGAGGCTAACTGAACGACGATGCAGAGGCTGTCAGCTGTTGGTGATTTGATTAGGTTGTAGGTAATCTACTCCTTTTTCCTAGCTTGTGTTTAGGTGGGACAACGGACATAAAAGTAGTTGTATGATGTAACGTCGTTTTCATTAGTTGTTGTTGTTAGTCAAAGACACGTAGTTTGCATATGTGTGTGGATAATGCCAATGTGAGAGTTAGCACGAACGAATGCCTTATCTAAACACCAACACAAGTAGGTGACAACATTAAAATGTGAATTAAAAATTATATCACGCGTGACGTTTGAAGAATGGCTTAAAAACCAATAACAATAAGTAACCTCTGTGGGTATAATTATATTTAATCTCCTCGCGTATTATTTGAATATTTTTGCTGGAGATTAATTAATGTGTTCGGAGCAAACAATCACGGTTTCTTGGAATATGCTCTATTCAAAAGTCACTTTCCACGTTTCAAATTTTGATATAGGTGTGCGTTCTATTTATTTATTTCTGTGATACTAAATCTGGAAACGATTCTAAATTGAAATAAAAAATAAAAATGTATGGTTGATGAACGTCAGCAAAATCAGTAATCACTGATGACTTAACTCCATTTAATTGATCCATTCATCCTTCTTTAAAAAAAGCAAGAAAAAAAATATGTTTTTATATTATCTTATTCTCGACATTCATACTTAAAGCATTATAAATAAAAATCTGTACATTTTATTGACTTTAGTCAAGCTCTACAGCATTGAATTATTTTCTGTCTCCAGTATTTGTAGAGAATATTATTGTAACGTTTCTTACTGTGTCTTAATGGCAAGCGTAATAGTAACGCCAGTTGTAAATAAATATTTACTTTCTTCTTCTTTAGAATGAGTCTCACGAATAATGTTGGAAAAAAGTTGGAATTGTGTTGGGTTAATTAAGCACTATAACATACTCAAGTCAAAAATCCTACTTTGTACTTACATACGACATACTTAATTAGTCCTGACTGCCAACTTTAAAGTATTTAAAACGATGTCCTAGAAATGTCGTGAAGTGTGGAAGTGTTGTATGCCGATTGCCATACACTATTATAGAAAAGCACCAGTGAAATAAAAAAAAAAATTCCTCTTGGTATGCGTTTACAGGATCTCAGAACAATAAATATTACTACTGGCCTCATGACGGGAAGAGCAGCAAAACGGAGAAAACTTTCGGAGGAGGCTTTAGAGGATGAAAATCAGGACGAAGGTGATGATGTCGCAAGCGAGGTAAATCAACATAACCTCCGGATTTTCATATTACTCTTATTCCTGCTTCAATTTTGAAGTAGATAATAGGTATATGTAAATAGGATTAACGTGTCGACAACTTTCCTTGGTCCAGATACCTATAGTTGGTGATGATTTCCTATATTTTTATTTTTCTCTAGAGCGGCAATGAGTTGAAAATGTATGACGATGCGGTGCCTAACCACTCTAAAAATGGCCAAGCCGATGCGAGTAGTGCGACCAAAACCTCGGCTGATGTCAGAGTTGCAATCAGATTCAATGTGACACTAATGGATCCTAGGGCAATGATGAAGCAGGTTTTTTCGAATGAGTTGGTACGCACAACAATAGATGTAATATATGTTTGTCGTCAAATAAATAGTATTAAGCAATATGTCATAATAACATCAATTAATGACATTTTTTAGATCGTGTCAAAAATAGTTGAATATTTGCCCGTACGAGATTTAATTAAATTTCGAACGCTCTCCACGGTTTGGAATATTGAGGCTGTGAAGAAAATTAAATCCTCGCACAAAATGCTCCGATTTGAAGCTCACAAGGGAATGAATCACAGGGATGACAACAAGAATATGAAATCAATTGTGGGGCCAAGAATGGATGCATTCGTGAATACGGTGCTAGCAAGCCCAGAAAAAGTCTTTACAAGATTCGCCTTTCTAGGTAGGCAAAAAGTTGTAAATTTTTGGAGCTATTTCGTCTTGTAACGTGCTACAATTTTCAAATAATAGAATATAGAAGTGTAGAAAAAAATAAACTATCATTATTGTAGTTTTTTTTAAATGTGTTGTTATTGCATGTTTTTCTGTTAGGAAGTCAGTTATGTCATCCTATAATCGTCCGATTCCTGGAAAGCTATGGCTCGCTCATTCAAGAAATTGAGATTGAATGGGATAAAACTGAGCTATCTTTAATCGGGAATTTTCGGGAATTAATTCTGTTTGCTGTTCCCAACCTTCGTATTCTACGTCTCAAGAGTGTTCCTGCAACCTGGTCCTCCGGAGTCATATTTCCCAGTTGGCTTCATAAACATACCAAACTACTTTGTCTCAAAGAAATTGACCTCAAAGTCCCTGTGATGAACAGTGATAATTTCCGTTCTTCCTACAAATTACTACACAGTCTTCTGGAAATTGCACCTAACGTAGAAACTGTCCCAAGACTGCAACTCGGTGGTACTACAGACGTACAATCCGGAGTCATCGAAACCTTCACAAATTTGAAGAAGCAGAATGTACTGAAAGGGATTGAATTTGTGACGTACAACTCAACCGTGTATGAGAGCATCGCAGAATTGTCTGTGAAACAGATTTATATTGAAACAATGTTTTTCTACATGCGCTACCTCCCAGCCTCCCTGAACGAGGCTAGACAAGCTGAAATTATTGAAGCCATTGAAAAAATTATTGAGGATCAAAAATCAAATTTGAAATTCCTACGTTTAGAAATCACTGCACCTGAGCGACCCTTCATAAATCTTCCTGTCCTCCCTAAATTGACTGGCCTGAAAGTTGTGCGGAGTTCAAATTGTCAAGTTGTGCCCTCAGATATTTCCTATGCTAGAAATGTTCCTAAATTAAAAGAATTGTGCATCGTTGGAGGGAAGAAAGGGTTTGGATCCAAATTATCATCTGTTCTACCTCTCAACGATATATTTTACCCGAATACGAGTGTTGTAAAACTTGCGTTGGTGGGCTGTATTGAGTCTGTGTATGCAATTCGTCGGGCAGCCTCCATCTTCCCGAATATCAAGAGTTTAAGTCTGACCAAAGTAGTAGAGTCAGCATATGTATCTCTGTGGAGTTCATGGCCTGATTTGGAAGAGTGCAGCATTAAATATGTTTATAACATATCCAATGCAGACGCTGTTTTTACTGGAATTCCTGTCAAAATGTGCAATGCAATTCAACGGGATCTAAATTGCTTTGAGCGAGCATCAATTTGGTACAGCAACAGTGTTGGATTCTATCCTAATATTGCTCCCACTATCACCAGATGGAAAAGTAAGTTTTCTAACAATTTTGTTTCAACACTCGTACATGCACATCTTGTTTTACGTGTTTTTTTTAAAGTTATTTTAAAGTACTTCATTTTATATGTCGTGTTTGTTTTATAGAACTTCGAAAATTGCAAATCAACTATACAAATCAAGTTAATCGACCGAAAGAATTAGAGAGTCATCGCTATATATCGGATACAACAGGTTGTATGGCTTTCTCAAAAATGCCAGCTCTACAAGAACTTGTTGTTGGTTATTGCAAGGTTATTTCTCGACATAAATTTCCTAAACATTTCGTAGTAAAAACTGTAGCAAAAATCCGAAGCTCGTCAGCAAATTACTGTAGCACATAAAAATACTAAATACCAAAATTAATTTGTCGTTTTCTTCTAGATATCAAACTACTGCGTACAAATGCTAGAAAGCAAAATGAACATTGTGCGAATCTCCAGGACGTGTGCAGAGTTTTCTAATTACGAAGAAGATGATTACGAAAGTGACGAATAGGTGTAAACTGTAATTGTAACACAAGATTGTTTGTTCGAGCTGATTGCTGATTCTTTGCACAAATACTGCCTAAAATTAAAACATTACGATTTTTGATTTGATTGTACATTCTGTAGTGACAAAATTTCAAAATTTCTCCCTAATTAATTATTGCCTTTTGCAAATTGCATATTTAATTTTTGCAAGTTATGTTGTGCTTAAATGTAACATTTGGATTCAAAACATACTCCACTATGTCCCTCTGAAAATATCAATTAGACTGAAAGACTTTAGTAATTTTGAGGATTTTATAATTATTATAATATTATGTAGTAATTATGTTACAATTAATTCCAAAATATTTGCACAATAATCAAGGTAGATTTGACTCGTCTCTCGTATTTCGTAGATAAGGATTCAAACTACCTTAACACGTTATGATCACATTACAATAATTATGAACATTGTTTGATCTTAAAGATATGATAACATAAATTATTTGAATGATGTTAGTCATCTCTGGGAACATTATTATTCTACCTGAAGAAATACAACAGCCAGGATATTATTTTTGTTCTGGATATAATATCCATTTTAGCCTATAGAGTAATTTATTATTTTTTCCATGGGTTTATGGGAGCTTATGTATTGCATTAAATGGCCTGTAAAAGCTCTACAGCTCGGAGTTAAATAGTTTCCTTTATAAAAAAGTTATGGAAAGTCGAAATGGGCATTGAACTGTTGATTGCAAATTATTTCTTAACTAAGTCAGAAAAGTTTTTTTCGTTTTGTCATTGTTGGTCGCTATTAAAAACGCTGTAAGAATCGTTATCGATAAATTTTTGACGTGGAAAGTTAAAGAAATAAATAAATAGGTAGTTGTCGTCATACTTTGAGTTTGACCTATAATATCTATATATCGATGCAAATAATTCTTTTAGGTTTTCGGTAATTTTTTAAAAATCTAATCATGAGCTAATTTTTTATATTATTAAACATTATACTAATTCTAAATAATACGCTGTGAGCAATGGATTACATTACAATACTGCCTGTTAATCTACAATTTCTATCACAAGGATCGATTTGTCCAAAATTGCTTTTTGCTACAGAACTTTAAAGTTTTGTCTGTAGAAATGGAAATTGGAACCCATGTTATAAAATAACATTATTACCGTCTACCATATTGTTCCATTAGCCACAAGGGCGACGTAAAAAAATATAATGGTGATTAAGTTTTTGGACTGCATTTTTTTTGAATTGTGTGCTGTAGTTAGATATTTTTTATATATCGGTAAATAACGGCTGTAAATAGTAAGAAGATGATATTAAAATAAATCGGCTTGTAAATTCGCTGTTGTTATCGCTGTAAACCGTCGTCGTAAATAAGCATAATATTATTAATAATATATTGTGACACGTAACTATATCTGTGTAATGGATGTTATTTAAACTGAACGGAAACCTACTTTGCATGGGTTCTTGTTTTGCAGCGGGCGCGTACGATATGCTCCTTAATAAAAAATACAATGTTTGCGGGTGAAACTATTTTGACTTTTTATTGACATTTTATTAGAAAACGAAATTAGTTTACAGATCCATTTGTTGAAAATCACGATTTATATAAAACATTTGTTTGATTTTTCTTTAACGATAATGCAAAATTACATGTAGGGAAATATCATTAATTAATTATCTAATCAGTTCGTCTGGCTGGAATTGTTAAATTAGGCTTGGAGCTCCCACCCTGATAGTAGCCGAAGGAGCTGAGAAGGATTTGCTTCGCGACCATTGTTGTGTGGCACAGGTCTTTGTCATTCCCTAGTCTTGGATTAATTTCCACCAAATCCATACTTACCATATTTTTTTTTCTGGTTTATGAACTCCATTAATGTCAAGCCTTCTCGAACTGTGAGACCTCCAGGAACTATAGAAATTTCATGTAAAATAAAAATTCCCGCAGCATTTCAGAGATACTCGCGGGTCCACGAGTCTTAATTTTTTTTTAATTTTTGCGAAAAATAAAAAAAAAATGAAATTATGATGATGGAATTATTTACCTGGGAGCATCGTGGATGGAACCTCCGCCCCATCGATGGCATCAATGTCAAAGCTGACATGTAATGGTCGTCTCCCACCCCCTGTAATCTTGTTCAATGCTAACTCCGTCACGGTTTCAATCCCCATGCTGTCCACCTCCCTCATACTGTAGACTACTATTCCAAGCTTATTTATTATTTCCGTATATAGAATAGTATTCCAAATAAATAAATAAATTAATTAATCAATAGATTAACTATACAATCATATAATTTTTATTTTTTATCAAATTTGTTAAGTATGTTACTACACAAATTAACATAGTGTGTCAAAAAAGAGTGCTTTTAAAATACATACTTAAAATCCGGTCCGACATGTGATACACCATTTTGAAGTATTTGAAGCGATATAGTATAATGACAGTATTTAGTATTTGGAATCGATGATTATAATGCTCAATAAAACTTTGGTTTTTTCTCCTTTCTTACCTTTCATACGGATCTACGTCTCGAATTCCAATATATGCCAGATTTTTTGCTTTGATTCTAAATAGAATGCAGTATTACAAATAAAAGTATAGGAATTCCTCTTTAAACAAACGTATAAACGTATAACGTATATACGGTGCAAAAAATTAAAAATTCATTTTCTAGTTAACTAAAAATGTTTGCCATTAGCAAACTAACACTAAAAAACTGACTTAGCGAGCAAAAATGCCCAATCGCATCTTAATCAAATCTACTTTTTTTACATGCCTTTTTCAAAAAAAAAAATATATGAATCCGACTCGGCAGGATCACTTCTGACCCTTCCCTCGTAAAACGGTGATTTCACTTGAAAAGTTAGCAATTGTTATCCTTAAGATATTCAGATGTTCGCTTCTGTTTTTTCAAAATTGCAAAATGTTCTAATTACATGTTTTTGGAAATTGAAAAATGTTCTATCTATATGTTTTTTGAAATTTTCAAAACGTTCCATCTGCACGTTTTTGAAAATTGCAAAATGTTCTAATTACATGTTTTTGGAAATTGCAAAATGTTCTATTTACATGTTTTCTGAAAAGTGCAAAATGTTCCATCTACACGTTTTTGAAAATTGCAAAATGTTCAATTTACGTGGTTTTTGAAAAGTGCAAAATGTTCCATCTACATGTTTTTTGAAAAGTGTAAAATGTTCCACCTACACGTTTTTCAACATTGTAAAATGTTCTAATTACATGTTTTTCAACATTGTAAAATGTTCTAATTACATGTTTTTCAACATTGTAAAATGTTCTAATTACACGTTTTTGAAAAGTGCAAAATGTTCCATCTGCAGGTTTTTGAAAATTGCTAAATGTTCTAATTACACGTTTCTGAAAATTTCAAAATGTTCTAATTACATGTTTTTTGAAAATTTCAAAATGTTCTAATTACATGTTTTTTGAAAATTGCAAAATGTTCTAATTACATGTTTTTGAAAAGTGCAAAATGCTCTATTTAGATGGTTTTTGAAACATTCATTTTGGGTTGGGCAACAGCCCTGTTGCCTGTTGAAAGTACATACCTTGGTGTAACCCAAGAGAACGCATCCAGCTTGTCCATGAAAGGCTGAAGTTCTTGAACGAGGAAAGCCAAGGTCATTCCGTTAATATTCCCCGTCAAGGACGTGGGGACTGTGTTAATATCACAATGGGCATCCACCCAAAGGACAGCAAGATCCTCATGAAGTTCCTATCCCAATGGAATGATCCCCGCCCAGTGTCAAGCAGACACGCTCATCTCTCAAAATTTTGGCAACCGAGTCGGAAATCTGTACATGTAGAGGAAAAGCCCGACATATAAGAGACAAGCTGACAAGCACTTAAGTATATGTATGAAATTAGAAATCAACTATGCAACAAAGGTATATGCTACATTTTTTATTTTGATTATGCTAATTAACTGATATATTTTCTGTGTAACAAAACCTCCGTGACGAAATTAGTCGAAATTAGGTAAAACTATTATAATAGGAATAATTTATTTTATCATGTAAAGTAATTAAATTACCGCCTTGTTATCCAGTCCAGTTTGCTTCACGTTTTTAATGCGAACATTATTTGATCCCATCACCACATCATCCCCAGTCGCATTGAATTGAAGACATGCCAAGGGAAGCTCTACTTTTCCATAATCTTTCACATCAATGAGCGCACCCATTTTATCACTGCACTCTTCCATAAAGCCAGTTCGTTTAACTGCAGCAGGGCCTTCCTCCACACCTTCATGTTGCTAAGGTCGTAATAATACACACTTAGAAAAGATCTTAACAAAAATCTTGTGCGATGGGGCTAACAGGTTTAGATGTTACATACCTTTAACAGGTATATCAGTAAATTTTAAAATATTTGAGAGTAGGGAAATCGGATAGTCACGTGTAACAGCGCTGTTGTTACAAAACCCAACAGCAAGTCTGTTGAAATCTACAGTAAAACTGGTAAAGAATTTCTGTCGCTGTATATGCATGCTAAACTAGTGGCCCGCATGGCTAAATGTGCTGCGTCAGTCCAGTGGTTAAGGCTGGGAGGTAACTATGACGAAGGTTGCGGGTTCAAATCCAACTTTTGGGGTTATTTTTCAACTATTAAAATCATTCAACAGGATTAGCTGTTGGGTGATCTAACAGGGATTTTGGCAACTGCATTATCGGTAAATCTCTAACCGAAATTCCTGTTGACCGCGGTTAACAGCTTTTACTGTGGATGTAGGAGTAACAGTGAAATCAGTTACAAATTAACAGTAAAGTAGTAAATTCACCCATATTTTTCTGTGTATACCCACACAAAATAATTAGTAAAATGAAATGTGGTATTAAATTAATAATTATTGATTAAATAAGAGAATAAGAATAAAATTACATACATTCTTGTATTACTACCTATCTGCATAATTTACCCGTATTTTGTTTAAGTGTATACTTACCTGCTCTCCACGGAATTCCGCCGACTGTACTCCAACTTTGAGTACAGATCGATCATTCACCATAATCGCTCCACCAAATTTTTAATTGCTATAACTTCGTAGTAGATTTCTATTGTGCTGCGACCAAATAATCCCAAGTAGTCCTTTGCTAAGTGGCAGTCTGAGGCCTGGATGTTTAAAAATTGCCATTTTTTGTTTTTGATTTAATTTTTTAAAGTATTATTGAGGATTTTTCGATTCGCTTTTTAACTATGTATGGGAAGATAGAGTTTAGGTTATACTGTGGATTTTAATTAGAATTTATACATAACAAATTATTAATATGGATTATTGTCTTAAGTAAGTGCCAAATTGGAAGTGATGTAGTCTGGGGAAATGGGATTAAAAATGCGATTCAAGTAGGTTATGTAGGTAACCTATCTGAGCTCGAACCAATTTCGTATGCTAATTTCGTTTACCATGCAAAATCTGAATTAAAATGCATGTACAGATATTATTATAACACTACCAAGACTACAGTAAATAAGCATTTGCATTTCGTTTAATCAAAAATCTTGCAATGTGGATTGAAAAATTAAGGAAAGTATTTAATCTCTGTTTATCGCATTTTACCACGCTACCAAAAAATATATTTTTATCAATTTAAAAAAAAATTCCAGTGAACTTTGACCTGTAATATTTTTCCTTGTGCTTAATAATGTATGTGCATGGAAGCTTTATACCAGCCGCGGATCCAGAGAGGGGGGGGGGGCTTAAGCCCCCCCCCCCAGAAGGAAGTTTTTTAACATGGCCGGGATAGGATCGGCCATTTTAAATATGGCGGCTTAAAAATGTTAGCCCCCCCCCCAGGTGGTCATTAACTCCTCCCCCAGAAAAAATTCTGGATCCGCTGTTGCTTCATACAACGCAGTTACAATCTGACCAGTGAGACAATTACTTAAAAAATGCATTTTGCCAGCAAACTGACTGCAAACTCCGCCGAACTACGTTGCATTCCCATACCAGAACAATTGGAATTTAAACAAGTGAACTGATATAGTTAATTAAATAGTACAGTTAAGCGCGTGACAGCTTATAATTTAAAAAAACTAGTTATTAGAGTAATTTTCAATTTTGGATGAATTTTGTAATTTTTATTTTTAAAGAGCTTCAAAATGATTCATAATTGCCTGTTAAATTCCGTTTATATATTCAAAACCCACTTAAATTATGTAGATAGGTAGTAGGAATAAATTTAATACAAAAAGTACATAAGTAAATGTCTTATATATATTCCTTTTCATCTGATTACTTTCAGACCAAACCACTGAATTTAAAATTGTAGATTTTCACACTAACAAAAGTGTTAAACAACTTTTGATTACACAGCTCTACAAAAGTTTCTCCATTTTGGGCAACACACTAATTTAATTTTGTTGAGGTTTGATCGCAATCATGATTATATTTTCTTCGCTCCTATTTTAATTCAACGTTTTAACTATACGCACGACACGACGCGACACACGAAGGAAGTATAAAAATATTTTATAACTTGGTTACAAATATAAATTATATGTATACTTTAACGTATCAAAGGTTAAGATTAAAAAAAATAACAGTAATCTGCAAAATTCGCAGTTTTTATGCATAACTTATGTACAGTTTTTAAGGATAAATTAAATTATTAATAAGACACACGTGTAATAGAAGCAATAACCTTAATTCGTGATTTAGTTTCCTCAATATCTTTTTCTAATGTAAAACACTGTTAACTCAACTGTAGCCTGCCGCAGTGACCAAAGTAAAGCAAGTGAGTAATTTTCATCGGAAATGTGATTAAAAATTTAAAAAAAAATTTATTGTGATACTTTATTAACTACTATTTTGAAAACATTTGATAATTGGTACATTAAGTTAAGTGCGTATTATTGAGAAAGAAGGGGCAACGTCATTCATTCGAATAACCACTCACAAAAAAACTAGAAATAAATGATGATCGTGGAGAAAATGTGTAAAGTAACATAATTAGATTCATGTTTAACGAAATCGAAAAAATACGGTATGTATGTATACCTACTTAACAAGCTACATAACTTGTATACATACTTGAAATTGTTGGAACAGTTTTCTAATAAAAGTATCTACTTAGTATCTAGCAAAAACAAATTATATTTAAATAAATATTTTAAATGCCGAACAATAATTAATACCATAATACTAAAATAATAATAATTCACTTAAAAACTTGAATTTCTCGTATAATAACCCATGACTTCTGTCCGGGTCCGATCCGAACCCGAATACATTGAACACTGGTTAAATTTTGATTGGTCTGACTGGCACTGGCACTACTACTACTCACTACGTTATTAGTTCTACTACTAATCCCACTCAATTTAACGTCCACGTTCCCATTCCCTTTCTGGAAGGAAGCCACACTCTTAAAATTATCACAGATGGCAGCATTATTATTAGTTGAAATTTTCTGAAATTTCTCACTTATCTCCAAGAAACCATCTTTAATAGGATCCTTAATTTTGGATTTAGGCTCAACTATTCCACTGATAATCACAATCCGGGAAATGTTGATGGGCGTGGGGAAGACAATGTCAAATGTGTCGTTGGACTTGGCAATTCCCCAGAAAAAACCAGGAGTGGATCTAAATGCATATTCTGGAACGAAATCATTGTAAACTTTCATTGACGTGATCAGATCCGCTGGAGGATTCCGATTTTTACTAAATTGACGATTAGCCATGTTGAATGTGCTATCCGTCAATTTTTGAACTTTGTTCGGCAGGGTGGACTTGACACCGATGTGTTGAAAGATTGAGGGGATCCTTCTCGTGATTAAGTTCACTTCTGGTACCTGTAATTAATTCATAATAAAATTATTAATCCTCCAATAGAAATGCTATGTCACTTTTTTTCCTTCTTAAATTAATTTTAATTGAGTTATGAGAATCATATCGTCTGTGAAGAACCAAAATGACCCATATCCAGTATTAACTAAAAACAATATCCACTATCTACAACAATTTTCAAATATGTCTTGAAAGCATTTAAATTGTACTTTTTACAATTTTCAAAAATATTTTACACATTTAAAATTTAATTACATACATATTAACGTTAGTTACAATTAATCACATTAATTACATTAATATATATTACACATTTAACATTTTAAACTTTTCGAAAATATGGAATTAGAAATTTTTGCACCTTTTCAAAATCATGGAAATATAACATTTTGCACCTTTTCAAAAATATGGAATTAGAACATTTTACACTTATCAAAAATATGGAAATAGAACATTTTGCACCATTTCAAAAACATGGAAATAGAACATTTTGCACCTTTTAAAAAACATGAAAATTGAACATTTTACGTTTTTCAAAAACTTCTAATTAACATGTTGCGCCTGTTTCTCATTTTGTTTTTATGACATAGCTTATTTTGATTCTAGCTGAAATTGGATCTGGGTCATTTTGGTTCTTCACAGACGATATGTAATTATAGTTTACTTGAAGAGTGATGAATTCCCTCATGAGCATGTCCACGGGTTGTTCCTGATGGAACATGATGAGGAGCTGTGTGAGTTTTGGGAGATCCTTCGTTCGAAATAGGAGGCCAATGCCGAGGAAGCCAGTGAACTGGAGGGCCGTCCAGCGCTTCTCCTTTCTTGCCAATATAAATTCCCGAATGGCGGTAATGTACTGTGTGGAGGCGACCACATCATCCTCCACCACTAAATAGTAATCTGCTATGGGGTGCGAGTAGGTAAATAAAAAGGTAAAATCTATAACTTGTTTCGTTCGCCATAAGACCCTCTCCTTGGAATCATTAAATGTTCGTTTGGTGAGCGCAAAATCCATCGGTGGATAAATTTTCTGACTAGACTCAATAACTTGGAAAAATCCAGAATCTAAATATGCTTGGTAGCGCTCCTGTATGAACGCCAACTGCTTTGCACTAAAACACGAACAAAACACAAAGTCAGAAGACCGTATGAAACAATGTTCGGAATAGAATTAGTCTTCGTACTTCGTAGTTAATTTCGATTTGTGTCTTATAGATTTACTTTTTCTCTGGAGACGTATCTGCTAAGTAAATAATGACGAGAACATCTCTCCTCTCGTCCTCGTCCGATTCTTGAATTAGGGAAGATAATGTTTTTTCCAAATAATTCTCTTCCCTGAATACACTAGCAATACCCAAGATCAAAAACTTTCGCTCTCCCGCCGCCACTTTCTTCCCGGCAACGAGTGCTTCCTTCGCCTTGTCCACCAAGTGCACCTGCCATGTCGGCAGCGTCTCTCCACAACTACTGCTGCTGCTGCTCCCATTCACATTTTCATAATGACCTGAGAATTTAATTTTACTCATTAAAATTACGCTTAAAATAATTTACTAGATTTTATAAAAAATAACGTTGTAGTAATTTATTGCACGTACGACTGACTCCCCCTGTTAGCGCAGCAGCGGGTATAACTGGGACATAGTCGGGCGGCTCGTTGGTGGGGCTCAGTGTAGTTTTTGAAATGGGGGTTATGGGAGTAAATAGATTGATGGTGAGGAGACCCACGGTCGTGAGGACGGACAAGGCCAGGAGACAAGGGAGTCGGCGAGAGGTGAGGATAAAATGTTTCATGGTCAACATTTAATAATTTAACTATTTCCAGATTCTCAAATTCCACAGACATCACAGAATAATCCGGGCGTTTGTGCGTGTCCCCTTAGGCCTGTAGATATTTCATAAGTTGCTTCTCAATATTACAAGGGTATTCTACAAATCATCCTTTTGGGAAGGTATCTTCTCCCGTATGCTCTGTAATCAAAAAGATATTTACAATTATTACGATTTTAAAAATTACTAGTTAATTATCCAACTCAACTTCCATATAACATACAGTGTTATTTCTCCTGGAATTGATCCCGCAGTTTTGATAATACTCAAGTGACACTAGGTCAAGGGATGTTTCTCCAAATATTTGGGGATATCCCACAAGTAAGGCCTGCGAGCTGGGCAATGTCCCATTTAATGCAAGTGAAATAAACACTCCTTTGACGTGCTCTAAACTCTACGACCATACCATATCGTGAGTGAAGTGTCAAAATGACCCATATCCAGTTTAAGCTAGAGTCAAAATGAGCTATGTCATAAAAACAAAATGAGAAACTTGCGTCAAATGTTAATTAAGTGATTTTGAATAGTTGAAAATGTTCTATTTTGATGTTTTTTAAAAGTCCAAAATATTCAATTTACATATTTTTGAAAAGTGTAAAATGTTCTATATGCATGTTAAACGCTTTCAAGATTATAAAATGTTTCAATATTTGTGTAGATTGTGGATTTTGCTTTTAACTAAAAATGCAGGTGGGTCATGTTGGTTCTTCACCGACGATATGATGTAAGGGATCGTCCCAAAATGACGTCACGGGTAGAGTCAATGGGTCTACTTGGATATTGGTGACATCCCATATTACAGAAAGCCATTTGAGCAATAGTTATGCTGGTACTGGTACTGGTACTGGTGACAAGGTCATAGGGTCCTAGAAATCGGGATGCTTCGATGACATCATTTATGGACGACCCCTAATCCTTGCAATAATGAAATTAATCTGGACATTTATCCTTCATCCCTTTCATTCACTAGTCAGTCTCTGGATTAATCTCGTCAAGTACCCGAGCCCGGGTGGTACCCGGTCCGGTGTTTTTAATATCATAACCACACCCTGTACTTAAATTGCACCAACTAAAATTGGACTTAAACACGCCCTACCATAGAGTTTAATAGACTTATGTCCGATTACTTTCGGAGCCCCGCCCTTCCTGCGTCACTTAAGCCTTACTTAAAGGTGGGGCTACGAAAGTAATGGGACAACCTTCTCTTCTGCCCAAGTGTAATAATTCGACAATAAGTACTTTTTTAAAAAGCAGAAAAACGGGGGGTCGGTTATTTTGAAGATTAAAAATTTCCTTTTCATATTGTAGGTACATTTTTGAAAAACTGATAAGATATCCGATTCTAAAGATAACCTACTAAAGTGAGAAAATAATAAACGTGATGAGCGTTTAGCGTGTTGTGGCAGTCCCAGGATCCTGTAGCGAATTAGTGTTTACTCATACTGACGATACCTTTCCCTTTTCCCTACAGTCTTTTGTGAAACAAACAAAAAATCCTGCAAGATTGACTGACGCAAACGAAAACGAAGCAAGAGAATCAATATAGCATCATAATATTATTCTATATCCATCGCCATAATATTCTGGCATCCGGCTCCGGCCCGGGCACCGGCACCGGCACCGGCACCGGCACCGACACCGACGCCGGCACCCGCAGTTCTCCTCCATGAAGCGGCTATCGACGTGAGAAAAACGACGAGAAGAAACGGCTTGTCGGCGGCTGGATGAAAAAATGGGGTTCAAATGAGGGAGGGAGAGCTGCGTTTTGTAGTAAATAAATGATTTAGAAGATGAGCCGTGTCAAGTGTGCGGCCGTGGAAGGAACAACAAAAATGAAAACCGAAGAGCGAAAACCGAAAACGGAGACTATACCTCCCACATCCATTATCTCCTATCACAGACACATCTACCAATCTACCATCTCCTCACTCACTCCGCCAGCTCTCAATTCCCAGTTCAATTCCCTCATTTCAAATCTAATGGAGTTTTTCAAGAGAAACACAAAATATGTGAGTACGTAGTAGGGAAAGGGAAAGGTATATACATATAATAAAGGAAAAGCAAAAAGTGAGAGTGACAGCCGGGGGAAATGTTACGTATGTACCTATGCCCAGAGGGAGGGAGGCAGTTTATTGCTTGGGCCAGGGGCGGGTCTAGGGGCGGGTCTAGGGGGTGGGGAAGGGAATAGTTTCCCACCCCAAAATGAATTTTTTAACACATAGGCTAACGCATAGGGGATATTCAAACCAAGATGGAAAACTTATTATATCGATGAAGCAGGTAAATAGAATATTTTGCTCGATTCAAAATTATCTAAACAGAACATTTTGCAATTTTCGAAAACATGTAAATCTAACAATTTGCACTTTTTGAAAACATGTAAATCGAACAATTTGCACTTTTTGAAAACATGTAAATGGAACAATTTGCACTCATCAAAAAACAAGTAAATAGAACATTTTGCACTTTTCGAAAACATGTAAATCGAACAATTTGCACTTTTCGAAAACACATAAATGGAACATTTTGCACTTTCCAAAAGTATGTAAATATTCAAATTTGAACTTTTCAAAACCATATAAGTAGAACGTTTACCACCTTTTTTCAAAACGCATCTACCTCATGTAGTTTCCTTGACATAGCTCATTTTAATTCTAGCTTTTGCAAATATCCCAGTTTGTTTATTTTTCCCTGACCACATTATTATTTCGTAGGATTGCCCACCGCAGAAATTATTTCTAGCTCCGCTTTCTAAATCATGGGCCTATAGCTACAGCTAATAATGCAAATAAAAAGTACGGGAACTATATACATATCAGTATACCATACGCTCGTTCGATTTCGATTTTGCTAAATGCATTCATATCATCTGTGTAAAAGATCGTAAGTACAGACTACAGGCCAAGTTGGGGATGGAAATGCAATGGGGTTCATGATGTCGGTGTTCATGTATTAGACATATAGCTATTCAGTTGTTGTCTTGTGTTCCATTCCCCAGGGTTTTGATTTTGATGGGAGTTATATGGCGCATTACCACGTATCTACTTATGTATTAGGACGTATCGTATCGTCGTCCGTCGTTCGTATCACGTTCAAACCTATCTACGATTTCGATATCAGTTTCAGCATTAACTATTTATTCAGGGCGCCCCTGTAAGCGGATAAAATTCAAAGTCGAATTCGAATTCAAAACCGAAACCGAAATTTAATATCACATCAACATCAGCATTAACATTTTACTCCGAATCGCCATCACATATCTCCTATCCATCCATCTTTATATATATCCACCCAATCCAAAGTCAAAGGATATAAGTAAACTATATAGCCATATAGTAGGGCTAATTTTATAGCAGGCAAAATACAGATGGTGAAACAAATTAACGTTGTCTAGGTCTAGATTCTAGAATATTCCCCATTTTTGAAAATAGTACGTAGGGATTTAATTTCGTTAGGGCCGGACCGGACGAAGGAATTGCTTTCAGGCAGGAATTTGTTCCCATACAACTACCACCATTTTGATTTTATTGATGGTTTTCTTTGGTACAGCAAAATTTTGTATTTACATGTTGTAGAAAAGTGCAAAATGTTCTTTTTACTTGATACAGAAAAGTGCTCAATGTTCTATTTACATGTTTTGAAAAAAGTGCAAAATGTTTCATTTCCATGTTTTTGAAATGTACACAATAATTTATTTTGCATGTTTTTGAAAAGTCAAAATATTATTTTTACGTATTTTTGAAAAACCGCAAAATGTTCCATTTACAAGTTTTTTGAAAATTCAAGCAGCGCCTCAATTCTGCCTGCATTCTGGCCGCATTATCCGGCCCTAAACTTCGTATATTCCTAAAAATATATTTCAATCTGCGTGTAAAATTTTATGGATTTTTTTCTATAATTTGTAACACACTATTTAATTGATTTATTGATTGATTGATTATATTTTGTACGATTTCCCTTCTCTATAAATTAGCTACATTTTTTTTCTTTCGTTTTACCCCTCATGATTTTCTCATTCATCGTCGTCGTCGTCCTCAGCTCAATTCATTTTCCAAGAAGATGCGGATTTGACATTTACATTTTGGTTTGTGAGCGTTTCCTTACCGTCAGACAGGCCGAAGCCGAAAGAGAGAGAGAGAGAGAGTGAGACGAGAAGTATTTTCTTTCATCTTTTGATTTTTACTTTTGTCAAGTCGATATTCTATTCTACTATTGTGATCTTGGAAGAAAAAAAAATTCATTTCTATTTAAAAGCCCAGACCCGCATACCCAGAACCAGAACCAGACTTTGCTTCCCACAGTCAAACACAGTTTCACTTCTGGTACCATGTTACCAATATAAGATGTCAAAAAGAAAAAAAACTTAAAAGAAAAATTTGAATCTTTGGCATCTTTGCGTCTATGTACTTTGAACTTATGGATATGGATTTGGATTTTATAGCTATATGTGTGTATGGAGGAAAGTGAAAGTTGTAAAAGCATTTGTAATGGGATTGTCCATAAATGATGTTATCCAAATTTTCCCTTTTTTATATTGTCCACCTACCCCATCACTTTAACACTGCGTAAACGGTAAGCCGCAATCTTTAAAATGGAATGCCATCAAAATCTAAGGAGACCCTACCGACACCGATGACATCATTTATGGACGACCCCTAAGTAGAACTCAAGATTTTGCATAATATATTTTCCAGGAGCCTTTAATACAGTATCGCATCTGTGGAGGATCAGTAAATTCAGAAGGAAGCGAAGCGACCTCGTCCTCACTTGATTTCTATAGTCATATATCGTCTGTGAAGAACCAAAATGACCCATGTCCAATTTAAGCTGGAATCAAAATGAGCTATGTCATAAAAACAAAATGACAAACATGCGTACAATGTTAATTAGGAGTTTTTCAGAAGCGTAAAATGTCCTATATAGATGTTTTCGAAAAGGTGCAAAATGTCCTATATACATGTTTTTCGAAAAGGTGCAAAATGTTCTAATTCCATGCTTTTGAAAAGGTGCAAAATGTTCTAATTCCATGTGTTTGAAAAGTGCAAAATGGTCTAATTCCATTTTTTCGAAAAGGTGCAAAATGTTCTAATTCCACGTGCTTGAAAAGTGCAAAATATTCTATTTAAATGCTTTCAAGACATATTTGAACATTTTTGTAGATAGTGGATATTGTTTTTAGCTAAAAATGGATATGGGTCATTTTGGTTCTTCACAGACGATACGAGTTTTGGGCTATGTAATGTAAATACCGTCGGCTGAAACCAAGATACTGAAATGAACTGAAACTGACTTGTGCTATATTATACAAGCATTAGCTATACACACTTGTTTAGGTTCTGTGGCTCAAAAACTATTACTCCAAAATATCAGTACTCAACTCTCGCTCTCCTACTGAAATCCACTAAATCCACCAAAAAATCGACATCCACCCGCGCCATCATCCCATCGCATTGGCATCGGTCGGTCTCGGTCTCGGTATGTTTTATGTTGAGTCCTCAGATTGCTGAGCTGTCATTCCTTTTTGAGCATTTGAAATTCAAAGCTCTATATAAAAGAATGTTCTCCTGAATTTACCCCCGGTTGCGCTGGATCGGGAATCTGCGAGTTATGGATATGGGGATACCTATATATATAATATATACTTGTACATTTTTGCACTCTGTCAAAAATTTGAGGGAATATTTATGGATTTCGGAACGTACTGCCATTCCCTGTCCTATATAATGCCTAATTTATGCACGTACAGACCCTCCACATGTAGAACCCATCCTCATTCTCTAATAAAAATAAACTCATCTACTACCTATACTATGATGTTGAGGAGACCGTGTCACCGCGTGGACTTGCAAAAGTTTATTTTTGGGATTTTTAGTACTGATTTTTATGTGATTTTTTTTCTATGTGAAACTGAGCGGTCGTCGGTTTATTTATTTACGCAAATATAACCGCAAAAGACCAACACGAACGAGAACGAGAACGAAAACGACCGTGACCAAAACGAAATTCAACGAAAAGGAAACAGGATTTTGTCTTCTACTGATCTTTCCCAGGGCCGGATAATGCGGCCAGCGCAGGCAGCCCCCGCTGCCTTAATTTTCAAAAAACATGAAAATGGAACATTTTGCATTTTTCAAAAAATATGTAAAAAGAATATTTTGAATTTTCAAAAACATTCAAATACATTTTTTCTGACATTTCAAAAACATGGAAATAAAACATTTTCCACTTTTCTCAAAACATGTAAATAGAACATTGAGCACTTTTCTGAATCAAGTAAAAAGAACATTTTGCACTTTTCTAAAACACGTAAATACAACATTTTGCTCTACCAAAGAAAACCATCAATAAAGTCAAAATGGTGGTTTTTGTATGGAAACTAATTAAAGCAATTCCTTTGTCCGGCCCTGATATTTCCAAATCCAAATGTACCAAGTAACTACTTAAAAAGGGAAAGGAAGCACGGCAGTCTTGTTGAGGCGAGCAGACGCTCAACTTTTGGTTGGGAATTTAAATTCAATAATATATATGAGGAGTTGTTTGGCAAAACGAGTCAAGTACATTAAATGATTTTTGGCAAAATGGGATAAGTCCACCTAAAACATGGATTTCTGATTTAAATTTGGTTTCCCAGTGTTTTCGTAGTTTGTAGAAAACAATTCCCGTGCGTAAATTATTTTATGCAAGAAAAAGTTTAAAAGTTAAAAAAAGTTTGGTTTCACTCAAAACGATTAAAATTTCATCCCGCGGACTTTTTCCTCCATGTTAAGTTATTGATTTTGAGGCAAAACGGTAAAAGTCCACAAATTAATATTTTTGAAAATTTTCTAAAAATTCCAGAGTCAGTCTAAATTTATGAAACTGCTTGAAATAATGCTTCGTCAGTTACAGTACCTGTAGAAACAGTTGAGTTTAAAAAATAATCCTGTCGCCTTTTATTCATTATTCGTATTCGTTGTTTCAGTAAAATGTGCAGGGTGGACTTGGCCCGTTTTGGCAAAAAACTCTTCATACGTATAGAGATGAGGGAGACTGACTGGCGGGCGTCGTGAGAGAATCGAATTTTTGGGCCGGAATTTCAATTCTACCTAATCCTGCGAATCTTCTCCTCAAAATCTGCTGCTGCTTTCTATATAGTCGAAGCTTATGCTTTCCTCAAAATGCTGTCGGCAGCTATGTTATATTAGAGTTGAAGTCTGACTTTGACGTGTGGCAAAGAAATATGCCGAGATTTTGTGTGAGCACACAAAGAAACATGTGTGTGTGTGTCGGCGAATTATTTCATTCAAATCCACACACGCAGACACACAATAAAAAAATGTTTCCCCGATCACTAAAGCTTTGCTCGTATTTTGCTTAGCGACCGACGACCGACATTCTATATACCTACTTAGGTGCATAGCTTTGACGTTTAAGTTCATAGGGAGGCTTTTTCGCCATGTCAGTCAGACCAGACATTCCATACATATACTAAATCCAACATTCCAAAATAATTCTGCATGCTAAGTAATGCTCACAAAACATTTTTAAAATATGAAGAATTTATGAATTTTTTTCGTCACAAGAATTCGAATGTAAGATGTGGTATTAAGAATGTTCACTTTTCACTTCTACGCTAAACGCTCCAAAGATACAGATAATTATTTTATAGTTATTTTATCACTGCTCTGTACTTCTACATTTTTTAAATTTCAGTTGTGTAGTAAGTCATAGGTAATTAATGAGGCTATGCTACAGCATTTGGGATTTTCTTTTAGTAGTATACCTACCTACCTACCTATTTATGTACATCGTCTGTGAAGAACCAAAATTACCCATATCCAATTTAAGCCAGAATCAAAATGAGCTATGTCATAAAAACAAAGTGAGAAACATTCGGAAAATGTTAATTGAGAGTTTTTGAAAGCTGTAAAATGTTCTATTTACACGTTTTTGGAAAAGGTAAAATGTTCTATTTACACGATTTTGAAAAAGGTAAAATGTTCTATTTACAAGTTTTTGAAAAGTGTAAAATGTTCTATTTACACGTTTTCGAAAAGCGCAAAATGTTCCATTTACATGTTTTCGAAAAGTGCATAATATTCCATTTAAATGCTGTCAAGACATGTTTCAATATTTTTGTAGATAGTGGATATTAATTGTTTTTAGCTACAAATGGATATGGGTCATTTTGGTTCTTCACAGACAGACGGTATAGTCCGCCGACGTCGACTTCGCGACCACAATTTAAAAATCTCTCAAATTAAATCCCCATATAAAAATGTGCGTGTCTACAAAAAAAATGAGCGGGGAGCTAATTTTAGAATTTAATTTAAATTTGTTGTGGAGATCATGAGAAGGAATCTTGCTCCGGGATTAACTTGTCGTTTTTTCGCGTAATTATTCTTAATCTATTTTTACATGGCATGGGAGAGAGATTCGTGTGGGACAGGGTGACAGCCCCAGCGACAGCGACAAGTAATTTGTTCATTTTTATTCCTCAAAAATCGTTTACCTGCATAGTACATCATTTATGTTGGCGTCGTTAAGAGGAATATAGGAATAGGAATAGCCCATATAGTCTCGCCGGTTGGATTTGGATTTGTTGTGCATTTAAAAAAATAAAAAGAATTTTTAGCTGCATTTAAATAATAGACGTTGTCATTTAATGGCTTCATAGTTTGGTTTTGTTCAAGAGTGTAAATGCTCCGCTGCTGCCTCTACAGTTCTGTAGGGAATTTCTCTGTGTTTTTTATGTATGTGAGGGAGTCGTTTTAATGCTACAATTTAGAATATTGTCAAATCAGAATTTGAATAAGTTGACTGCACTGACTGCTCAAGTGAATATTCTCAGTCGTTTGAATTGAAGGAGGAAAGTTCCATGAGAAGTTTTTATGATATTTTATTCTCTTCTTTTCCCCGTCCGGCGTCCCCGACTCGTCACCAATCATTTGTCAATGTCTAAGCAGAGCCGGCTCCACTCACTATTCAGTTTCCTCATGCACCATTTAGCGCAGGAACACCAGAGAGACATAGAGCCAGAGATTAGACAGGACTTCACTCGGATCGGATTATCGGATCTGGCCAAATCCAGTCCGGAATTTCACTCGAACGGAAAGCTGTCGGTCGAAAGCGCAAACCGAGTCGGTTTGAAAGCGATACTTAAATCATCAAATCCGAAACCCAAACCGACCCGAACCGGATCGGATCGGATCGAATCAGATAGAACGATATTCGAATCCCATTATATCGGGGTAAAATGAAAGAATTACCGTCTTATCGAGTCAAACATACATCCAAACCGATCTGAATTAAATCCGATCCGAATTTCTTTCAAATCGATCCGATCCGAATTTCATCTGAATCAATCCGATCCGAATTTCATTCAAATCAATCCGATCGGGATTTCATCCAAATCAATCCGATCCGAATTTCATTCGAACCAATTTGAATTAGATCCGATCCGATCCGAATTTTATTCAAATCAATCCGATCGGGATTTCATCCAAATCAATCCGATCCGAATTTCATTCAAATCAATCCGATCGGGATTTCATCCAAATCAATCCGATCCGAATTTCATCCGAACCCATTTGAATTAGATCCGTTCCGATCCGAATTTCATCCGAATAAATCCGATCCGAATTTCACCCGAATCAATCTGAATTAGATCCGATCCGATCCAATCCGAATTTCATCCAAATCAATCCGACCCGTGTCAAGTCTTAGGCAGAGGCAGATACCCGTGTGAAGGAAGGAGACTGAAGAAGAATTAGCAAATGCCAAATCAAAAGTGAGAGGATGGCACATTTCAAAATTTCACATGCAGAAGAATACAAATAGGACGAGTAAGTTTTTAAGGAAAGGGAAAGATGTGAAGAGCGGCAAAATGGACTGATGTAAGAAGAAACGCAGAGAAGCGAGTACACAATCATATGGTAATCACCACACTTACAGTTACAGTTGCAGCAGAGATAACATACATCATGAGATCCAGCTCCTCCATACAACATTACATGAGTAATAAATATTTCATTATACTATTTTACGACTAAATAGCAAATGTTAAGTCATATTATTTTGTCTCGGTTGTTACGTTGTTTGAAGAAGCAATACCGAATATAGGCAGTTTAAATGAGCACACGCTCAAGGATCAAAAGGGGGTATCTGATAATTTAGACAGTTTTCTCTGGACTTACACTTGTGGATCAATAACATAATTTGACCGTTTTAAAAATATGCAATTGGATAATTTTGGTTTTTGTAAAAAATACGCATGATTATAAAATTTTCAGCTTCCAAAAATACAAAACTGGGTAATTTTGATTTTTCGAAAAATCCAGTATTAAAATATTTTGAGCTTTCAAAACTACAAAACTGGACAATTTAAATTTTTCCTAAAACACATAAAAAAATTTTGAGCTTTCAAAACTACAAAACTGGACAATTTAAATTTTTCCTAAAACACATAAAAAAATTTTGAGCTTTCAAAACTACGAAAATGGGCAATTTTGATTTTTGTAAATACGCATGATTATAAAATCTTCAGCTTTCAAAAATACACGAAAATGGTGAATTTTGATTTTTGAAAAACATTTGATCAAAAATTTTGAGATTTCAAAATTACACAATACATAATACACACACATACTGAAAATACGAACCACATTTCTAATTTTGAACTTTTTGAACCGTCTAAATATTTGTTTGTAAATGTATGATATTGCCCCATCACCAAAGTCCCAGTGGAGAAATCCCTATACATTCTCTATATCTTCTACTATTATCTTTTCCCTCTTTCTCTGGCACAATTTGTTTTGACAGTGGTAAACCTCCACTAATTTGTTTCATGTCATTTGCTACACATTTTACAAGGCTCGTTAGGAGCGCAAATTAAAATTAAAGACTCACGGCTCAAAGGAGACAGGGCGAAAGTACGAAAGTACGAAATACGAAAGAAGAGTGCGGAGCCGTAGCTGAGGGAATGAGAACGAAACCATCTGAAATTATTCTTAAAAAAATATCGCATTCTTCACTCCACGTATTCCATTGCTTATACCGCCTCTTTTTTTTCTTCTAATTTTAATCTCTTGTTTTTTTTTTATTTTCATTTTCAACTTTTACAAAGTCACCAAAATCAATTTTTGAGAACTATACTGATTTAGGAAATAAAAATAGACTCCCAGTAGAAAAACGTCAACAAACATAACAGTATGGCTGTCTATCAACAGGGCCGGACGAAGGAATTGCTTTTAGGCAGCAATTTGATTCCATACAAAAACCACCATTTGAATTTTATTGATGGTTTTCTTTGGTAAACCATAATGTTGTATTTACATGTTTTTGAAAAGTGCAAAATGTTCTTTTTACTTGATTCAGAAAAATACAAATTGTTCTAATTACATGTTTTGAGAAAAGTGGAAAATGTTTTATTTCCGTGTTTTTGAAATGTACAAAACAATTTATTTGCATGTTTTTAAAAAGTCAAAATATTCTATTTACATATTTTTGAAATAGGCAACATGTTCCATTTACATTTTTTTTGAAAATTCAAGCAGCGGGGGCTGCCTGCGCTGGCCGCTTTATCCGGCCCTGCCTATCAAATATCTGTAATTATAGAACAGTACAAGTCCAACTATAATATGGCTTTTGCGTGGATCAGGTACTTCCGGCCTATATGTAATCCCTAATCTTTTGTCTGCCTCCTCATAATACAGCTTCCAAACCAAACCATTTTTGTGTACACAATCTTTTTTTTTTGGGCTTCCATAACATTGAAATTTTGAATCTCCAGTTTAATCTCCAATCTGCCACTGAACTGGATCATCATATCACATCACATTATACGGAATGCAAAAATAGATGTGGGTAATTTAAATACCAAATCGCAGTGCTGAGCTGCTGAATAATGAACAATGAATCATCCGTCGAATGTTTTTCTTGCAAATTTATTACTGCGTGTCTGTTTTTGCATTTAATAATGCATATATAACAAAAGACCTCCCCTTAAAAATGATGGCTTACTCCATTCCACTGCATTGCATTGGCCTGAAGGCTTAAATTAAATCTCAAATGGGAATTACTATTGATACATCGCATTTAAAAATCTCAGCTGTACAGTACAATATAATAGAGGTATGTTTATTTCTTTTTTGTATTTAGGTACATTTAATAACATTGTGGAAAATAACTCATATAGATCAACAACAGGGACAGCAACAATAAGGGATAGTCCATACATGACTTTATGAAAAAATCCCCATTTTAAGACCCCCTGTCATCAGATCAACCTTAAATGGCAGGTCTCCAAGCCTGGGCCGGCGGCCCAATAATGCGGCCAGCGCAGGCAGAATTGAGGCGCTGCTTGAATTTTCAAAAAACGTGTAAATGGAACATTTTGCAGTTTTCAAAAATATGTAAAAAGAATATTGAGACTTTTCAAAAACATGCAAAATAAATTTTTTTGTACATTTCAAAAACATGGAAATAAAAAATTTTCCACTTTTCTCGAAACATGTAAATAGAACATTGAGCACTTTTCTGAATCAAGTAAATCGAACATTTTGAACTTTTCTAAAACATGTAAATACAAAGAAAACCATCAATAAAATCAAAATGGCATTTTTGTATGGAAACAAATTGCAGTCTAAATGCAATTCCTTCGTCCGGCCCTGCACCAAGCAGAATCATTGACGCTGTTCATGACGTTACTTATGGATGGTCCCTAATGAAACCTTGTCTATCTTTTGTACGCTTTGTGACCGTCAAAAATCGACACACGGAGACGGACAATGAATACTGTACTTAGTACTTAGGACGGAATACGCAACACAAGTAACTAACTAACTAGGGATAAGTAAGTGGGCACGAGGAATTAGTCCAATTACGCTCGTTGATTTTGAGTGAGTGCGTTTCTACAGTATCTACTATATACAGATACTTAATGAATCTACATTTATCTGACTGGTGCGGTAATTTCATGCAAATACATAGGCAGCTCGTCTTTTTCGTTGTCGTTGTCGGTATTGAAATGCTTGTTGTTTCCGCATGGTTTGAACCGTACCGTACCGTAAACGAGCGTCCCTTGATTTATTTTGGAATTATTTAAAAAAGCATGAATGATCTCTTTAACCTGTAAGTAGGGGTAATTATGAGTCAAATTGTGTGCCACGACGTGGGGTATTATATTTAGTAGCTTCAGGGCCGGATAATGCGGCCAGCAAAGGCAGCCCCTGCTGACTGAATTTAAAAAAAAACATGTAAATGGAACATTGAGCACTTTTCAAAAATATGTAAAAAAAAATATTTTGATTTTTCAAAAACATGCAAAATAAAAATTTTTGTACATTTCAAAAACACAGAAAATAAAACATTTTGGACTTTTCCCAAAACATGTAAATAGAACATTGAGCACTTTTCTGAATCAAGTAAAAAGAACATTTTCCCCTTTTGTAAAACGTGTAAATAGAACATTTTGCTTTACCAAAGAAAACCATCAATAAAATCAAACCGTTGGTTTTTGTATGGAAACAACTTACTGCCTAAAAGCAATTCCTTCGTCCGGCCCTGAGTCGCTTACTGAAATTCTACGCATCTGTCAGTACACTGCATTCTACTCTACAGCCATACATACATACATACAGTGATTTAAAATTTGAATTTGAATTCAAAAGTCTAAATTGTACCTATATACCTGTAGCCTGTATGACGTATGAAGAAGGAATCAACGCCCTACCATTTGCAATACGTAATTTTGAGCGATGAACTTTAAATTGAGATTTATTATTCTCCATTGACTCCCTATACACTGCACTTTGTATGGGACCGGGACCGTTTAATTAGTCAATTAGTACACTCTGTGTAGTAATGTTCTCTATATATATTTCTATTTTTATTTTTAATTTCCAATTTTCTGTGGTATATAAACATCTGAAAATGGAAATACAATTTTTCATGCATGAGTTGATTTACGTGATTTTTATTGGGATTTTTAAAGGGAAATATTGTTTGTCCAAGCTCCATACGTTCCACAAAACAAAATAGAGGTCTCCGTAATTAAAGGGCTATACTCAATTTCCTGAAGCAGGTATCGTGAGTCAAGAAGTAAAATGACCCATGTCCAATTTAAGCTGGAATTAAAATTAGCTATGTTAAAAAAATATTAGAGATATAGGGATTGGAAAATGTTTAGTAGGTCTGTTTTAAAAGTGCAAATAGCTTTATTTGCATGTTTTTTTAAGTGTAAAATGTCCCATTTGCATTTTTTTAATGTGTAAAATGTCCCATTTGCATGTTTTTTAAAAAGTGTAAAATATTCTATTTACATGAATTTGAAATGTCAAGTAGATTCTATTTGCATGGTTTAAAAAACTGCAGAATGTTCTATTTGCATGTTTTTTTAAAATTGTGAAATATTCCATTTGCATGCATCTTAAAATCTACAAAATGCTCTATTTACATGTTTTGAAAAGTGCAAAATATTTTATTTGCACATTTTTTGAGATTTGCAAGATGTTTCATTTACATGTTTTTGAACAGCGCAAAATTTTCAATTTACACGTTTTTGAAAAGTGCAAAATGTTTTATTTGCACGTATTTTTAAATTTGCACAATGTTCTATTTACACGTTTTTGAAAAGTGCAAGATGTTTCATTTACATATTTTTTGATAAGTGCAAAGTATGCTTTTTATGAAGTGTAAAATGTTCTATTCACTTGCTTTTAAAAATGTAAAAATATTCCATGTATCTGCTTCCAGTGTCATAACATATTTTTATTTTTTTATAAATATTTAAAGCGTTTTATTTTTAGCTAAAAATGGATATGTATCGTTTGAACTATTCGCCCTTCAAAAACACTGGTACGTAAGTACACGTATTTTGGGAAGCTGGATGAACAAATAAAACACAGGTAGGTTCATTACACGCTAATGCATAGGGCATTGTGAAGGGCATTAAACAAAAGTGTCTGTTAAACCCTCCCTGTCTGGTACTGCTACTGGTAACTAACTCGCGCATTAAAAAATATCAAACTTTTACGCCTATGAATTTTTAATTTCACACAATTTAATACACCATATTATGTATTCCTCACTCTCCCATTTTGCAATTTCTGCGCAAAGCAAAAACACTCTTGCAAACTGCAGCGCAGTTCAAAAATAAACAAAAACACAAAAGTTACAACAGCACACACAAAAACCCATAAATTTAAAATGCATGTCTTATGTTCAGTTGCTCACAACAAAACAAAGGGGAACTTGAAACTGTCAATTATAAATTTTTATTTGTTTTTTCAACTGGAAACTATATCCGATATCCGTAGTAGGTACCTACTGACACAACGAAAAACAGAATGGTGCACCATCTCCAGTCTCCAGTTCTCCATCCTAATTTGTCTTCGTTCTTTTTTTTAGATGTACCGTATTTCTGCAATCACTCCTCGGGAACTAAATAGTAAGTACGTCAAACTTTAGGTGAAATCCGAGTGTAAAAAAATAAAAATAGCCTCTTCATTTGAATTAATGCTAAAGACCACACCACTGGAGCTGTTAGAAGAAATACGGTACACGCAGCTACGGCCAGGGCCGGACGAAGGAATTACTTTTAGGCAGGAATTTGTATCCAAACAAAAACCACCATTTCGATTTTATTGATGGTTTTCTTTGGTAAAGCAGAATGTTGTATTTACGTGTTTCAGAAAAGTGCAAAATGTTCCTTTTACTTGATTCAGAAAATTACAAAATGTTCTATTTACATAATTTGAGAAAAGTGGAAAATGTTTTATTTCCATATTTTTGAAATGTACATAAAATTTTATTTTGCATGTTTTTGAAAATCAAAACATTCTTTTTGCAATTTTTGAAAAGTGCAAAATGTTCTACTTACATGTTTTAAGAAAAGTGGACAATGTTTTATTTCCATGTTTTTGAAATGTACAAAAATATTTATTTTGCATGTTTTTGAAAAGTCAAAACATTCTTTTTGCAATTTTTGAAAAGTGCAAAATGTTCTATTTACATGGTTTAGAAAAGTGCAAAATGTTCTACTTACATGTTTTAAGAAAAGTGGACAATGTTTTATTTCCATGTTTTTGAAATGTACAAAAATATTTATTTTGCATGTTTTTGAAATGTCAAAATATTTTTTTTGCATATTTTTGTAAACTGCAAAATATTTAATTTACATGTTTTGAGAAAATTCATGCAGCGGGGGCTGCATGCACTGGCCTCATTATCCGGCCCTGCATTCATACAGCAAAAGGATTTGCGTATTTTCGATTTCAAATTTCGATTTTAATGGCTTGAACACTCTGCTATAGGGAAGCTCCTATATATCCTGCTACACTGTTTAGTATATCCCTGCCTCATCTAACATGGAAAACTAACAACAACAAAACCATAGCACGGATCTACACACCTGTGTAGGTGCCGCTTCCCATATAATTACATGAACTCCATATACAGAGACAGCATTCCCCGGACCAAACCAACGAATCCCCAATAACCAAGACTAACAAGACCAAACAAAGCGAGAGAAGGGAAAGTAGGCCCACCATCACCAATGTAAGTGATGGGAAGGGAAATCGCGAGGGAAAAGTGTAGCTAGGCTACGAACGAACCAAAACCATAACATGAAAATGAAAACTTCTCAGAAAGACTCACAGTGGGAATCAGAAAGCAGAAGAGACGGAGGAGCGAGTCTGTAAGAAAGAATAAAAAGCGAAAGCTCTGCACTGCACTCCACTCAAGTTACGAGGCTTACTGCTCTATAGAAAGTGTAATTATATACGGGAATCTAGACTCTCACTCCTATCATCTCTCTCCCCCCTTCGTCCCGAGACGGGTATTTATATTTTCCCGAAACCGGTACCGGCTCCGGTATCGGCACCGGTACCGGTACAGGCTCCGGGTCCGGAGCCAGAGCCATAAGTACCTCCTACGTGAAAGAGAGCTCAGGAATAAATGGCTTCAAAAATGACGGGTCGATTTCACTCTCATTTCTAAAAGTACTAACTCATTCAAGAGAGTATTAACATGACGAGAAAAACAAGACCCAGGCCAAGACCAAGAAGAACCGGGAGCGGGAGTTGGAGCGGGAGAGGGACGGGAGTCCGGGAGAAAAGTAGGGAAAGAAAGGAAGGTTGAGGTGGTGCGGTGTGGTCGTGGTTGTTGAGAGTTGAAGGTATCCCCACAACAGTTGTTCAAGTACCACCTCTCCCCATCCCAATTTCACTCTCCCGTCGACTTCTTTCATCGTAGGCTTCCCTGACTTTCATTTTTGAAATTTGCAAAGTATTAAATGTCGGGAGTGAAGATTCAAAACGACCAATTTCCAATTTTAGGTTGGAATTGAAATGAGCTATGTTAAAAACACTAACTAGTAAGCATGCAAAAAGGGTTAATGGCAGTTAATGTTGTTTTTAACAGTGTAAAATACTCTTTTTGTATGTTTTTTAACTGTGTAAAATGTTATTTTTGAATGTTTTTTACAGTGAAAAATATTCTATTGGTATACTTTTTAACAGTACAAAATATTCTATTTGATTATTTTTCAACAGTGGAAAATATTTTATTTGTATGTTTTTTAACAGTGTAAAATATTCTATTTGCATGTTTTTAAAAGTGCAAAATATTCTATTTGTATGTTTTTTTACAGTGCAAAATATTCTATTTGCACATTTTTTTAACAGTGAAAAATAATCTATTTCTATTTGTATGTTTTTTAACATTGTAAAATATTCTATTTGCATGTATTTTAAAACTGCAAAATATTTTGTATGCACATTTCTTAATAGTGCAAAATATTCTATCTACTTGTTTTTCACTGCAAGTCAAAGTCATAACCACTCAGTAACAGCAACAATAACAGCGTAATAATATCCCACATTACATCATATTTTCTACTCAATTTTTCATTTTCTACTCATATTTTTCAGTTTTTAGCCTCTGCCTCAACTACAACTTCAACTCCAACTTTTTCGCCCACATTATGACGTAACCTTCAAGAAGGCCTATAGCTCATTTTTCCTTCTCTACACTTTCCTCCGATCCTCTCCCATAAATTCCCCATTCCCCATTCGCAATCGTAATAACAATCCTTTTGAATTTTTACTTGTGCTTACGTACGTCCGACTCCGACTCCAACTCCGACTCCAACTCCCAGTTATTAGAGGTGGCCTGGAAAACTGGAAATGTGGTTCTGGGAATGAACTGGAACTGGAACTGGAAGGAAGAAACCTGGACGATGAAGTGGAGGCTCCAAACCAAACCAACTGCGAACTGACTGACTGAGTACAGTGGAGCTAAGTAGGTAGGTAGGTAGGTTCCTGCGGTGCTGAAAGCTGTACAATTTTTAGATATTTTTCCTGCTCTGTGGCAACGAAGTCAAAAGCGAAACCGAAACTGAAACCGAAACCGAAACCAAAACCGGTGTCCAAATAAGCGATGAAATTCAGCCCAAAATCCACTGAGCAAAATGTAGACAGTATAGAGTTCTCTAATATCTCTTTAAATAGGAATGAAATAGAAACACAAGGAAACTGAGTCGTCCACTAATAACACT
This sequence comes from Dicyrtomina minuta, assembly GCA_949802685.1. Lineage (NCBI taxonomy): Eukaryota > Metazoa > Arthropoda > Collembola > Symphypleona > Dicyrtomidae > Dicyrtomina > Dicyrtomina minuta. The sequence continues at coordinate 59,919,784 of OX461812.1, read as the reverse complement.
GTGAGTCTATAATATGTTTCCAACCACTGAAACTCAGTCCAAAAGAAAGACTAAAAAAATAGTAAAATGTTTTTTCTCCTTTTTTTCTAAACGAGGGGAAAGACGGGACAAGTTCCGAGTAAAAAAAAGCTTTTCTCTCTCTGACTGGTCTCGGCTTGGCTCGCCTCGGCTTTCCTTTTGAGTTGGATTTTGAGATAGAACCCGGAATTCTAAAATTCCAACAATAAAAAATAAAACCACGTCCGACATCCACTATATATGTACCTCTCAACTGATATCTGTATACACAATATATCCACGAATTTCACTCACTGCATCCCCTATATCTAATGTCAGTGGTCCTCGGCCCCGGAGGAAAATGGCACTTGCAATAAAATGTCACTGTCCACGCGGATGGTTTCCTACGATAGGGATTTACTGCTCTATAGGCTTACAATTTACGAGTCACAATTTACATTTAAGTGTAACGGGCTATTCTCTCCACACTTTGTCCACTGGAACTGGAACTGGAACTGGAACTTCCGAAGTCTGGACGACACTTGGTCTGTACTGTACATGTAGATATGTGGATGCTCACTATTTTCTTCTATTAGCTTCGCTCCACTCGTAGACTGTCAGCGAATGTCATTCTTTTTTTTTTGTGTGGAAGTGGAAAATGTCTTTAAAAAAATGGGGAAAAATGTGTAAATGTGAGCTTTTGCAAATTAAGTCCAGGCGCCAGGCGAGTGGACGAACTGTTTAGTATTCAGCTATTTTGTGTATTATTCACACAGAATTCACAAAAGTCCGTCGTACTGACAGAAACTTCAGAGTTTCATTTGGTTATTTGGTTGGCGAGAGAGAGAGAGAGAATTTCCCTGTGTGACTGCCTCCCTCAAAACTTTCCAACTGACTGCTCAAAATCCGACTCGAAGAGGCCAGTTTATCTCTCAGCACTCTTCAACTCTCCAGCCAAGGGATCGTCCACAAATGGCGTCATTAAAAATTCCCAACTTTCAGAACTCTATCTGTCACCAAAATAACCATTGCGTAAATGCCTATCTTTAACATGGGGGCGTTAGTGTGACCAAGTAGGCCCACTTAGCCTACAGACAGATAACGTCATTTGTGGAGGATCCCTAAGGGAAAGAGTGAGGACTGCCGACTGTTGTTGTGATGGGAAATGTGAAGTGAAGTGAAGGCTTTTGAACGAGCTCAAAACACAAAACACAAAAGCCATCTCAACACTCGTGTAGTGTAGTAGATCACATTGTACAGTCAAAAGTTGGAAGGCAGAATAACAACTTCCCATAGGCAGGACTTATTGCCAGAATTTAGAATCGTAGACTCAAGACTCCCACTGCTCACGCTACGTCCTTCCTATATGCGTTAGTAATAGGCAACCAGGACTAAAAATGAGTCAAGTTTCCATTCTGTCTTAATACTTCATTTCCAGTAACGTGGACTGCAGACTGTGGACTGGTCTCGATAGGCTTTGGCTTTGGGAAGATGCAGTGTAGTATGCAAATGTATTGGTTGATTGGTTGGTGTGTGAAGTTTGTAAGTAGGGGTCAAGTTGAGGATGTCCCTGTTTTCGTTTTCGTTGGGAGATGAGATTAATTAGTGTGGTGATGCAGGGCACTTTTATTGGTGACTTTTGAAGTTTTAAAGTTTTAAAGTCTCCATAAGATTGTGTTATATTGCATGACGTGATTATAGCGTTTCAGAAAATGGAGACAACGTTTTCTAATTTTCTACTAATTAGGTGAACAAGCCATTTAAAATATCATCATTTCATAATGAATTACAAGGTCGTGGGAAGTTCAGTATTATCGGGTTACAAGTTTTTGAAAAGCTCAAAGTTTTCCATTTACAAGCTTATGAAAAGTTCAAAATGCCTCATTTAAAAGTTTTTGAAAAGCACATAATGGTCAATTTACACCTTTTTAAAAATCGCAAAATGTTCCACTTGCAAGTTTTTGAAAAATATAGAATTTTGTATCTACAAGTTTTTGAAACGCTCAAAATTTTCCATTTACAAGTTTTTGAAAAGCTCAATATTTTTCGGTTACAAGTTTTTGAAAAGCTCAAAATGTTCTAATTACACGTTTTTAAAAAGTTCAAAATATCCTACTTACATGTTTTTGAAAAGCTCAGAATGTTTCTTTTACAAGTTTTCAAAAGGCTCAAAATGTTCTATTTACACGTTTTTAAAAAGTTCAAAATTTTCCACTTACTAGTTTTTGAAAATAGTAAAATGTTTTATTTACAAGTTTTTGAATAGCTCAAAATATTCTATTTACAACTTTTTTAAATCTCAAATTTTTCTTTTTACATGTTTTTGAAAAGTTCAAAACGACCTATCTACTCATTTTTGAAAAGCTGCAATGCAAAAAACCACTAAAAAAAATGTATTAATAAGTAAAATGTGTTCAAATGTCAATGCCAATGATGCCAAATATAGCAGAAGATCCCAGTCCCGCTCTTACTGTACTGTAAAAAATATTAAATTGAATTTATTTAAATGGAACTTTGTCAGCAATTTTTCTCACTCGCTGTTGTACTATTTTTCTCCTTAAATAGCATTTGGCAATGCATAACGGTAACTTAATCTGGATCTGGATCTGCGGGCTGTGAATGTATAATTGTCTGTGGACGTGTAGTGAAGTGCATGGCCTGTTGTGGATGGGCATTCAATACGTAACGCTTGTAATGATGACAATTATAAATGCAGCGGTCAATTTAATTCCAAATTGCACATTTACATACTTCACTGGGCAACTGACTGGGCAGGCACGTAATAATAATGCTATGACAGACAGACACAGAAATAGAAGGCGAGACACGAAGAGATGGTCCATAAATGATGTCACCCAAATTTTCATTCCACCTACTCCCGTATGTCATCACTTTAATATAGTGTACAGGGCCGGACGAAGGAATTACTTTTAGGCAGCAATTTGTTTCCATGCAAAAACCACCATTTTGATTTTATTGATGGTTTTCTTTGGTAAAGCAAAATGTTTTATTTACATGTTTTAGAAAAGTGGAAAATGTTCGATTTACTTGATTCAGAAAAGTGCTCAATGTTCTATTTACATGTTTTGAGAAAAGTGGAAAATGTTTCATTTCCATGTTTTTGAAATGTACACAATAATTTATTTTGCATGTTTTTGAAAAGTCAAAATATTCTTTTTACGTATTTTTGAAAAAAGCAAACTGTTCCATTTACATATTTTGAGAAAATTCAGGGAGTGGGGGCTGCTTGCGCTGGCCGCATTATCCGGCCCTGATGGTGTAAGCTGCTATCTTTAACATGGATGGACTGACCTTACCCATGACATCATTTACGGACGGTCCCTAACGCTTAGCATTTAGCATGTTTGTATATATACGCATATGTTATTTGGGAATTGATGCGGGTGTGAATATATATCTGGATACAGGAGCATATAGGCATAGGTAAGAAAAGCGTATTTGTTTTGTACTGTGTATTTGTCTCATGTTATGCTAAAAGCTCGGCTTTAAATCTACAGTCAGGGACAGGGACGACGGCGACGGCATGAGACGGAGAGGCTCCTTCTATTACCATATTCATTCGGAATATTTAATTACTATGTAAATTGTTCTATCTGCAGCTAATGCAAGGGACGCTCTTCTTCTGGAAGCTCGGGCAACTTTGACTTTGGCAGTGTCATTTACTTTGGATTATTGGGATTGGGACTGGGCGGCTCTGGCACTGGGCGTGCATGGGAAAGGGCCGTAAGAAATGAGAGAAAACGACATCGTATTACAGTCTATGCTGTCTATACCAGTAGTCTATCCAGTGTATAGAGCATAGGCATTGTATAATAACATGGTCCTAGCCTATCCTATATTAAATATTAGTGTGCCTAATGCATGCGCCTTCTTAAGTCTGTAAGTTGTAATGTGAAGCTCAAAGTAGAGGAGTAAAAGTCGTAAAAATCCTCAATAGAGCTTTGAATTTGCAAGTTGATTTTCTTTTTCTGTTTTTTTTGGAAAGATTTTTCATTTCCAATTATTCTAATTGTACATTTGTAGGGGTTCAGTCAGCTCCGTTCTTTCAGCTATTTAATGCTATACTGTATTGCACTATATGGTGCTATATGGTGCTATATAGTACGGATGGTTTAATGGTTTCTCACGAGACCACGGCGCACGGCAAAGGGAACATGAAACGGGGAACGTGTCATTCAATTAAGTGAAGTGGATGCTTTTAAAAAATTTAAAGTCTTTTTATTCAATTTTATTTTTGAAAAACATTTCTTTAGATTTGTCTTTTTGAAAGGTACTGAGTCCAAATTCGTATGTATCTATATGTTTTTTTAATATGTCGTAAGCATCTTCAGTTACAACTTTTTGTAAGGGGCAAATCCTTCTAATTGCATCTTTTTAATAAGTTACAAATCTCCCTCATTGCACCTTTTTATAAACTGTAAGTTGCTGTGCCTGCATCTTTTTAAAGAGTGCAAATCCATCTAACTAATTCTTCTAAAAAAATGCAAAACCTTCGAATTACACCTTTTAATAAAGTGCAAAAGCCTGTAACTACACCTTGTATTAAAGTTCAAATCTCACTAAATGTTTTTCTATAGAGTGCAAATCCTTCTAATTACACCTTTTTTGTAAAGTGCAAATCCATCTAATTACACCTTTTTGTAAAGTGCAAATTCCTCTAATTACCCCTTTTTATAGAGTGCAAATCCTTCCACATCTTTTAATAAAGTGCAAATCCTTCTAATTGCACCTTTTAATAAAGTGAAAATCCATCTAATTAGGTATAACTTTTAATAAAGTTAAAATCCATCTAATAACACCTTTTAATAAAGTGCAAATCCATCTAATTACACCTTTTAAAAAAATGCAAATCCATCTAATTACACCTTTTAAAAAAATGCAAATCCCTTTAAATCCATCTTTTAATAAAGTGCAAATCCCTCCAATTACATCTTTTTCAAAATTTGAAAACCAGTTACTTTTACTTATTTACATAAATTAACACTTAAAATTCCCGAATCACCCACAAAAATAAAATCCTGCACTTCCGGCGGGAATTTTGAAAATAAAAAATTCTTTTTTTAAAATTCTGAATAATGTATAGTTTATGTAATAAATGACTAATTATCATTGTCAGTACAACTACTGTGCTCTTAAAACAATGCATTTAAAACTCTTTGCTTTAATTAAGGAGGCATTTTGTACAGTTAGTTTGCATGAAGGACGACCTTGAAAATTCCCGTCAAGTATCCGCAGCCTCCATAACCTCCAACGCCAGTTCAAGTTTAGCCTTTTTTAGTCCCATATTTTTCAATTCCAACTTAACTCCAAGTCAGATTGAGTAACACAATAAAATTGCAATGATGTAACTAAAGCAAGCAGCAGAAGCTCTCCAACTCCAGCTGTACATTTGTGACAGGGAAATGAGAAACCATTTTATTATGTAAATAATCCTAAACACTGATTACAATATGCTTCATGTAATTTGATCAATGGTGGAATTACATGGCTCAAACAAATTTTCTTTTAAGCACATAGCAGTCGTCGGCAGATTGCTTACACAACAAAAAACTTTTTATTAAATCCTTTTGCAAATTAAATTTAAAAAAGAATCTCATATTTTCAGTCCAGGTAATATATGACAATAAAAATAATTCAAACTATGTAGTTTTTGATGCTTTTTAGACATGTAAATATTGGGAATTGGGCCTCGGTAGTTTATTATGGAATTTATTGGCAATTTTGTATGCAAACAACATACAAGTACAAAAGAGGGAAAATAACTTGGCCAGCTCCAGCTCCAGGGCCGGACGAAGGAATTGCTTTTAGGTAGGAATTTGTTCCATACAAAAACCACCATTTAGATTTTATTGATGGTTTTCTTGGGTAAAGCAAAATGTTGTATTTACATGTTTTAGAAAAGTGCAAAATGTTCCATTTACTTGATTCAGAAAAGTGCTCAATGTTCTATTTACATGTTTTGAGAAAAGTGGAAATTGTTTTATTTCCATATTTGAGAAATGTTCAAAGAATGTTATTTGTATGTTTTGGAAAAGTCGAAATATTCTGTTTACATATTTTTGAAAAGTCCATAATGTTGTATTTACATGTTTTTGAAAAATTCAGTGAGCGGGGGCTGCGTGCGCTGGCCACATTATCCGCCCCTGCCACCACCCGTCTGAGTCTATTTTCCAATTTAAGGATAAATTTTCATGTAGTTTCACGTCCAGTTTTTCGTTTTCATATTTGGTAAATAGAGCTGGTAGGATAATATTAATAGTCATAGGGGAAACCTTTTTATACTCGACGAAAGTGCAATGGGTCGAAAAATACAACTAGAGCACTACAATGAACTATCACTATACCGTCCACATCCACATCCACTGTATGACTTTCCACAATCCACAATTCAGTCTCATCTATAGCATTACATAGGTAGGTGGGATATATGTAGATAGAAATGGTTCAATATGCAAAATGCAAAAGGCAATCCAGTTGGATGCGTACTTTCGCTTTCAAGTCATATATAGGAGCCCCACACACGGCAGTGGACTGATCAGATCCCGGAGGAAAAAAGTGTGGAAGTACATATACCAAAGCTGCACTGATATTGGCAAGGAAGTGGAAATGGAAAAGTCTCTGCATCTCCCACTTATTGTTAGGTATGGTCTGAGCTTTAAGAAAATAGTAAAATGGAAGCTACATATGTTTACTGGTACGAAGTTAGGGATACCATGATAGGCTCAGCTTATGCTTAATGAGTCACTTTTGAAATTCCCAATTTCGGACGTAAAATTTGGTAAGACGGCGCCATACACAATCAGTTCATTGCCACCACCCTGTGTCATACGTACTTTTTAATATTTACTTTTAAAATCGTTATGTTCATCATCTGCATATAATCCGCATACAATTAGAATATCACTGATGACAGGGCAATAATTAAATTATCCCAAGGTGACATTTTTCTGAACTCGTATAACACCAGACTTACTAAAATAGATAAACGCATAGGGGGTGACAGGAAAGTAATGACCTGTTGTACACCTCTATTCAAATCCATTCGAGTCACCGTCAACTTTGCAGATCCAGCATCACACACAGCTTCCTTGTTCCTATTTTTCAGAGTCATCCACGTTCAACGTTAATGGTAATCAAATCTAACTGCAAATCGTACTTTATCACCCACTCCAACCAACACCCACGCAATAGCAGAATAACATGTGCGAAACTGCGAATAAAAATATAGTGCGAATGTCAGCAAAAATTAGAGCACTAGCTCTTGTTATTATATACCTACAAACCTTTTGCATTGTGTACACACAAGTGCAGTTTCCGGGTTTGCATCAAAATAAATAGCTATTGTGACATCAAGTAATCCGTCTGATACTAAATGCATGCGTCCGCACATAATTAGTGTGATTACGAAGAATGGATGATTATACAGGACTCTTGACTCTCCTTGTCATTTCCGCGTGGCGTTGCGCCTTGAATGGAAAATCAGCTGAAATTCATTTTAATTTTTAGTAAACAGATTGAAGCACTCGGCAAACAGAGGAAATGTTATGGCACTTAAACTTTCTTGTTTAAATTAACCTGGTACTGTGGTGAAGTTGAAAGTGGGAAAAAAAAAATTAGATACTGATAAAAGTAAAAAAGGAGATTATAATAGGTGAATTTTAATTTTAATCTGATACAGTTAAATGCTCAGCACACGAGTGTTATATGTATAGCTAGTAGCTATACATGCTTGAATTTTTATTATACACACTGTAACTTTCCTGTGACCAAACTAACATACATGTATACCATGCAAGGACCTGATGACATCCACATCGGCATGATTATCTGTCCAAAAGGTAGAAATAACGATGGTCATTAGTTGATACACAATTTGCGATTTATTTTTCATAATATTCAGCGGTAGTTTAGGTAGTTATTTTTTGCATAATGCAAGGAAAATCCTTGAACTCTAAACACACCTACCTATAACCTGCATTTAGATTTTATAGGTATTTTATGTCCGCATTGATTGTATCACGCATCCCATAACGATTATTTTACACAACGTATTTTCGTCATTTAATTCGTCATTAGTTTAAAACAACAAAATGCGAAATACACGAGCTGCGATTACCTGAACAAGTACCAATCGAAAATCAGGTATAGGTTTTTGTTTGATTTTCTGTAATAGATATTTGTACATGTGTACATACATGCTAGCAACCATAGCTAATAGTAATACACTCTGGGACTGGGACTGGGACTGCTCATCTCATCGTCAGAGGATTGTCAGAGTCAAAGTTTGTATTCGTTTTGAATGGGCATATTGAGTGCCGTGCTAAATGATGGAAGGACTTCTTTGGGGGAACGAGACCTTAATAAACGAATGGGTGAATGAACAATCCTCTGTTTTTTTTCTGGATGAGGATTGGAGATCGGAGACCGGAGAGAAAGGCCAAAAATTGCGTTGTCTATCTGGTATTTTAACAGTTACTACTACACACTGCCACTCCTCTCCTCCGTGCTACACGTATTACTATTATTGTTATTATTATTATTTGTTATAGGTTCTAGAGACAAGTGCACGGGGATTTATTACAGCAGGTTGAACCCTCCACTCACGATCAGAAAAAGTACCAGGGCCGGATAATATACTACATGTATATGAAATGTACAAAAAAATTTATTTTGCATGTTTTTGAAAAGTCAAAATATTCTGTTTACATATTTTTGAAAACTCCAAAATGTTCCATTTACATGTTTTGAGAAAAGTGGAAAATGTTTTATTTCCATGTTTTTGAAATGTACAAAAAAATTTATTTTGCATGTTTTTGAAAAGTCAAAATATTCTGTTTACATATTTTTGAAAACTCCAAAATGTTCCATTTACATGTTTTGAGAAAAGTGGAAAATGTTTTATTTCCATGTTTTTGAAATGTACAAAAAAATTTATTTTGCATGTTTTTGAAAAGTCAAAATATTCTGTTTACATATTTTTGAAAACTGCAAAATGTTCCATTTAAATTTTTGTTTTAAATTTAAGCAGCGGGGGCTGCCTGCGCTCGCCGCATTTTCCGGTCCTGGCCAGCTCAAAAGTGAGTAGTGTGGATGATGGGGGATTTCTTGAAGGAAAATAAAATTCTGGTTAACTTTTACTCAAGTTTTTTTTTCAATTTGGAGAATGTAGAACCTACTACTGATATACCTATAGCGTATAGCCTATAGCCTATGCCTCCCAACTTTGGAGTGGGTTTCAATCCAGATTTTCGTTTGCTGAGGGTTTGACAATACAAAAAGTGCTCTTGAATGTTCACTCTCGATAGAAGCTCTCTCGTCGTCGTCTTCCTTGGAAACCCTCATGGGAGCCATTAGCTTTGAACTTAAGGGAAATGCGAGCCACGAGTCCCAGTCACCAGAACCATGGCCACATGAGCCGTATTACGAACGAATTACGATTACGACAGACTCAGAATAGGTATGTTGTACACGTCTCTGTATATTATGTAGTTTTCCCTATGTCTATTGGACCATACAAATATTGGGAATGAAGAGTCAAAATCATTCATTTGGGAGCGTCCATAAATTAAGTTATAGGTAGCGTCTGTGGGTGTATTTATCAGGTTATGAACTGGTTAAGCTGATCAAAAGGAAGAGTCCTAAAAATTTGGAGTTTTTGATGACATCATTTATGGACGGCCCATTTCTATTTTTAGTTAAAAACCAAGTTTGTCATCTACAAAAAATTAAAACATTCTCATCCATCAACATTCAACACGCAATAAGTATATTTTCCAATTTTCAAAAACCTGTTAATGGAACTTTTTGCACCTTTCAAAAACGTGTACATAGAGCATTTTGCACTTTTTAAAAACGTGTAAATAGAGCATTTTGTACTGTTCAAAAACGTGTAAATAGAGCACTTTGCACTTTTCAAAAACGTGTAAATAGAACATTTTGCACTTTTCAAAAATAAGTAAATGAAAAATCTTACACTTTTCTAAAACCACGCATATAGAACATTTTTCCCATTTCTAAAAACACGTGAATAGAACATTTTGCATAGTTGAAAAAACACCTAATTAGAAAATTTTGCTTTCAAAAAAACGTGTAACTAGAGCATTTTTCACTGTTCAAAAACCCTTAATTCAAACTTTATGCATTATTTCATTGCTTTCTATCTTGTTTAGTATTTAGCGAAGTTTTAGGCATAGCTCATATCGAATTCCACCTTAAATTAGAAGTGTCTCATTTTGCTTCTTCACTTACTCACATCTACAGTCTACGGACAGTGATATGACTACGGCTGGAGCTGGAGCAGAAGCTGGTGCTGGAGATACTGTTGACAAGGATATTGGAAGGACTGACAACTGGGAACTGGGGCTGCTGAAGCGCCCGAAAACATTTTCTATATTTTTTATGCAATAACGTAAATAACTTTCCAATAGTAAAACGTATAAACCTTTTTTTCCCTATAATATGATTGTCTTTCCTCTCATTTCCCAATTTCTGTATTCTCTTTCCTTCTCCTCAATCTTCCCCCACCACTCATTTACAATATTTCAAACATTTGGCATGTCCGAATACCCCTATATGTAACCTACATATCGTCTGTGAAGAACCAAAATGACCCATATCCAATTTAAGCTAGAATCAAAATTAGCTATGTCATACGAACAAAATGAGAAACATGCGTAAAATGTTAATTAAGAGTTTTTGAAAAGTTGAAATGTTCTATTTACATAGTTTTGAAAAGTGCAAAATGTTCTACTTTTATATTTTTGAAAAGTGTAAAATGTTCTATTTACATACTTTTGAAAAGTGTAAAATGTTCTAATTCCATAAATAAAACATTTTACACTTTTCAAACAGTTTGAAAAGTGTAAAATGTTTTATTTACATGTTTTTAAAAAGTGTAAAATGTTCTATTTACATGTTTTTTAAAAGTGTAAAATGTTCTATTTACATGTTTTTGAAGTGTAAAATGTTCTATTTACATAGTTTTGAAAAGTTCAAAATGGTCTACTTTTATGTTTTTGAAAAGTGTAAAATGTTCTAATTACACGTTTTTGAAAAGTGCAAAATGTTCTATTTAATTGCTTTCAAGACATTATGTTTCAATATTTTTGTAGATATTGGATATTGTTTTTAGCTACAAACGGACATGGGTAAGTTTGGTTCTTCACAGACGATATATGGGATTTTAGCATAGTAATGGATAATGGAGTATAGCATAGCGTCTGGGTCTGGGTGTACACATTATTTCATGTTATTTACAGTGTTTCTATGGCTATGGATTTTACATTTTATATATAACTATTACCAATTGCCTTGTAGAAGTGGATTGAAAATTACTTTTGAATTCAAATAAGTTTATGGGCAGACTCGCCGTTTTTGCAGTTAATAGTCTCAGTCGTCCTCGTCAGTCAGCGTACACATAATATACATGGCTTTAGATTGTATGAGTTGTTCATATACAGTATTCAATCAAGTCAGCACGCTATCTCCATTAAATCCTATCAAACAAATGCAATGCCGTAGTGGACAAGAGAAGGGGATTTAATAATATTATGTAGGATAATAATCTCCTCCACACTTTTACACTGATGGTCGTCCCTATCACTGATCCGTCTTTTCTTTGACATCAATCCAAAGGCTGTAATGGTTTTGATCAACATCGAAATCCAGCCTTTTTACTCAGCCCTCCCGCTTTCTCCATTTTTGAAACTACAGACACAGGTCACAACTACTGGCTCCTTTAAAAGTTGTTACAAAAAACAAGAGCTAAACAGTACGATTAACCTAAGTTTGACTTTCCCGCCAAATCTAAAATTCGATATTTCGAATTCGTTTTGTTGCTATACTAATTGGGCATGGTCCATAAATGATATCACCCTCTAGGTGGGTGGGTCCTAAAATCCTCTCCATTTAAGCCCATGTTAAAAAAGTTGTCATTCTATTGTTAGGGTTTGTGGGTCTATCAGAAAAAGGCATGTCATCGATGACATCATTTATGGACCATGCCTAAGCAATCTGCAAGCATATTTTAACATCGGAAATTTATACCAGAAAGCAACAACAAGAAAATCAAAATTTGAATTTGCCGCCAAATCTTAAAATTCAAATTTGCACCTGACACTTAACGACTTAACTCATGTATGATATACCATTCGAACGGTAATTACTAGGAGAAATTAACTATGCTCAAGTTCAGTGGACAATCGTAAACGTTTTGGGCCACTTTTTCAGGGCCGGACAAAGGAATAGTTTTTAGGCAGCAATTTGTTTCCATACAAAAACCACCATTTTGATTTTATTGATGGTTTTCTTTTGTACAACAAAATATTGAATTTACATGTTTTTGAAAATTGCAAAATGTTCCATTTACATGTTTTTTGAAAATTCAGACAGCAGGGGCTGCCTGCACTGGCCACATCATCCGACCCTGCTCTTTTTTAAAAAACGTAAAAATGAAATTTAAAAAAAGTTGAACGATTTTAACGAGTAATACATCATTTGAAAGCTCTTGAAAAAAGAAAAATCCTTTAATGTTTCGTTTTTGACCTGTGGCCCATACAACAAATTTTAGGGGGCTTTTCTTTGTTTGAATGGCCGCCTCCTGCCGGCACTGGCTGCCGGAGACAGGCCCTTTGTTTCTAGTAGTGTAATAAAATAGATATAAAAAAATAAGTCGGATGGTTGAAATGGTGAAATGGGTCTCTGATTGGATGTTCCTTCTGATTCTCTCCTCATGTTCATGTTGATTTGGAATTGGATTTTCTCTTCCGTTTAGGTTGAGGTGTATGAGGAGGGGGAGCGACAGAAAACTTGGATATAAAATGAATTTATAAAATCGATGTGAACATTTTCATAAGAAACCGCAGGTGCAATGCAACACGAAAAACGAAACGACAACCACAATGACAACGGCAACGACAACGTCAACGTCAACGACGACGACGACGAGGAAGGGACAACACAATTTATTCACAATTCAGAATTCAGGCCATATACCGTTTTACTACCTATACGCATCTACGCCTTCCTGCACCTATATCCTAATATCCTATTAATGCTACATATATAATGCACAGCATGGGAGACCCCTTTTGATGTTTCCGCCTTTTATTAGCATTCAAATATTAAAAGATGCTTTACCCATGAGCTACATTTTACATTTTCTGGATTGATTCATCTCTTTAGAATTTTTGCCTCACGAGCATTTAAGCATATATGTAGCTACTACAACAATATGGGATAACGCTATAGTACGGTACGGTACTAAAAGTAAGTCGAAAATCGGCCTGGGTATTGAAGATTACATGATTGCATATCGTCTGTGAAGAACCAAAATGACCCATATCCATTTGTAGCTAAAAACAATATCCACTATCTACAAAAATATTTAAACATGTCTTGAAATCATTTAAATAGAGCATTTTGCAATTTTCAAAAACATGGAATTAGTTTTGCACCTTTTAAAAACATGGAATTAGAAAATTTTGCACATTTACAACAACATGAAATTAGAAAATTTTGCACCGTTTCAAAAACATGGAATTAGATATTTTTGCACCTTTTTAAAAACAGGTAAATAGAACATTTTGCCCTTTTCAATAATTATTATTTAACACTTTACGCATATTTCTCATTTTGTTTTTATGACATAGCTCATAGCTCGTTTTGATTCGAGCTTAAATTGCATATACCTAGGTCATTTTGGTATATGTAACATTAAATTATTTAAACGTAAATCGGCATCGGCTACTACATAAAATTGAATATCTGATTCAAATGTGCAGCACTGTAATGCTTATTGATCTTGAGAATCACAAGTCCATTAGGCCACTTTTACTTTCAATATAGATTACATATTAGAGCCATAATTTAAATCCTACTCACGTCCGTCTCCGTATTCCGTATAGGTACATGATGCTAAAATTACTATCTGAAATTTTTTTAGACTAGTTTACTGGATTTGGATTATTTTGGATTGAGTAAATTTGGGCAATGGGTTACATTTGACAATGTTTCTCCTTCAGGGCCGGACGAATGAATTGCTTGTAGGCCGCAATTTGTTTCCATACAAAAACCACTATTTGAGTTTTATTGATGGTTTTCTTCGGTAAAGCAAAATGTTGTATTTACATGTTTTTAGAAAAGTGCAAAATGTTCTTTTTACTTCATTCAGAAAAGTGCAAAATGTTCTATTTACATGTTTTGAGAAAAGTGGAAAGTGTTTTATTTCCATGTTTTTGAAATGTACAAAAAAATTTATTTTGCATGTTTTCGAAAAGTTAAAATATTCTGTTTACATATTTTTGAAAAGTGCAAAATGTTCCATTTACATGTTTTTTGAAAAATCAAGGAGCGGGAGCTGTCACATTATCCTGCCCTATTCTCTCCTCTTAAATTCCCAGTCCGTACACCTGTATTATGGCATGTAAAAAGATGTGTACTAAAAAGGACTGGGGACGGACATGCAATTGGGGGGAGCTGTGCAATTAGTGCAGTTGGGATTTTGGGAATTTGGGAATTCGGAACATGCAATGCATTCTTCATAGTGTAATTTAATGTCCTTTTAAATGTCTCAAATATAATGGTCATTTTTAGTATTCAAGAATTTTTTTACTCGCTTCTTCGCTTCAAATATCATCATAATAATTGTGGAGCGGCGTAGTTCGGTCCGGGTCCGTGAGTGAAAGTTTCGTGACAGGAGAGAATATCAAATGCAAATGGTCTTTGTATTTTGAGTGAGACGGACCCCCGTCATTTAAATGAGGGAATTAAACATTTAGAGATATATGTGTCGTAGTCCAGAAGAAGTTTAGTCCACAAGCCGCAGATGCTTCTGGACTAGTCCAGAAGAAGTTTCCGTGCGTATGACCAATTCGGGCTCCATATAAAGGAATTCTACCGAAAACTAAATTTAAATCAGTGTGTTAAGGTGGAACTGCTGATAGGAAAACTCAATCAGCTGCATGGCACGCATACATCATCCTATATATTCAGAATGAGATACAAACTTTTGTGATTTTGGATCTTGTGGTCTAGTCCACAGCAAGTCATTGGAGCTTGTGGACTAAACTTCTTCTGGACTACCACATATGTGCTACGTTAGGGGGTCGTCCACAAATGACGTCATCAGAAGGATCAGTGGGTCTCTTTGGATTTTAGATGTTTAAGATAGCTATTTAGGCAAATGCTTATAAGCAGATGACAAGGAGGTAGCGTCCTAAAACTAGGGACATTTCGATGACATCTTTTATGGACGATCCTTTAGACATTGGAGGCATTGGAGACATTCAACGTACGTAAAAAGCATGCAGAAATTCATCATTTTTTAAGCAGTAATTTGTTTTTATGGGCGAATGAGGAAGGTATAAAATAGCAATAGCCCATGGTATTGTCAAAACTTAACCCATAATGCACACTGCAATGTCAATGGCAATATATGACTTTTTAAAATGGAAAATTAAAAATGGCACAAATAGCAGTTTATTTTCAGCCTCCCGAGATCCATTAACATTCGTAACCAGCCTATCGTCTGTGAAGAACCAAAATGACGTATATCCAATTTAAGCTACAATCAAACTGAGCTATGTCATAAAAACAAACTGAGAAACATGCGTAAAATGTTAATTTAGGAGTTTTTGTAAAGTGTAAAATGTTCTATTTTCATGTTTTTGAAAATTGTAAATTTTTCTATTTACATGTTTTTGAAAAGTGTAAAATGTTCTTATTTCATGTTTTTGAAAATTGTAAAATTTTCTATTTACATGTTTTTGAAAAGTGTAAAATGTTCTATTTTCATGTTTTTGAAAAGGTGCAAATTGTTCTATTAGCATGTTTTTGAAAAGCGTAATAAAATGTTTTATTTTTATGTTTTTGAAAATTGTAAAATGTTCTATTTACTTGCTTTTGAAAAGTGCAAAATATTCTGTTTAAATGCTTTCAAGTCTCAAGGCATGTTTCAATATTTGTGTAGATAGTTGATATTGTTTTTAGCTACAAATAGAAATGGGCCATTTTATTTCTTGACAGACAATATAGTAATGCAGGTGGAATGTATTGCAATGATTACATACATAATGAAAAGTCCCTATAGCTGATACTGTCTACATCCTACGATCTAAATGGTAAATAAAGGTCCCTACATTAAAAAATAATTAATTCATAATTATAGACAGGTAACATTCCTTGATTCCTTCCAAGAATTTTAATATGCAAATGATTAGTTCGCGTGACACTTGGGAACGTTATGCAACACAATCAAACATCTCATCGCGTAGTAATAATTCTGTCAAAAAATGTCCCGTCTTTGTCCATCTGCCCTTGCTACTCCGTCACTCGACTCCTAAAAGTCAGGATTTTGTGAATTAATTATGTTTGACCCAAACTTGTCTACCTGAATCGAATATCGTACCGTATTTAGTGGGGATTAAATGTAGGTACCGTATTTCTTCTAATAACTCCCTCCCATCCGGAGTTACGCCAAACTTAGCTCAGACCTGGGAGTTATAAAATACCCGGGAGGTATTAGAAGAGGTACGGTACGTACGTTGGAGCATGATAGAGATGAACTTGAGACCAAGCGACGTTCCATTGAATTAAAAACAGAGCATGGGGCAAGATGTTGTATTTGATCTTTGATTTTAAAATTCTCATATATTATATTCAGTGGAGAATTTTTAAAACATGGAAATAAAACATTTTACACTTTTAAAAACATGCAAATAAAACATTTTGCACTTTTAAAAACATGCAAATAAAAAATGTTACACTTTTCAAAAACATGCAAATAAAACGTTCTGCACTTTTCAAAAACATGCAAATAAAACGTTCTGCACTTTTCAAAAACATGCAAATAAAACGTTCTGCACTTTTCAAAAACATGCAAATAAAACATTTTGCACTTTTAAAAACATGCAAATAAAACATTTTGCCCTTTTCAAAAGCATTTAACCAAAACATTTTGCAATTTAAAAAAAAACATTTAAACAAAACTTTTCGCACTTTAAGAAAACATGCAAATAAAACATTTTGCACATTTTAAAAACATACAAATAAAGCATTTTGCACTTTTTTAAAACATACAAATATACCATTGTGCGCTTTCAAAAAACATTCAAACAAAAAATATTGCACTTTTCAAACGATTAACACAAAATTCCTTTGAATTCAAAAGTTGAAAAAATCCCTTCGCACGGCTTCCTATACAGTCATACAGTCCCTATAGTGAGAAAGTTATAGCCATGGGTAGTGCACACTTCCAAATAATCGTATCTGCACTTTTCTTTAACCCAGCTACATAATGGATTATGGATAAGGTCAATTAATGACTATAAAACAATTCCAGGAAAAATAATTTAAAGATCATTACGCTTCTCCTTCTACGTTCTACTTGTGTAGGAGTAGGTTAAACGAGTGGTCATGTAGTAAACTGCCAACTGACTGTACAGTGACTGCTAAGCAATTTCTTGGAACTCAATTCTGTATCTTGGTTTAATTATCAAGTGTTCTACAACTCGCGTGTATTTATAGCTGTTGCATAATATTTATTTTATTACAAGAGCAAACAGCTCAGCAGTAGCACGCAAACTTGGAATAATTCATGCTCTCATTTTCTTTATTCTTCGCCAAAGCTCCAGCTGTTCAGCTGATTCTCTGATTTACACTGTGTACATCACTCCAGGGACGATACTGCACGCTACACATTGTACTGATAGACTGGGGATGTGTGACTGTTGATTATGGAATTGGATTTGGATTTGGAGTTTTTCAGTCTGATACGTGCTCAAATGACGCATCATAAAAATTATGAATATCGCGAGTGAAGAATCAGAATGTCCCATTTCCAATTATTGAAGATCGAATTAAAATACCGTGTGTACTATAATAATGCACTGGTCTGTAATAGTGCGCGGGTCTGAGAGATCTCAGTTTGAAGAGTACGCGGGTCTATTTAACACATTATGAAACGAAAGTACGCGGGTCTGTAATAATATGCGGGTCTGGGAGGTCCAAGTTTGAGTAGTACGCGGGTCTTACTATTACAGAATATACGATAAGCTATATGTCCAAAAATCCACCAATGAACAAGACAGATGCGTAATGGGGTAATTACGAGTTTAAAAAAAATACAAAATTCTTTTTGTGCATGTTTTTTAAAAGTGGAAAATGTTCTATTTACATGTTTTTTAAAATGTGCGAAATTTTCTATTTGCGATGTTTTAAAAAGTGAAAATAGTTCCACTTACAAGTTTTTGAAATGTGTGAAATGTTCTATTTACATGTTTTTGAAACGTACAAAATGCCTTATTTACATGTTTTTGAAATGTGCAAAATGTTATATTTACATGTTTTTGAAACGTGCAAAATGTTCTATTTACATGTTTTTGAAGTGTGCAAAACTTTTAGGATCATATCTTGGAATTGTCTTGTAGATAGCGGATTTTGTGTTTAGCTGAAAACATCATTGGCTAATTTTGACTCTTCACAGACGATCCTATGATTTTGATGAGTCCATTTAGCACGGAGCCCAAGACCTTTTACACTTACTTAAGATTAGGAGAATGTCCTGTGCTGAGCTGCTGAGCTGGAATCAGTGGCCGTGGAGAGTTGAGTGAGTAATGCTTTTCATATCACATTATTTAGCACTTACAGCCGCCTATTCAATCATTTAAAATGAAGTTTAGAATTCAAGGAATTAATTACGCACCAACTGAGAGACGAATTATTAATCTTACTAATTGTAAGATTTAAAAAAAATATTTTACACACTTTTTAACGCTATATGTACCTAGTTATATGCTATGAATAGGGGAACGTGCATAAATTAACTGGTTCAAAAATCGTTATAGCACCACCATTTTGTTTTGTTTTGCTTCAATATTTTTGAAACTGTGGCTATGTAGTATATTATAGGTTCCACTATGTTATCGTATTATGAAATGGTCAAAATATTCTAGGGAGCGTGCATAAATTACATGGTACGTCGAGTGGGGGGGGGGGGGTAGGGGTTCAAGTTGCCTATCCTTTTACATAGGCGTACATACCAAAGGGGGGGGGGTAGGGGTTAAAAATTTTTGATTTTTGTACCACGTAATTTATGCACGTTCCCCTATCAAACTATTCTATTGACACTGATGTAAGCGTTTTCTGAATCTGTAAGGTTTAAATGGTTTAAGGTTTGTAACTTAATTACACACAGGAATGACATACGGGGCTTTCAGGAAAAATCTAAAAGCTATTTATGTAATTAAATTTTTTGTCTCTGTGGCTCTTTCTCGTCTGGCATGTCTTTAAAAAAACAGACAGTTTCTTGGCTTTAGCTTCGTTATCTTGCTGTAGCAGTAGCAGTAACTGTAACACAGTTCTGAGAACGACAACGACAACGGCTGACGAGCCAATAAGTTTGTGTAATAATTATGTACAATATGCTTGTATTTATAGATAGAGAGCCTGATCGAGAGTAAAAGTGAAATTAGTGGACAGTGGACACTGATTCGTTGATTCGTTAGATTGAATTTTTTGGTTAACCATTGCGTAAGCATGGGATTTCATGAGGAACCATGTAGACCCATTGAGTCTACACAAATGACATGATATAGTCTGTGAATAGAACCAAAATGACCCATTTCCAATTTAAGCTAGAATCAAAATTCGAAACATGCGTAAAATGTTAATTAAGAGTTTTTTAAAAGCGTAAAATGTTCCATTTACATGTGTCTGAAAAGTGTAAAATGTTCTATTTACATGTTTTTGAAATGGTGCAAAATGTTCTATTTCCATGTTTTTGAAATGGTGCAAAATGTTCTATTTCCATGTTTTTGAAAAGGTGCAAAATGTTCTATTTCCATGTTTTTGAAAAGGTGCAAAATGTTCTATTTCCATGTTTTTGAAAAGGTGCAAAATGTTCTATTTCCATGTTTTTGAAAAGGTGCAAAATGTTCTATTTCCATATTTTTGAAAAGGTGCAAAATTTTCTATTTTCATGTTTTTGAAAATGTGCAAAATGTTCTATTTAAATGCTTTCAAGACATGTTTCAATATTTGTGTAGATAGTGGATATTGTTTTTAGCTACAAATCGATATGGGTCATTTTGCTTCACAGACCATACGTAGTTTACTATGTATTTTTAATCAATCACAGTGATTTTGTTTGCGGTGAGGTAGGATGGTAACGAATCCGAATCCGAATTCGTGTGATTTTTGGCCTGGAGCAGTGGCATATGTAGATAGCGGTTAAGAACTAGAAGGAGACCGGATGCTGGAAACCACTACGTAGGATTACAAGACGAATTTCTTAATTAGTCAAAACATAATAAGCTAATGACAATGACAGGAGGAATAGGCCGCAGACCAAAAGACATTTAGTTAAACATGGCATCCAGTAAACACGTCCAGTGCAATCTGTTTAGTGATATGTTCAAAATTCGTAAGAAAATAATTAGTACAGAATTTTCCATTTCCCTCTGTTCACCATAATGAGTCTCTGACTCTGCCACAATTGCGCGCGGAACTTCAAAAATAGCTATTTAAAAAAAACATTTACCGCTTACCGCTTACGGCTACGGCGCTCTAGCTCTCACATTTTGTATCAAATTTTCATAAAATTCCAAACATAAAATTTCCATATGATTATCTAAAAAAGGGATTACAGGATTTTTCAAAATTCTAAAAAAATACGTAACAAATTCTAAAAATTGTTACTTCCGTTTAAATGAGCGCATTCGAGGTATTCATCTAAGAATTTCAAAAAAATCCAAAAATGTAGTCTTACAGGATATACAGCTATATAGTCACCATTTATGGAGTATTGCCTTTGACATGCAGGGCCGGCTGATGTGGCCAGCGCAGGCAGCCCCCGCTGCTTGAATTTTCAAAAAGCATGTAATTGGAATATTTTGCACTTTCCAAAAATATGTATGTAGAACATTTCGATTTTTCGAAAACGTGCAAATTAATATTTTTGCATATTTCAAAAACATGGAAAGAAAACATTTCCCACTTTTCTCAAAACATGTAAATAGAACATTGAGCACTTTTCTGAATCAAGTAAAAATAACGTTTTATACTTTTCTAAAACGTGTAAATACAACATTTTGCTTTAGCAAAGAAAACCATCAATAAAATCAAAATGGTGGTTTTTGTATGGAAACAAATTGCTGCCTAAAACCAATTCCTTCGTCCGGCCCTGCGTACTGGATTTTAAAAGGGTAGAAGAGGGATTCATTGTGACTACAGTCTACAAGGCCATGGCCATGCCTATACGAAAAATTAAACCCAGACTAAATTCATACGATATAGTAATAAAAATAAAGCTGCTGTTTCTAATATGTAAATTTTAAACAGGCAGAGAGAGGCTCTGTTTTCTTGTCCATCATTGCTTCATTCTTTCTCATTTCTTCCTTTTTATATTCCTTAGGGATTGTCCATAAATGATGTCATGGGTAGGGTCTTTGGGCCTCGTTGAATACTGGTGACATCCTATGTTAAAGATAGTTATAGTCATTTACGCAATATGGTTAATGGTATAAATACTGGTATTGGCACTGGTGACAGGGTCCTAGAAATGGGGATATTTTGATGACATCATTTATGGATGATCCCTTATCAAATCCTTAGCCGTGTTATCTGTACCAGTACCAGTTTCTGGCGGTTTTCATTTTATTCAATGTCCAGACCACAACAGACCGCAGTGGTCCAGCAGCCCCACAGCCACTTCCCACATATTTCCACATGTCACAATCTAATATAATTAAGATTTAGCTTCTACAATTTTTTTTAAGTCTAAGGGCAAAAGTCATGAGACATATTTTGATGCGTGTAGCTTCTGCAGAGAACAAAAACAACAACAACAGAAAACTGTGCAGTGAGAGCTCCACACTCCACATCCAAAGAATGGCAGAAACTGTGAAAGATGCGTAGTATCACAGTAGTAATTTAAAAGAAGTACCTAACGAAGTAGTTAGGAGGTAGATCATTACGAAAGTAATGCAACTAATCGTGTGTATAGAAGAACACACTGAGCACGCAAATCTATAAGTACATTCTTCAACTTTCAAAAATTACTTCGCGGCTTAATAAACCGAACAGAAAGAAAACCAGAGCTAAAATGTTCAAAGTGTGACTGCTTCCCCTTTAATTGCAAAATGTGCTACCTCCCTATTAGTTGGTCAAAGCTGTTATAAGAAAAAAAATATATATGCGCCTGCTCGTATCATAGTTTACAGATTAGTTAGAAAGAAATGCATTTAAGTAAATATTTCAAAAATATTTAGATAGAATATTTTGCGCTTGTCAAAATCACGTTAAGAAAAAGTTTTGTGCTTTTAAAAACCATGTAAATAAAACACTTTGCAATTTTAAAAATCAGGCAAATAGAATATTTTGCAATTTTGAAAATCATGCAAATAAAATAATTTGAACTTTTAAAAAACATGTAAATAGAATAATTTGAACTTTTAAAACACACATGTAAATAGAATAATTCGAACTTTTAAAAAACATGTAAATAGAATAATTTGAACTTTTGAAAAACATGTAAATAGAATAATTTGAACTTTTAAAACACACATGTAAATAAAATAATTCGAACTTTTAAAAAACATGTAAATAGAGTAGGTACTTTGAAATTTTAAAATACAACCAAATGGAACATTTTGCACTTTCAAAAATTCCGAAATTATTATTTCAACCATTAGATTCTATCTCATTTCGTGTCATGTTGACATATAGCACATTTTAATTCTAGCTTTAAAAATGACTATCGCCGGCTCTGATTCTTTCCTCATACAGAAGAGGGAAGAAAAAAACGTTTTACTAATGTAAAACGTCATTACAGATATTATGTGGTCGAGAAAATTGTGAACCTTTCAGATTGTCACACCTTAAGAAAGGCGTCAAATAAAACCTGTAAAATCCGCAGGAACTTGTGATGTGTACTTTCTTCCCATTCGCAGTCTCACTATGACATTCTGTATCTGTAGTCCCAGTCCAACTAACAACAAGGCTGGCTATAATTATACAAGGCTAACGCATAGGAAAAATACAACAATAGCAACAAGTTTAAGGACACAAACACTACTGGACAGTGGATGCCCACTGCGACGGTTTGACATTGACAGCAAACACTCACTCAGTGTGTCCTCCAATCCAACACCAACTCCTACCCTAT
Organism: Dicyrtomina minuta; assembly: GCA_949802685.1. Taxonomy (NCBI): domain Eukaryota; kingdom Metazoa; phylum Arthropoda; class Collembola; order Symphypleona; family Dicyrtomidae; genus Dicyrtomina; species Dicyrtomina minuta. Next base: position 59,896,605 of record OX461812.1, on the reverse strand, counting down.
TGTCCCTACAGATGTGTTATGTATGTAGATGCCAAGTATTTATCTTTGAGATTGCATTGGGCTGGATACTTAAAATAACTCGAGTCCACACAATTCCCCTATAAACTTTACTCAACCAAAATATCAGTAATGTCAACTCAATAGTTTGCGTCATCCACTTTTGTAATACCTTCATATCGTCTGTGAAGAACCAAAATGACCCATATCCAATTTAAGCTACAATCAAAATGGGCTATGTCTTAAAAAAAAATGAGAAACATGCGTAAAATGATATTTAGGAGTTTTTGAAAAACGTAAAATGCTCTAATTCCATGTTTTTGAAAAGGTGCAAAATGTTCTAATTCCATGTTTTTGAAAAGGTGCAAAATGTTCTAATTCCATGTTTTCGAAAAGGTGCAAAATGTTCTAATTCCATGTTTTTGAAAATGTGCAAAATGTTCTAGTTCAATGTTTTCGAAAAGGTGCAAAATGTTATATTTACATATTTATGAAAAGTGTTAAATGTTCTATTTGAATGCTCTCAAGACAAATTTGAATATTTTTCTAGATTGTGGATATTGATTTTAGCTAAAAATGGATATGGGTCATTTTGGTTCTTCATAGACGATATGTCACCTTTCCCAAGCTGTCCAAAATACTACAGTAAATCACAACTCTATAAATATTATGTCAACTATTGTGCGTACTTCCAAATTCCAATGTTTCAATCCTTTTACTATTACGCAGGTAGATTGCTACAACTGTCTGAAGCAATACGACAAATAATTCCAAAATGCACATGAACACGGTGACGGTAGAAACTTGTGTAGTTATAAAAAATATTCTATCACTTTTTGAAATATTATTGAAATTACGGCATAAGAGATCGCCCATAAATGATTTCATCGGTAGGGTCATAATGGGTCTACTTATAGCCACTACATATCTTGTTAAAAATAGCAATTTAAACAATCTTTAAGCTGGAGGTTATAAGGTTGAAAAATTGAGATTTTTTATAACGTCATTTGTGGACGATTCCAAAGACATTTTCTATTTGTGTGCTGTTCCAAACAGGTAATTGGACGACCATTTGTCACTTTTCAAAAATATGTAAATAGAACATTTTGAACTTTTAAAAAACATGCAAATAAAATATTTTGCACTTTTAAAAAACATAGAAGTAAAACATTTCGCACATTTCAAAAACATGCAAGTAAATCATTTTTCACTTTTAAAAAACATGCAAATAAAACATTTTACACTATTCTAAAATCTGTAAATACAATATTTTGCTTTACCAAAGAAAACCATGAATAAAATCAAAATGATGGTTTTTGTATGGAAACAAATTTCTGCCTAAAATTAATTCCTTTGTTCGGCCCTGCTTGCCATCACATCCTATCGCAGAGTTTCTATTTTTGAGCCATTGACGAAAATTCAGTATTCATTCTTATAGCGCTTAAAAATAGTAATAAAAGGAAATTGCTACCTGAATATTTGTAATTTTAATTCACATTTGCTTGGGTTGGATGATACTACTGATATTTTGCGAATGGAAAGGGCACTGCTGTAATTTAATAATTTAATTATTAATACCCCATTTAGTGGTCCAACGTACTATGTACTCGGGTTTTGAATGTGTAGCCCTGACTTCATTGGAATACACTGTGGAATGTCGTCATGCGGTCGTGAGTCAAACCAGTGGAACAAATTTCCTTCCCTATTCAAGAAGAACGGAGGAATCCAAACGGATGTCATATTTAACAAACCTCAAGGCAAGTAAAAAGAGGAAAGCCCCCCCCCCCCTAAAAAATGTCCGGATCCGCCGCTGTATGTATCGCTACGTGGTTGGTGATTTGGCGATCACCTATAGAAATACAAATGTTTTTTTGTCGCCTACTCTTTCACCGTTCATCCCTCTCGTCCATTGTCCGTCTGTTGTGGTTCTGGTTTTCTCATTTTGATAATGCAACAAACTGCCACATGACATGTCATGTCATCGTTTGGGTTTGGGACTTTGTGTGGCTGCTGTTGTCGTTATCGCGTTGTCATTATCATTATTTTCTTGTAGAATTGTGGTCGTCGTCTGTACAAAGTACAAGATTTTGAAATTTTAATGTAATACTGTAGCCTCTCCCAGGGCCGGATAATGCGACCAGCGCGGGCAGCCCCAGCTACCTGAATTTTCAAAAAAAATTTAAATGGAACATTTTGCAGTTTTCAAAAATACGTAAAAAGAATATTTTGACTTTTCAAAAACATGCAAAATAAATTTTTTTGTGCATTTCAAAAACATGGAAATAAAACATTTTCCACTTTTCTCAAAACATGTAAATAGAACATTGATCACTTTTCTGAATCAAGTAAATAGAACATTTTGCACTTTTCTAAAACATTTAAATAGAACATTTTGCTTTACCAAAGAAAACCATCAGTAAAATCAAAATGGTGGTTTTTGTATGGAAGCAAATTGCTGCCTAAAACCAATTCCTTCGTCCGGCCCTGGCCTCTCTGAAGGAATGAAGGAACTCATCTCACCCTCATGCATCATGAATGGCGATGGTGGTTAATGCTAATGCTAAACATGGATGCTCTAAAGAAAGTGTCTCACTCCATTATTCTATCAAGAAAGAGGATATTTGGACGTGTGTTTGGATTCGGATTGGGAATTGGAAAATTTGAGCTCATATTGTACTAAATAGATTGCTGAGCGAGTGGGCTATGTATGTGCTACTCATTAATAATTTTTTACGCTGATCGTGTGGGTCTTCTAAACGTTCTATACAAAGTAGTGAACGGTTCATTTGAGTTCATTTTTATGGAAATCAATGATTAATTCATGGAGCACAAAGAGACTATAGAATACTTACTCAGTACAGTTTATAAGCCACAATAAGTTCGCCGTCACAATTTTCAATATTATTCCTGTCAATGTGATGTGTCGTGAGTGAAGAATCAAAACGGGATATATTCAATTGAAGCGAGAATTAAAATGAGCTATATGTCAAATAAACTTAATTATTGAATAAGATAAATGCTCGAAATGCTACTTTACGAGGTTTTGAAAGGTGCAAAATAGCATATTTACTTGTTTTTGAAAAGTGCAAAATGTTCTAGTTAGACAAATGCTTTTGGAAAGAGCAAAATATTTCATTTAAATGTTTTTGAAAGGGCAAAATATTCTATTTACATGCTTTTGAAAAGTTCAAAATATTCTATTTACATGTTATTGAAAATTGCAAAATATTCTATTTACACGTTTTTGGAAAGTGCAAAATTTTCTATTTACATGTTTTGAAAATTTCAAAATATTCTATTTACATGTTAATAAAAAGGGCAAAATAGCCTATTTACATGTTTTTGGAAAGTCCAAAATATTCTATTTACATGTTTTTTAAAAGTGCAAAATATTCTATGTGCATCTTTTTGAAAAATGCAAAAATATTGTCCACTTACGCGCTTTTGAATTTTGCAAAATGTTCCATTTACATTATTTTGCTTTTAGGATCTTGATATTTTATTTCCTTTCCTATATTGTGCATTTCAATATCAGCAAATAATCGACATAGCCCCTTTTGATCCTTCACTAACGTGGTCGCGTACATATTGGGATGCCCTTGCGTTTATATTAGTATGATTGTACTGATATTTAAATTTGTTGTATTTCTAGGGCAAAAATTTTAACGCTACTAATACAGCAAATATTTCAGTCCAATCACAATCACAATCAGAAACTTTTTAAGTATAGAAAAGATTCTCCCATCATCAGAGTCTTAAAGTGTGCGTATCTCAGGAATGTGCGACTTTGGAATGTAGGATTTGGGAACCTACATAGGAGATTATGATTGTCAAAAAAACTAATCAAAATTTGACATGACCTATGACATATATGTATATTGTATATGTATGTAAATGTCAAATAAAGTGCACTTTGCAATTCCAGTCATAGTCGACATCGACCGACGATACAGTCAGAGTATTATGTATTTTGTATACAGCAATTACAAGATTTACAAAATGTATTTTTAGACACGCTATTTTTGACTGGGAACTGTGACTGCTTAAAAGCCCTGAAGGAGCGTGTGTCTCTCGCATCGGTCGTTTCTTGGTTCTTTTGACCGTCGGTGTGACGTGACAGACGCTCCAAACTGACGACTGTCAATCAAATCAATAATGAAATAATGAAAGGATCTTTTTTGGAGAAGGCGTGCGAGTACATCGTATTTACTACATATCGTCTGTGAAGAACCAAAATGACCCATATCCAATTTAAGCTACAATCAAAATGAGCTATGTCATAAAAACAAAATGATAAACATGCGTCATATGTTAATTAGGAGTTTTTGAAAAAAGTAAAATGTTCTATTTTCATATTTTGAAAAGGTGCAAAATGTTCTAATTCCATGTTTTCGAAAAGGTGCAAAATGTTCTAAATCCATGTTTTTGAAAAGGTGCAAAATGTTCTAATTCTATGTTTTTGAAAAGGTGCAAAATGTTCTAATTCCATGTTTTTGAAAAGGCGCAAAATTTTGTAATTTGATGTTTCTGAAAAGGTGCAAAATGTTCTAATTCCATTCTTTTGAAATGGTGCTATTTATTCTATTTAAATGCTCTGAAGACATGTTTGAATATTTTTGTAGATAGTGGATATTGTTTTTAGCTACAAATGGATATGGGTCATTTTGGTTCTTCACAGACGATACATGTATCACCATATGAACTACACAGCATTATGCGGATTAATTTAGCGTCATATGGCCACAAATTGGAAGATTGGACATGGATCTGAGAGATTAATTGTGGGACCCAATGAAATGATGGAAGGATTATACACATTGGATCAGAATGATGATCATGCAGGATTGCGCTAACTAAGGGATCATCCACAAATGATGTCATCGCCATCATCATCGGTAGGGTGAGGTGAATTTGGCTACTCAAACCCCATGTTAAAGATAGCCATTTACAAAATTGTAAAAGTGCTGACAGGACTTTTTGATGACGTAATTTATGGACGATCCGTAAGTATGGGCGCTATACTTTCAGGAGTTAAATAGTTTTCAAGCAATAAGCCATGCCATGCTCCTTTATCTCCATGTAAATGCTAATGATTTGCCTTATGAATTGTAATTGCAAAGCTAACTATAGTGAGAGGGATGGGAGCATTCTAATGTTAGGAAATTGTATAGGAAATGAAAACAGAAAATGTGGAGAGATTATTACATTATTTGGCTAACTCTTGGATTTGTACTCTATTCACAGGGTGGTCAGCTAGACATGCATGGCTGCTACTGCTGGGGACACATTAATTTATTACAATTTGCATTCAGCCTTTCAGAAACAGAGGAAAGAACGCAAAGGTCCAAATTCTTAAAACTTCTATGGTATTCTATCTAAAGGTTTTTGTCGGCAATTTTCAATGATTATTTTTGGTCGCTTGAGAATGTCAGAATAAACGAAAGTATCCGGTTAGGAAATTGGCAGTTTGAACTGTTTGAATTACGAAGTTATTTTGAATAGAGTAGAAAAGTTTTGGAGACGTATTTGGAATTTTGAAACACAATAGACGCTTTGAAGAAGTTAATTTTGATAAAACAGAAATTTTTAAAACGTTATTTTGTGTATAACCGAAATTTTGAAAATGCTATTTTCAGTTCGAAGCTTCAAAAATGTTAAATCAATTAAAAACTGGAAATGCATATATGTAGCAGATGAATTCAAAAGAAGACCGGTACAGGGACCGGGACCGGATCTGGATCCAGATTTTCCGGATGGATATAGAAACTCGTGAAGCTAATTAAGCGCCTCAATAGAGTCTGCTTCCACGGAGGTAAAGTATAATTAGCGTGACCACCCTTTATAATTAAATTACAGATAGGAATGAAAGTGAATACTAATGACTTGATTGAAGAGTCTGGAAGGAGGACAGAGGAAAAAAAAGCTAAAAGATGGACGCATGTATATGTGTGCCATATGTACGATGTACCACATGGTGCATGTAACCTCTGCATCTTCATCAAATTCTACACAATAATGTGTAAGTAGTATGTAGATTGGACGAGGAGATAGGACATTAACTGCTTTAAGGTGATGTAGGAATTTTTTTTCCTTGCTAATAATAATTATTTCTGTATATCAGTATATTTCGTATTTGAAGTTTGAATGGATGGATACCATTACCAGTACCAGTACCAGTGTAGATTTGAAGATGGGATAAAATACCTATATATAGGTAGTATAGGAACACGTGTATTTTGTGATTAAGTAGATTGGAGAATCGTCATCATTTTTAGATCCTTTTCCCCTTTGCTTGACCTTCCCAGTTGTATTTTTAGGTTCCGATTATCCTCAATTTCACTTCCCTGTGCGACTGTAGTAAAACACAACAATAATAACATCACAAAGTTTTGAGCTCTGTTTGATTCCTTATCATGAGTTCGTGAGAACAATGTGCACACAGGCGTAGAGAGGTACTAGAGTACATACGTTTTTTAATTTCCTTTTAGTTTGCGCATATTTTATTTATTTATTGTTTTTGTTAGTACGAATTGCGACATCCGCTAATGCTGACGCTAACACTAACAAGCTATGTACAGTGAATAATTGACAGTATTAGTGGTTCATTCAAGAACATGACCAAGTAAGAATGTGATAGCGAACACACTGAAGCAGTACTGTGCTTTAAAAATGCACAAGTACACAAAGTAACCTACGGAATTGTGTGCACACAATTTTTACAAAACGGAATCATGAAATTATATCAAATATCTTGCCTAAGCAATACTTTCCAAGGATACTACAATAAAATATCATCACTATTAGTACACAACTAAATATAAGTAACTGTCGCAGCAGTCAATAAAAAATTTAGCTGGCTTAGGCACATTTCACACACACGCATACACATACAGACCCTGGCGTTAGGTAGGCGTAGGTAGGTAACTTGTGTAACTGCCAGTGACTCCCTCCGATAAATGAGCCCCTATTATTATTTGGCAATAATTGCCTTGCACTAGAGTTTGAGCAACAATTTATTATTGTATGTGTCTAATATATCAAAAATGTATAAGACAAGGAAACTGCACTAAAAAATTCACTACGACTACAACCATGGCACAATACAACTCTTCAGCACTATAATATATTGGATAAAAAATATCCTATTACATAATAATTCTACGTACCTACGTAATTAATATTGACGAAAATTATTTACAAAGAATAATGAAAATTAATATAGTATAATACATACATCGTCTGTGAAGAACCGAAATGACCCATATCCAATTTAAGCTACAATCAAAATGAGCTATGTCATAAAAACAAAATGAGAAATGTTAATAAGGAGTTTTTGAAAAGTGTAAAATTTTCTATTTTCATGTTTTTGAAAATTGCAAAATATTCTATTTACACATTTTTGAAAAGTGCAAAATGTCCTATTAACATGTTTTTGAAAAGTGCATAATGTTCTATTTGCACGTTTTTGAAAAGTGCAAAATATTCTAATTACACGTTTTTGAAAATTGCAAAATATTCTATTTACACATTTTTGAAAAGTGCAAAATATCCTAACATGTTTGTGAAAAGTGCATAATGTCCTATTAACATGTTTTTGAAAAGTGCAAAATGTCCTATTAACATGTTTTTGAAAAGTGCAAAATATTCTATTTAAATGCTTTCAAGACATGTTTCAATATTTATGTAGATAGTGGATATTGTTTTTAGCTATACAAATAGATATTGGTCATTTTGGCTCTTCACAGACGATATGACACGTCTAAGAAAGGATCCCCATTCTGCCCCTGTAGTCTGTAGATTTTAGGATTAGGTACATCACAGGTAAATACAATAATTACTCCATGCTAAATATTTAATACTTAATAGATAAATTACACTGTACTAAATTAACTGGTATTACTAGTTTATTTCAATGACAGCGGAGAGATAAATGCTTTTGAAATACATTTAGGTACCATGATTGCTGACACTTTTGTAATATTGTGTCTTACAACACCATTCAAAGGCAGACCGCTCCTGGCTGTAGGAACATTTCATTTATTGCATAACGCAAACGACTATAATATAATTTATATGGATATAATAACCAGTAAGAACAAAATGTTTGCGCAATAACTATTTACAACGTTATACACTTATCACAGCTTGCGGAAGAACCGGAAGAAGGCGGCTTTCAAAATTGTATGTTTTTACGTTACGTAAAGACTACATTGACGTTCACAGTCACAATTCAGGACTATTAATAATATGTATGCACACATAACTGCCAACTGCTAATAGAAACTTCCAGTTGCAAGCTGAGACCAAGACGCACTTGCACCAAACATTATAATCACATAATGTGGTATAAAAAATATAAGAAGTATCACGCTGACGCTGCGAGGTACGTTGTAAACCTTCAAAGGCTCAATTAATTATCACGTGCGAATCATAATGTCCTCAGAAACATTAGCAACGCAATTTTGATACTAATTAACAAATAAATTATGCAAATTATAGCAGTGCAGATTAAGACCAATTAATATCTCCTGCTGGCATTGACGACAGTACAGTATAGTAGAATTCACTTGGGTACACAAGTGTTAAGTATTTAAAAGTTAGCACAGGATTTGAATGACATGACAAAACATGGAAGCTATTTGCAGTAACACGATGTCGTTTATTCATGCTCAGACCGCTGAAACTGAAAAGATGAATCCCTTGTTTGTGAAGGTACAGATAAATGACCAAGATTTAAAACTTGACGGGTTCTAGCATGGCATTCTTCCCAGAGGCGGACAAGATCCTGTAATTCCGGAGAAGGCTCTTCCTCATTGACATGCTGTCGATCTTGACTCCTTGGCTCGTGATAAACTTGTAGTTGTTGAGGTTGGCACTGATGCAAGCTGGGCGTTGATGTTGTTGGTGGAAATGTAAAGTTTGGATTTGGAATGGGACACATTTGTACTCTAGACTCATGAGAGGACTCCAGCCCAATACATTTGGGTGGACTGATAAATGAGATATCTTTATCAGATTCTGTCAAAAAAAGAGGAGAACTAGGACTAAGATTGTGAGATTGTGGGGCAGTTGCAGGAATGGATGAGATTCCTCCATACAACTCGTCATCTTTGTTGAATTGATTTGTATTTAGGGAACCCATAGAAGAGATTTGAAATGGAAAATGGAGATTCGCACTGTTATTAGTAGTAGTGTTTGTATTTCTTGGCGTGACTGTTAAGATGCCACGATTACCAGGTGCTTTGGGAGACGTTGTGGGATGTTGGTGGAGTATATCCGAATCAGACAGACCTTTTGAATGAGGCGAGGATGACTGTGGAAATTTTAGGGAGCAGTCAGTGTGAGAACGGAGAGGGTACACAATTCTTCCAATTCCGCTCCCGCTACTATTATTATTGCTATTATTATTCTCAATTTTACTGCGAGGAGTTATTTGCATAGCTTGCACTTGAGATTGAGTTGTCAATTCATAGCCCGATTTGTCCCCGTCACCCTCCTGCAAAAGAAAGAGACACATTATTTGTCATATTTAATTTACAAAGACAAATAATAATTCCAAATTTCTGCATACATTTTTGCAAGTAATTTTAAAGCAGGAACATAAAAAAAAGTTTGTGTCTTTGTAATACCTCTTGATGAGGCCAATGTCTAGACGACGAAGGTTGGAGGCTGTGAGGATGAACAACAGAAGGTAACATTTTTCTTGGGGAATGAATTAGAACGTTTTGACTCTGAGTTTCCAGTTTTGTCTTCAGAATTTCATTCTGTTAAATTAAAAATAGAAAAGAACGGACCATGTTACTATCGCATGCGGTTGGATGACCTTATTTTTTTTTACTATGGCTGCTACAATAATAACCTAATTCATTATTGGAAATATTTATTAATGTATTTTGTAAGTGAATACCTCAAGCCGAACCTGGTCACAACCCGCACGCAAGCCATTCCATGTTGAGCTCATATTTGAAACTAAATTCATCAAAATTTCCTTTTCTTTTCTAACCGAGTCTTCCCTGTCTTTCTTCTTTTTCAGTTTTTTCTTCAAAGCTGCTACGAGCCAAATTAGCTTTCCAATTTTTTCCACCTATGAATTAAATAATGAATAATAAAATATAAATCCTGCTTGTATTTGCACGATTCTAGTAGAAATATTATTCATTTCATTTATAGGTAAAAAGAATGCAGCAAATTATGTAAGTAGGCATATGTAGTCAGAAAATAAAACCAGGTTAGGTTGCCGGTTACTCACGTCAGAAGATTGGTGGAGAAAGCTTGAATTCGAACTTTCATTAGGAACGACAATACTATGCTCAAATTCAAAATGCTCTGAAAAACTGTTACTAGTACTGTGCATAGAATTTGACTGGTTGAGGACGTCCGACTCCTTGATGTACGACTCCAACTCCGCAATCTAAAAAAATAAAAATTAATTAATATCATACCTGGATATTCCTTGAATTTAAATGCAATTTCGTCGCTAAGTTATTTTTAAATTTTTGAGAAGGTTGAAATTTAAAATATTTATAATTTACTTTGGCATCTCGTTGTGAGATGAGCTCATCCCGACGAATCAATTCATGTGACAGTTTATCATAGGAATTTTGAATCACACCCAATCTTTTTTCAGTAAGGAGCACTCCAGCGTCATATTCTTGTATTTCTGTGTGCATTCCATGAATTTCACTTTCCATTCGTAATACTTCATCAGTTTGAGCTTGTTTACGTTCCAGTTTTTCGATTTTTTCAATTAGTTTGACATTTTCATTATTCCCTTTGACTACCAAGTCCTCAACACTTTTTGAAAGAAGTTGAATCTGAAAAATATATGCGGAATCCGAAAATTAGTTCCCAAATTTAAATTCTTAGCATATTATGTAATTTAGAACTGTAAACATTATTCAATTTCTCTATTACCACTCTTTGCATTTCTTCCGTCTCCTGTTTAAGACATTCTACCAAGGTAAATTTATCCGTAACTTGGGCATTGACAGCAACTGCAAACTCACTAATTTGTCTCAATTCCATATGATAGGAATTTTTCCAGTTAAAATCAATTTTAGCACTGGATTCATCATTGTCATTCAAGGGCTGCTCAGAATCTGAATGTGCACCCTGTAGATCGGTATCCGCATCTTCAATGGAGCCTCCTGGCACTGGAATTCCGACGGTCGTAATACTGTCTAAATAGTCGTCGCCATCCCTATCAAGATTACCATCGATGCCCTCCAAATAAAGATTGCGATCACGCTCTATTTGACCCAGAAGGACATAGCTTTTATGGAGCAAATCATGCTTTTCTAACATTTTCGACTTTACGTGAAGTTTCTCGGTTAGATTTTTAATACAAGTCAGCTCTCTGGATGCATCCATCACCTTTTACAAAAAGCAATCCAAAAAGCAAAAACATAAAATAATAAAACCAAACCAAAGTAAAACTCAAACTAAAAATAATAAAATAAGCTTAAGCAAATAATAAATATGCAAATAAAATTGTTACTCAAGTAGAATTCAAAATTATGAAAACTAAATTAAGACACAAGTACCTACATACGTACAATCTATTTAAGTAGCATAAATATGTACAGCAAAAAGCAAACCCAAAAATTATATATACTTTGTCCTGTAAACTAGCACAAGATTGTCTTGCATGACGAATCTTTCCTTCCACCGAAACTACAGCATCTGGATTATTGACTTTCTGGTGACCCTGATGAAGGTGGAGTGGATGGTCATTGCCGACCATTAGTCCCTACGCAATACAGATAGTTAATAGTTAATAAGCATTAATTAATTAATTTCATACGCATTGCATTAACAATACATTTAAAAAACTTACAACCAAAACTAACACTGCAATAAAATATACAAATTAGGCTATGTACAATACAATTTCCTTATCAAAACTTTACTTTATGAAACATGAGAAGAAAAATAGAATGGGAACAGAATATATTCAGTTTAAGTGTGTGGAGTTGAGTTGTTTTTTTTTTCACAATTTCTGTTGTAATTTTGACTCGCAAGATTCCAAAAATACAGAATTAAGTCGCGATAATTACAAGATTACCAATTACCACTGGTTATATATTGACCTGACATTAATATTCTTTTATTGTGGCAATGACAAGTTAACTGATTTCAAAAAAGAATTCAAAACAATAAAATGAATTACAAAACACGTTAGCAGATATTCAGATCAGATATATAGGGCCCGGCCTACAATTATTTATTATCTCTTCTATCGTAGAAGAGATAATATAAATGAAATTATTAAAAAATGAAACAAAAATGCACCACGAGACCACGACATCAACGAACAAAACAAAAATGAACGAATTAATCTCCTTATTAAATTATTTTGATAAAGTGCTCCGATTATAGTTCGGTTAAGCTTTATTTTTTGGTTACTTTTTCGTTCCTTTAAACCCAAAAGTTTATTACTCTACTGTTATAATAAAATAACAAAACATCTTTGATTTTTGAAACAAACTCAAAATTTGAAAAAAAACTTTGAAAATTGTGGGCAGTAAAAATTTTATTGCCATAGTAGTGCCTTTACATCTTTTACAGCATTCAAAATTCAAAGAATGCTTAAGCTACTTAAGTAGCTTAAGGTTGGATACGGTCACATTTGCCTACCAATGAATATTTTTATCGTTTATTGCCACTGTCATTTATACTATTCTAATTCAGAAATTAATTGCAGAAAATAAAATACTTTATTGTTAGAAGTCTCGCATTTATTTGATAGAGTATTTTGATTATATATATTTGTAAGTTACAGTATAGTTTAAATTTGGATGTTTTGCTTCACTACTTCATAGGTATTACAGTAATAGTACTAATAATTCTATTATAAACAGGATCTAATTTTTGCACCACAATTTTGGACCAAAATTTTAAATTATGTTTTACGTCATATTTTTAAATAGTAATTTTATACTGCTTTGATATTTGATTATTTTAAAACTTGAAATTATATAGCCCACCCGCCCCCGCCCCCGCAAAAAAATAAAAAGTTTCGTTTTTCTATGACGTAACACGCAACATGTACCAAATACCAATACACAAGTCAACAGTAATATATTGTTACATAATATAATATTACTTTTAATAGTTCAAAAAAGTATATTTTAATATACAGGAAGATTATTAACAGACTAGAATAATTTTAGGCACCACAAAATCTTTTTCGACTCGTTTTGCGAGTGGCAAGATAATTCGTCGTCATATTTAGTCAAAATTACAATGATAGTAATAATCAATAAATTATAATGTGTGTAAACGTCCATCATTCTACGTTCCTATACATCCTATACACATGTAACACGTAACTATGCAGGTAACATAATTTAACCATTCGTTACGGGTATACATACAGAGAAATTGAAAAATGACTTCGAAATACAATTTTTTAAACATTAATCATTACCGCGATGACTTATTCCTGAAAAACAGGTTCAGTAGTAGCATCTACTTAAACACAAAAAGGGAGGATACAGGATACATAGTTTGTACTACAAACGCACCATGATTGTTGCTATTTGTAATATACTCACCAAAATCCCAATGAACCGAAAGCATCGATCATCGACACAAAAACACACAACCACACAAAAAATAAAATGAATACTGGTTGGTAACCGTTAAAAACTCTATATACTCATTTACAATTTAGTTTGGTATTATTTTGAAACACAGTTTTAAAAACCTGAATTTTTCGATTGGTCAAGAATAGGAATTATTAGGTATAATCTTTCGTTGACCATCGGTATACCGCATAGTGCTGCACAAAAAAAACCTTTTTAAAAGGCTCAAAAAACTTAAAAGGGAGAGTAGGTAACTTATTTTTGCATACGTTATGATACCCCTCTTTTATAATATTTCCAATATTAATAAATCACTAACTATATAGTACAACGTAACTTTAAAATGCGTTTCAAACTTTCAAAGAAAGAACATGCGCTTAAAAACTATAACTAAATAAACTAAAACTATCAGTACTCATTTATAGTAGCAATTTAAGTTTAAGTCACAATTCTATCTTAACACATGATTTGGAATACAGGAATACTTTTGCTTAATTGCATGCGTTTTAGTTTAACGAGAAATAAAAAGGAAACTTAGCAACCTGCATGAACTCGTCAAAAATTGAGTAAATTTTCAAAATGAATTCGTGATTTTTCCTTACATGAAATTTAAACGTAAATAATATATCTATCCATCCAATGTATTCTACGCCGTCGAAAGCAGTACCGTTTAATTACTGCTGCACACAGTGAAATTCTCCGTGTACAACAGTACAACTACGACTACGTGCATCACATTAAATAATCTTATAAGATTTTTTTAAAGAACTTAAAAAAGTTTTTGAGGCTAAAAGTAAAGTTGGAGCTAAAGATTAAAATTACTAGCTTAAATAGTTTACGTAGTAATAATGTACTTTTTCTATTCCTTATTCTATTTTCTATACTAATGAATATAATATATTTTCAATTATCACAATGTAAAGCAATTAGATTTTAGAATTTTTTTAAATTGGAGTTTGAGGCCACAGTTTTCGACTTGGAGTTTTAGATTCTTTTTTAAATGCAAAGTAAGACTAAACTCCCCAACAGTTTATAAGCATAATTTTAATATTTTTCATATTAAATTATTGACTATAAACTATATAGGGAAACGTTTCATATCTACGACTGAAAACAGCAGCCGCAGTTTTTCGTGGGTATAGTAATTTAAAAATATATAGCTATGTGTATACCCACCCCTGACTCCACATTAATTAATTTAATCAATTTGTAATAATTATAGTTCAGAAAACGTGGATCACCGATTTTAATGAAGATATATACAATTTGTGATGGATTTTAAAAAATGGCCATTTGGGTTCACTGGCAGCTTAAAAGAGCACAAAACCCAAGAAAACACTTTTTTACAAGATTTAACGAACACATTTTTAGAATTTTAATTACTTAGGTATTTCTGATCCAATACTGCAAATCTTTTCGCATCTGGAATTTCCTCAATTATTTCCTTACTTTTTTTAAACTGCTAAAGCAGAGTAATTTTTAAAATTTTCCTAAATATCACCAAGTGTACTTATCTTCATCGCAACAGTGGTCAACGAGTTTTGGTGATTTTTGGGGCGACACATGTTTTATTAAAAATACACATTATTTAGTATTTATGTATCTATATAATGTACACAGGAGCTAATACTTGTAGCGACGACATGTGTGTAAAATAAGTAAGTAAAGGGAAACGAAAGGGGAGAAGTATTTTTAATTAAATCTGAAAAACTTTCCCACAAGGTAAAGCAGTGTTATTAGTATGATTTCGTGAGGAAGGAACATACGTTTGACCCGTTTTGAGTGCCACGTAAGATTCTTGAAGGTGATTAATAGTTACCTTCTGCATTGTAATCTCCACATCTTTTAATTCTAGTTCCTTTTTGTGATCATCATTTGTCTGTGATTTGTCTCGTTCTAAATGTTTATTTAGCTCCTCCAATTCTTGCTTTTCCTCTCTCAGCCTTTGATTTTCAATAAGAAGTTGTTGAAATCTGTCCAAGTCTGGTCCTATGTGAGACTGCGAATGCTCAGAGGCGGAGGAACAGATAGTTTCATAATTTTCCAATCCAGAGCTTATCATGTCAGCTGGATTTTGCTATAAATATTAAATATTAAAAGAAATTAAATTTAAATTCTATTAATTCCGACTAATAGAGTTTCTGATCCACACAAAATTTATCAACGTAACAGTACAAAATAGCGTGAACAACAAGGAAAATTTGAATGTGATGCTGCATTCCAATGTTAATATGTACCTGGATTTGTATTTCCTTATCCTCGTCCTCATTGCCGTTCCAATTCCAACAGTCACTAAAGTCACTCAGATGCTACAATAATACATAAATATACAAGAAATATTTTTTTTTAAATTATCAATGTGACATTAACAAGAGGAATTTGAGACGAAATTCTAACGAGTACACGAATATACAAGTAAGAATCACCTCCGTAAAATAGTATGTTAGTTACAAGCGACATTAAATTAATAGGTAGGTACAATGAGTCACAAAAGCTAAACGACATGTAGACTGGTGGTTTTAAGGATTGATTGTGTAGGAAAGGCAGAGCTAAATATTCATAGGAATTAATTAGACAACAATTGTATAGTTACTAGAATATAATTATTAATTGGTTATCAAAAAGGATAAAGGAGAGCATGGCAAGGATTATGTATTGACAAGAAAATGCCGTAAGTGTACAAATGATTTTATTAAGGCGTCAATTTTATACATAAATGCATAATTATTTACGTATTATCTTTCTTATTTAAAGTTTAAGGACAGGTATATAGGTTGGTAACTTTAACTTTATATACTGTGTAAAGTATGGTAACGGTATAACTGTAAAAGTAAAGTATTTTGTACAGTAATCGCAATCACAATTCTTCCGGAGTGAGCACAAGAGGAAATAAGTTACGACGATCCTTTTTTTGCCATTTATAAAGAAGGAATATAAAAGCGGGATGAAGGTAACGGTTTAGCTGACATTAGATACATAGACGAGAATCAAAAGTTGCGGTGGTTGCGGTTAGTCTAATAGTTTCTTGAAATAATTTACAACCCTTACACCACTATCTCTGTCACCGGTAGCATCACTATGTGTTACGTCTTGTTTTCGACTCCACTCATCAAAGGCCAGCATCTAAAAAATTCAACCGAGGAGACACATGTACTACTTGTAAAGGAGTATTCAATCTTTCAAACATCAAATAAAGTTACATACTAATTTTAAGTTCAATTTTAAATTGTTAAATTCATTCCAATCTTTATCTTTAAATTTCTGAGTTCCAGAGTTAAAGGAACTAGAAATGGGAAAATAAATACGAAATCAAAGCGCATGCAAAAATTAAAAAAATTAAGCATATCCAATCCATAATCGAAATAACACAGCACTTAACTAGGTATATGGGAAAATTGTAGGGCACAAAAGGTAAATTTGAACTATGTTGAAAACAAAAGAAAAGCTACGAAACGAAGAGTGTTTGTGACAATTTTTAAGTATTTTCCTTGCAAAAATTTAGAAAATGTATCATACCGAGATATATATATATATATGGTAAAATCAAAATCAAAACTATGCTGATAAAGCAAAGTACATAATATATACGAAAATGCACAAATAGAGGATGACAATAATGATACTGATCATGATCATGTTATAATTATTATTTTAAAAATTACTAGTGAGAGCACAAAAGTAACACAAAATATTTTGTATGGAAGGGCGATGTTTGTTTCGGATTGGAATCGGTAATCGGTATGAGATTTTGGTAGAGAGACAACAAGCAAGAAGGACGATGTAGGCTCATTTTATTTTGTCATAGTCATTGTGGTTTGTAAGACGAATTACGGAAAACCTTTAAATTTGCAGGTCCAGTTGATTTAGATTTTCCACGACTATCCGGACGATACGGATCCGACAAACTATGTACATTTGATGCAGACTTATTTGGTGAAGTAGATCTTGGCTTTCGTATTTTTTTTGAGGGCGATGGACTGCTAATAATCCATTTCTTAACGAGATAATCATTGGCTTCTTTTGGCAGCTCAGCTAGAATACTTGCTGGACTCCTTTCGTCTGGAAATGGTGTTGGTGGGGTGGCCTTTTGTGGTTGGGGATTGGGGGCACGTCGAAACTGAGAAATATTAGATAAAGTTTCAGATTCCGTTTCAGGCACAGCGGGTTTGGGTTTACCGTTCAGTTTGTTCTTGTTCACACTACTATTGTTATTGGTGTTTTTACTATTTAAGTTGCTGTTATTATTGTTGTTAGGTTTGGAATCCTCAGCAGTTCTGCTCATGAACATTGTAGTTTTGGGAGTACTCACTTCCCGCTCTCCCTTGACACCTACCTTGCTCTTCGGAACGGTCTCCACAGTATATGTATTTTCTCGACTTCGATAAGTATGGCGTCGGTGTGTATGCCCAGCGACGACTCGGTACTTTTGAGATGATTTCCCCTCGGCATCTGACTGGCGATTCAATTCCCTTGATGCTTTTACACAGACTTCCATGAGATTCTCAAGCGTTTCAATCCCACTCGAATGATGTTTTTTCTCCTTAACAATTATTCTAGGGAGGTGCTCTTCGAGAGTTTTTTCAAAGAGCGGTGGTGATAGAGTCTCAACTTTTGTAGGAATGGGTGGTAATTTTATTCGTTCCAACGTTCGCTGATTTTGTTGTTTCGATGTTTTTTTTGAATCGTTGGCAGAGCTATTTTTTCCAGAAGCGTCTGACTGCCCTATGTAGTCTGCAATGATACGATTTACTGGAGCGTGGGAATTTTCATTTCCTGTTGACATGGAGTGTAGTTTAGGTGCCTCTGTAATTCAGGAAGGGTAATATGTAGTTTTTAGAATTAAATTTAATAAAGTACCATACACCAAAACCACCCATCTAGCCAGAAGACCCCCCTCCCATAAATAAACATATGTCGAGTCCTCTCGCCCCCTTGGGGCCATAGTAATTCTGCACTAAAGTGCAATAAAAATAAAGCTTGACTTTTAACTTTTAATAATTTCTTATAGCCGCGATTAATGCAGCACTCACCATTAAATAATAATCGTTTCTCGTCAGCCTTGTCCGGGTCAAAAGAACTGAGTCTTGGTGGCGGTGAGGATTCGTTCTTGTGCATTTGTATTGTAGTTTTTACTGAAGATGCTGTCTTGGTTTCGGAGCTGTACTTAGGAGCAGACGTAATGTTATGACTTTGGCTTTTTTGCTTATCAGAACTAGTTCGGGGTGACGATGACGATAGTTTTTTATTTCGGACAAAATTTTCATTCCATGGTGGTTTGGAGTAGTAGGAGGAGCTATGCTTCTTGATTGAATCTTGAAGCTTAGAAGTTTCAGTCTTGGAAGGCTTTGTTGTGATGCTCCCCTTTTTGTTCACTTTCACAGCTGCCTTTCTAATTTCTTTTGGCTTTGATTTTTTGCCAGAACTCAATGCAGCGGCGATGGTTTGAGGAGAATCAGGCCCATGATCATGACAAGACGGATGACTGGCACTGGCATGACGACTACGGGACTCAGGATGACTAGGACGGTGACTATAAGGATGGCTAGCAGGAAGACTAGGACTACGACTAGGAGGAGTTGAGGTAGCAACGGGGTTAGGTGAACAGGATCGGGATTTTTCCAATTTAGCAACCTTACATTTAAATTTCAAAAATAATTACAATGCATTCCAAGGTTTTAAGCAATACGAAATAATATTAACCTCCTAATAATACTGAAGTAACAATACGCTAATACTGAAGTAACAATACGCTAAATCAATAATTGTTAACGAACTATAAAATCATTTGTCACTTTGACTTGATGCTGTGCACACTACATTGTCACAACCAAAACCAGAATTACAGAAACACAATAATTATTAAAAAATTACTTTAAGCCGCATTGTTAGACTTAAAATAGACCATGCCCATGCATAAACAGAAGGACCGGAAGAATTAGCAGTCTCTAGTCTCTAGCATTATCTATGTAAGACAATACTTCATTGCAGAGAAAAATATTGACTAATAGCACTAATCACTACGTAGGTACAAAAAATAATAATACCTTATCATGTAACTGGTCCATCTGATTTTGAAGACGAGTTATAATCTCACTTTTAGCCTCAAGTAAAACATTTGAATTTTCGTAGCTGGTCTGGTAGAAATTGACCTCTTCTTTTAGTGAACTCATCTGACCTTGTTTGTCTTGGACGTCTTGTACAGCATTTCTGGTGCTTGCAGCTTCCTGCAATATCATACAATTAGAGGACAAGAATAAAGATAAAAAGCATTTCACATTTGAATTTACGATCTGGAATACGAAACTGCTAGTAGAATGCAGCTCAAACTCCAGTTTAAAATCACTAATAAATGATGTAGGTAGGTACCGTTTGAATTTGGTCAAGAAGACATTTCATGTCTTCCATCTGGACGATACGTCCTTTAAGTTCCGTTTTAAGTTGATTAGACTCCTTCATCGCTTGCTGCCTCTCAGTACATGCAATATTTAATTGATTCCTTAAATCTCTCAGTTCGCCTAGCATCTCTTTCATTTCCGATTCTCTTTTTGTATCTCCTGTACTAGGTCGAGATTGCTACACAAAAATAGAAACATACCACACATTCAGATTATTAAAATTTCATTCGAGTAAACAAAAATAAATTAGTAGTTACATTGTATTGTTATATTTCCCCACTCGACTGATACTTGTAAAACTTACAACATTTTTTAAAGTAGCTGCTTTAAGTTGCTCCTGAGTTTCTTTGAGACTTCGTTTAAAGTCTTGATGTTCATCTTGGTACTGTTTAATTTTGATGTGTAAATCTTTAATATCATTTTGTAACTCTTCAGTAACTTTAGTTTTTTCTGTAAGTAATTTTTCGGCTTCATTTTTGCGACTATGAAGCTCTTCTACTTGAGCCATTAGTTGAGCAATATTGTTTTCCGCTTTCTAGAAAAAAAAGAATAACAACCATATTTAAAATCAAAAATTATTCCGCATGTGTAATTGCTACAAGCCATAACTTGAACGTTGACGTTGTGGCACACAAATTTAAATACTTGAACACTAAACTCCACCACTGAATTATAAG
This sequence comes from Dicyrtomina minuta, assembly GCA_949802685.1. Lineage (NCBI taxonomy): Eukaryota > Metazoa > Arthropoda > Collembola > Symphypleona > Dicyrtomidae > Dicyrtomina > Dicyrtomina minuta. The sequence continues at coordinate 59,875,950 of OX461812.1, read as the reverse complement.
TAATTTATATGTACCTCTAAATTTCTAGTTTTTTCTCGCGTAAAAACGGTCTGAACTTCACTCCTAAATTACAAAGTAAAGAATACTTAGATTTAAAAGGTTTCATACAGACATTGCAGTATGTAAGTATGGATTATGTTTTACAGTTGTGAAAATTCAAATATATGATTTAATTATTGTGGAAAATAGACAGAACGAACCCTGCTAAATTAGGATAAAGTCCGAAAATACAGTCATACGTGCGGGGTGTAAAATTTAAACCATTTGTGTCCCAAACTCCCATATCTCGAATACGATTCATAAGCGTAATAAGACTGGAGTTATCGTTTTCTAGTGTATGCATTCGGTCCAAAGCTCGCCTCTTTTCTTTTTCCAAGTACATCGATTCCTTCCGAAAAAACTGTGGATTTAAAATTAAACATCTTATGAACCAAACAAACAAAATTATATTGTACCCCTTCGATTAATTTTAATGCTCATGGCTGTGCTGGTGCTGATACTGCTATACTGTCAATACTGTGCAATGAATTATACCAAAGTAAAATCTTTCACACGTTAGTGTAATTAAAAATATAACAAAATTTCATTTCAGAAAGTGATAATACCTCTTCTTGCTTTTCAACAATATGTTTTTCTTTCATAAGTTGTTTTATTTGGTCTTCGTACTCTTTAATCATTCCCATATTTTCTTTGGCCAGCTCTGCAGACTCGTACACTTTCTTTTGCAAAACTTGTACTTTTTTTTCTGCTTCTGTCTCGAGTTCTTCTACTGTCTGAACAAGGATGTTATTTTGTTCTATAACATCCTTCACCCAGTGTTCCAAGACGTTCTTTTTTGCCTGCGTAGTGACAAATGAAACATACATAGCAACTTAGATAATTACCTATGTGCTTTAATTTATTTTATCTTAAAATCATATTTGGTCTTGTTCGTTGCAAGATGTTGTTAATTGACTCACCATAACATGAGAATGGCTGTCGATATCCGGAATATTTTCATCAATCCAAGCCATTTTATCTTGGTACAGCTCATTGAAATTATCAAAGATTGCCTTAAGGTAAGATTCGGCTGGTTCTGCAGAATTCCTAGGTGAGGATGGAGCCGTGAGATAATCTGAGAGAGAAACAGCTGATGTGTAGCATCCATCCTCAGTTATCCCACCGACGGATGTTGCAGGATCCACTCGGGGACTTAGCAAGGTCACATGAGACCCATCACCATCAGTAAAAACGGAAGCTGTGAAATTCCCGGAGTCATCCGAAACAAATGTATCTTGCTTGTTCTTCCGGGAAACAAAATCTGATTTACTTGCGCTCATATTGTGACTGGACTTGGACTGGCTGGGCTGCTGTTGCTCAACTTATACAAATACCAAACGAACCAACCAACTCCAAAATTCACAACTTTGAAGATTGAAGAAAATTTTATACTTGGAACTTCCAAGTTCTAAGTTGGTCAAACATATGGAATGGAATAACAAATTACAGATCGGGATCGGGAGTTGATAGTAGAAGAAATTGAAATCTTGAAACTATTTTATAACATTAAAAGTCTATTACCCAATCGTCTACTCGTCACTTACAAAAACAAAATATGTAATTGTATAATAATTTACGTCTATCTACGGGTCATGTCATGTTAGCGTGACCTGCAGACCAGTCAGGTTCTTGTATTTTTATTAAATCGTTATTAAAATGGAATGGGACTGGATAATGAGAAACAAAAAATATTCAATTTTTTGAAGAAGCGCGAAAAATCCTACAAGTTTAAAAATATGTAACTCTTTAAATATTCCAAAACCACACTCAAACTACGTTACTCAGTCGTGTCTCTTTCAAATTTCCCGAATATTAAAGGTAACCATGGCAATATATTGGAGTCCGGTGTCACAACAAACGACGACAACGAGCGAACAACGAAGGGACAAAAACTAATATGTTCAGTATTTTCGAGAGGCACGGGTGATTCCTCTATAGCTGGATTCTCCAGATTATTTCGACATTATTGATCCTGTGCCCATGAAATCAAAACGGCGTCAGTCACATTTAAACTTTCAAATTCCAAAATGTTTAGTAATCACTTCAAAAGAGCTACAGAACAGGAGGGAAGTTATTCACAATTCAGCAGATATCTTCCCTTGATTAAAAGCAAAACCGAATTTCTTAATATCTTCTCTTGCTCTTTTCTTGCTTCAATATAAACCGTTGAGTTGACATTTGATGATTTTTCAGTTCAGGATTGGGACAATTCCAAATTCCATTCTTCAATTAAACGATTACAAAATCTGCATTGACAAAACACAAAACACAAAAAGTGACAACCGATTGTGACTGTCAACTGTGGTAGAAATAATAAAAATGAGACCCTTTGGGTCGCAATGTGGTGACGGTGCTCGTGGTTGTGGTTTTCTTCGCCTGAAACCACACACTAGCACAATTACAGTCTTGATAATTATATTATACAGTTGGAATCAAATTGAATCGGTGACTAGTGAAAATCCGCAACCTGACTATTTAGTATTTCAAGATGCAAACAGCTGCATTCAAAACCAAAATCAAACTTTCTCGACCATTAACCTTGGATGTGTCAACTGCTACAAGCTCAAGGATAAAAACAGTAAGAATAATACTTAAATTTACACGATTACATTTACACTTCACACACTACTTTTTTTTATAAATTCTGATCACAAAACTGTAGTTGATGGTACAGACAGTCAGACACAGTATCCGAAACAATTCTTAATTCTTTGGATTCTATGTTATTCAAATCACAACTTTTACATTCACAATGCTCAGAAAGTGAACTTTTACAGGCATCGGCTAAAAAATAATTCCAACATTTTAAATTGAAATGAGTTTATTGACAGTCGGTACAAATTAGAATGGCTTGCAAACACGCACACACACGACCACACTGACACGAGAACAAATGACAAAAAAAAAAAGGTGACGGCAAAGCACAGTAGCACACTACTACAGATTTTCACTTGCTCAATTAACTATATTATTTTTCTCTCTATTATTTACTTTACCAATTACAACTTTACAATATGGCTTATAATAGTTTAAAAATAATCTCTTACGTAAAGTTTCTATGTAAATGACATACTTAAATCCTCTGCACACAGTCAGTCAGTCAAACTTCAAAGTTAGTATGTATTATTATACATACATTACAAGTTGAATGTTAAAAAATATGTAGCATACTTATTAGAAGAGCAGACACAGGACGACGGGGATTAAATTGGGAGCAAGAGCACACAGACTTACAGACAGAGAGACACATTTTCTTTTTTTTTTATAAGTACACACATTTTTATCGGTATCACATACTTTTACAGATAAAAAATTCACACGTTCAACACTCGTCCGTATCCAATGTCTCCATTGTCTCCTTCACAAATAATACAGCATAACAGCATTTTAAAAAAATGCACAGCCAGCATCAACTATTTTGATAGTAATATGTTAATATCAATCATGAACACAAACCTTGACTACTATCAACTATTGACTATTTGTAAAAACAAAATGCGTGCGGCTCAATAGGGATTATAACGTAAAGTGACTTACAATTTTTAGCTGTTAGCATTTAGAAAGGTTTACTAATCTACATTTCCTCGAACTAATAATATTAAGTATATACCTACTTTTTACTAAAACTGAGCTGCTGGTGGTAACTTATGGCTGCTTATGGATCTAAATCGAAAGATGCCAATTCAGAGTCTCAGTCGTTTTCGTCAGTCACGTATGTTTATTTTATTTAAGAATGAACCATACGAAAGGAAGAAGGTGACCGAAGATGTCCAGAGCGCTCAGCTGTTTGTTATTGCTATAGGTATATCTTGACAGAATCAAACTTACCGCTTGTCCTTTCTCTTTTTAGCAGTACGGATGTATTCTCTGTCCTTCCTGCATAATAAATAAATAAATATCTCAACCTCAATTATAAATTTATTATCAAATCGATGTACTTACAAAATTTCAGAGTTTATTTTAAATGGAGATATTATTACATGGTTAATAATATATGGTGATAACAAATACTTCTGTGTAGGAATTAAAACCAATAATAAAAAAACAAGGGCCTAGGAACTAAATATATTATAACTTTTCCTTACTATAGTTATATACTCTTTTTGATAAGTTATGCACTTTTGATTTTACAACGTAGTCATGCACAGCACAGAATTCCTTATATTCAGAATATTCACTTACAGTAACTCGATTGCCAATTTCAAGTTTGTAAAATTCCGATTCGAAATTTAGGAAATTGCACAAATTATTAGATAAAAATCAGAATGGGCTGAATGATTCCTGCTGGTTACAACGCTAGTTAGAGCAGAATGAATTGAAAACGATGGCGATATAGATAACCTCAAAAAATGTAAGCACCTACGTAAAACGTGCACGCACACTACTTACTTAAAGTAAAACTGCAAAAGTAAATAAGCAATCAAGCATAAAATTCTCCTTTTCTTACGAGAATGCTAATCTCAAGTACCTACTTCACATTCAGTTTCAGTACAAGAGATCTCAGTCAGTATATTATTCTCAATGTCAACAACTTTTAAATGCCAGTTGCTTATTTCTTTGATCTGTAGTGCTGTATGTAGTAGATATAAATAGAGATGACTTTACTCACTAATCGTGAATAGTAAACATTTACTTATATTTTACCTTGTATAGGCAAAGGGATTTAAGGGATTGCAGATCTGCTTTAATAGTACATATTTTATATCAGTAGAGTGAGGGAAGAATCAAAATTGACCATATCCAATTTAAGCTGGGATTAAAATGAGCTATATCTCAAAAAAACTAAACATGCGAAAAGGGTTAATGGCACTAAACGTTGTTTTTTAAAAGTGCAAAATGTTCAATTTTCATGTTTTCTGAAAAGTACAAGATATTTCATTATGCATGTTTTTGAAAAGTGCAATATGTTTTAATTACATCATTTTAAAAAGTGCAAAATATTTTATTTATGTTTTTGACAAAATAAAAATTTTCTATATTAACGTTTTCGAAAAGTGCAAAATATTCTCTTTACATGTTTTCAAAATGTGCAAAATATTTCCATTGACATGCTTTTCTGGTGGATCAAGAAATGTTTGCTTTGTAGATAGTACATTTCTTTGTCAGCAAAATATAGGACATTTTGATTCTTTCAACTCACGATATACGTATATACTTAAGGAGGTAATGAATTTACGATTAGTTCTGGGTTCTCCTTGATGTAAGTTTATTAACTCTCATTCATTTCCAAATCTCTCGATCGTTAGCAGTGCTTACAGCTCATAATGCTTTAGTCCTAAATCGTAATCGATAGTCGACATCGACGAGTAACAGCTTACTCGTTAAATAGAAGCATGCATGTAATCATGTCATGACTTGGATAAGAGATTAAGATTATAAGTACTTGCGGTAATTACAATTATAATTACTATGTATATTTGACGGCTCTTGGAAACAAAGTTGAGAGCCCACCCAACTTAGCTATATGACCATGTACATTTTTTTTAAGTCTAGAAAAATATTGTAAAACATAATTTGTGTTATTTCAACCTATTTAATTACTGTACTATATAGGCATGTAATTATTGTACTTTTTAAACCCTTCAAAGATGTAAAAATTATTTGAGAAATTCTCGTAACGCGGGTCTGTAATTAGTGCCCGGGTTGGAGAGGTCTCTGTTTAAATAGCACGCGGGTCAATTTAACAACCTATTAAATGTCAGTACGCGGGTGCGTAATAGTACGCGGGTCTTGGAGATCCAGATTTGAGTAGTACTCGGGGCTTACTATTACAGGATATGCAGTAAGCTATGTCCAAAAATCCACTGCATAAACAAGACAGATGCGTAACATGTTAATTACGAGTTTTTAGAAAGTGCAAAATGTTTTTTGTCCATGTTTTTTGAGAAAACAAAATGTGCTATTTACATGTTTTTGATATGTACAAAATGTTCTATTTACAAGTTTTTCAAATATGCAAAAGGCTCCATATACATATGTTTTTGAAATGTGCAAAATGCTCCATATACATATATTTTTGAAATGGGCAAAATGTTCTATTTACAAGCTTTTCAAATGTGAAAAATGCTTTATAATATACATATGTTCTTAAAATGTTCAAAATGCTGTAATACTAAGAGGGTCTGTAATAGTACGCCGGTCTGTTATGCTACGCGGGTCTGTAATAGTATGCGGATCTGAGAGGTCCAAATTTTACTATTGAAAAGATATACAGTACCTATACCAATTTTTTAAATCTGTTCTTACCCTCTATTTAATTTTTGACCAAAAAAACAGAGAATGCATTCAACAATTGTCCCTGCCCCCCGAATAACATTCAAGTGTTCCAAAGTATGGAGGAAATCCTGAAGCATGACACTCGTGTCAAGTGTGTCCCGTGTCCAGCCAATGAGGTGACGTATGACCAGAGGAGCTGTGTCAGTTGCGGGAGCCAGAATCAGACGAAGGCGGAGGACGCAGCTCGTAAATGTACTTCATGCCCCGTTGGATCCATTCTTCGTAAGTGGAGGCGGAATTCATTTTTTTATGCAGTATAACGTAGCTTTAATGGCGTCGCTTAAGTTAAGACAAAGAGCTGAAAGGCAGTGTGTTATTCAAATTGAAATCATCGCTGCTCAAATGAAAATTGAATTAACTTGTCTGTCTTATTAATGATTTAATTTACTTACTTGCAATATAACACTCGGTTGCTTTTTTCTATACATACGCTGCAGCCATTTCTTAACAAATATATTAGGTGATATATAATACGATGTATATATATACGATATATAATTGCCAATAGTATTAGCTGCAATAACAGTATATTACAGTATGTAAGATGAAATGCATTACAGCTGTGAGAGCGCGGGTATCCAGTATCCACGGTCTGGTCGCTAGCCATAACCTACTTATGCTACCGCATATTAAACCCTGTGTGAAGAATCAAAATTACGCATCTCTTTAAGCAAGAATTAAAATGAGCTATGTCAAAAAACACAATAAATAAGGCAGGTGCGTGAAGTGTTACTATAACAACGAGCTTTTGAAAATTGCAAAATGTCCTATTTACAATTTTTTAAAAGTGCAAAAATGTCACAATTTTTTGAAAAGTGCAAAATGTCCTATTTAAAAATTTTTGAAAGTGCAAAATGTTTTAATTAAATGGTTTTGAAAAGTGCAAAATGTTTTAATTAAATGGTTTTGAAAAGTGCAAAATACTCTATTAACATGTTTTTTGAAATGTGCAAAATGTCCTATTTACAATTTTTCAAAAGTACAAAATGTCCTATTTACATTTTTTTAAAAGTGCAAAATGTCCAATTTTTGAAAAATTCAAAATTTCGTATTTCCATGCGTTGAAGACCATGTTTTAATTCTTAGACCTTGATTTCACTACTAACTTTAACAACTGTTAGTTAACAATTGCTAAGTTATCAATGGTTAACTTTGCGATTTCACGAGTAGTTACCATTACCAACTGTTAAACTATCAATGGTTAGTGTGATTTCACTACATAAATTGACAATTGCTAGCCATAGTGCCCGCCAAAATTCAAAATGTTGAAGTTTAACAATTGTTAACGTCAACGTGATTTCACTACCACTACATGAATTAACAATTGTTAGTTATAGATCCCGGGAAATTTTAAATTTTAAAGTTTAACAATTGTTAGTGCGATTTCACAGGTTAAGATATCAATTTTTAACGCTAATTATCGATTTTAACAATTGATAAAAGTTAATCATTGTTAACAGTTTAACAATTGTTAGTTCACATTTCACTTAAAAATGAGTGATTAGCTCACTGTTGTTAGAGTTAACAATTGTTAAAGTCGCTAGTGAAATCAAGGTCTTAGTGTGTTTAATAGTTAGTGCAATTTTTAAGCTGAAATTGGCTATGGATAACTTTGGTTCTTCACAGACGATTAATATGTAGGTACCTATAGCTGGAATAAAATTTCATTCTCGAGAACACTACAGGCAGTCCACGCTGCACTGCGGTGTGCATTAAATCGTCAGTGAGAAGCAAATATGCATCTTTGCAAATGTTTCTAAGACCTTGATTTCACTAGCGACTTTAACAACTGTTAGTTAACAATTGCTAAGTTATCAATGGTTAACTTTGCGATTTCACGAGTAGTTACCAATTGTTAAGCTATCAATGGTTAGTGCGATTTCACTACATAAATTAACAATTGTTAACCATAGTGCCCGCTAAAATTCAAAATGTTGAAGTTTAACAATTGTTAACGTGATTTCACTACATAAATTAACAATTGTTAGTTATAGATCCCGGGAAATTTCAAATTATAAAGTTTAACAATTGTTAGTGCGATTTCACAGGTTAAGTTATCAATTGTTAACGCTAATTATCGATTTTAACAATTATTAAAAGTTAATCATTGTGAACAGTTTAACAATTGTTAGTTCACATTTCACGTAAAAATGAGTGATTAGCTAACTGTTGTTAGAGTTAACAATTGTTAAAGTCGCTAGTGAAATCAAGGTCTAACAGCAACAGCGGTGATTAAAACCGCATCTTTCCTTGGGAATGTCAATATGGAAAGATGCGGTTTTCCTCGTAGAATGCGGAATGCAAAGATGCGGATTTGCTTCTTCACCCACAAAACAAGGAAATGCTTCGACGTTTTTTGCTTTTTTTAAAATTACAGTTGTTCACGAGGAGAATGGACGAGTGAGGTCGAGTGTGGAGTGCATCCAATGCGACGACGGCTACACACCGTCCCCAGGGGGGGACAAGTGCATCCCGTGCCACCCCTCCTTCCCCAAGTCTACCAAAGGGGTCTGCAAATGTCCCGAACTGACGCACAATCTCATCAACGACATTTGCTTCACGAATGCGGAGATCGCTGAGCCGGGCATTGACCGGAGTAGCCTCTACAAGATGGAGTACGACCTCGGGAGTCGGGAGACGCTGAAGGTCATCTCCCCGTTTCTCAGGGACAACCTCCTCTCCTCCTTCTACCTCTGCAAAAGTCAGAAGAACTTGACGGCCTGTCAACTCCTCGCCAACATGTGCACCCTCCAACTCCACTCCTACGGGGATGACACGAATGCCTGCGCCCTCTACCGCTCCACAATCCCTGAGCCCTACCACCACCCCCCGCCCTACATCCCCAAACTCTACTACCTCAACATTGAGGCCCCGTCCCTCCTCTCGAGACCCTCCCTCATCCCCCTCCAGTTTGACATGAACTACGAGGACAGCAGCTCGGACGTGAATCTCACCGTCTCCCGCGTCTCCATCCACGGCACCTTCCTCGGAGTCTCTCTCCTCAATGAGATGACGCCCTGCGCGGAACCAATTCGCGTTCAAAAACTCGCGCGCAAATTCGGCGCCAACTACCGAACCTCCTGCCACCTCCCAATCCAAGATCTGTGGAAAAAATATGCAAGTCAAAATGCAATGGAATTCCTGGATCCTTACCTAAGTTACAGGGACGGAAAGGAAGGGAAAACGAAATTGTTCCCGGTCCCGGTCAAAATACTCAATTTTAAGCAGAGGGGCATGCGAACGAATGAGATGGACGACAACCATCAGTGGCAATTGGTGCGGCGCTTCTTTTTCGTGGACACCATCGATGGGCTGGAAACTAGTGGGAGAGACGGGAAGGTTCAAAGCTCAAAGCCTGTGCGCTATCTGGAGAAAATTCATATTAGGTATAGGCGCTTGAGGGGTCGTCCATAGAAGACTTCATGAAAATATCCCTATTTCTAAGACCCTTTGACATCAACTTAACCATTGCTTAAATGGCTATTTTTAACACATGGGATGTCATCAATATCCAAATCATAGACCCATTGACCCTCCACGTGACCTCATTTATGGACGATCCCTAAACTGAAAAAGTCCTTTTCTAATGTTTTACGTTGTATACATTGGGCTATGGTTTTGGCTCAAAATAGTGTAACTATATTTTTGTATTTATGGAATTAGAATGCAGTTACAAAACAGTTATGAGCCTGGAAAAATTTATGTGCCCCTCATTACGTTGACGTACCAGGAAATGGATGTGAACACGTTTCGTCGGAATGAACAAGTCACCTTTGAGTACACTGTCGACTATTTTATGGACATGTCCCGCTCCATTGAAGATGTCAAAGTAATTTGCATTTTTTATACAGTTTTTGAAAACTAATCTAATAAACACTGTAGCCCATGAAAAAAACCCCTTTAGTTAAACCCAAACCTAACACTTATATTTAGCTATACAGACAGTCTGTGAAGAATCAGAAATAACCAAAATGACCCATATCCGATTTAAGCTAGAATTAAAATGAGCTGCTAAAGGTATGCTTCATAAATGATGTCACTCAAATAATTTCTCTTTTAGGACCCACCCATACCCCCATGTCATAATTTTAACATTAATATAACTTTAACAAGGATTGTTCCATCAATACCCGGTTAGATCCACTTACCCTACCAGTGACATCATTTATGGGTGTTCCATAAGTTCATAAAATGCTTAATGAGATGCATACGTAAAATGCTAAATAACAGTTTTTACAAATAGCAAAAAAGTTCCATTTAGGTGTTGTTTCAAATGCGTAAAATTTTCTATATGCGTGATTTTAGAAATGTGCAAAATTTGCTATTTACTTGCTTTCGAAAAACGCAAATTGTTCTATTTACCTGTTTTTTAAATGTGCAAACGTTTCTATTTACATGCTTTCGAAAAGTGTAAAAAAGTTCTAGTTAGATGTTTTTTCAATTGTGAAAAATGTTCTATATACGTGTTTTTAGAAATGTGCAAAATGTTCTACTTATTTACATACTTTCATGATCATCACAATTTAAATTTTGTCTGTAGCCCTTACTCCTCAGGTGTACCACGTAATTTATGCAAGCACCCTAGTGAATTTTAGTTTTAGCTAAAAATGGATAAGGGGTATTGCGATTCTTTACAGACAATTTGCAATTAAAATGTATAAAACATTGAAGACTTGAGCAAAAATTTAACACATTATATTTTATTCTGCATTTTGTATTTTGTCATTTAAAGATATCCGTTGGAGTCATTTCGTCACTGACAGTGGTTTGGGGGGCGATGCAGGCGTGGAGCTGGAATCGGAGGGCTGGTCGGCCATACATTGACATTACTACAATCGCAAATCTCCTCATTTTTAGTTGCGGGCATCTCGCGGATGCTTTCTTCGTCGTTTGTTTCGGAACTTCGTTGTTCTGGTTCTTCTTCTTTAAGAAACAATCCGCAGTTCACGTCCTCCTCCCTCAGCCCGACCAAGAACGACTCATTCGAGACTTACTAATTTCCGCCTTTTCTTTGAAGGTACTCATTGTATTTACAAATTACGACACATCTTAAACATCTTCTTAGGGGTCATCCATAAATGATGTGATCGGTAGGATCAATGGGTTTAGTTGGGCATTTTTTTAAATGTCGGGACATAATTTTTGTTGTAGATTGTTGAAGTGCTGAAGCTAATCAGCCGACAAGTGGACATTGATATCTTCTTCATTGACTGGGAACGGCCAAGAGCGAGAAATATTATCCCGAGTCCGCCGAGCATAGCAAAATCCACAAGCGCGGGAAGTAGTGTCAAAATGACTGAGGGCGGACATAATTACGCGGAGAAATCTGATGGGAATGTGAGTATTTGGAGAACTTATTTTATTGCGAATGAATGGAATGAAATTCAGTCCACTCGAAAAATTCATATGGCTTCGGAAATCGTCGTTGTCATCTTTTTACTTGAGGTACTTACAACAACGGAAAATTTTGAATTTTTCTTTAATTAATGAATTAATTTTGAATTCTGTTATTAATTTATATATGGAATATTTCATAGTCAGTTTATTTTTAAGTGGACCTTTTTATGCGGTTTAAGATTGTGGGATTTAAATATTGGGGTCTGGCGTGGCCAAACGGAAGCTTAAATCCTGGACCAGAGTATCACAATATTCCTTACAGCACATCCGCGCGATTTGCTGTGGGTAGTTTAGTTTTCTTACTCGTTGGAACGGTGCAAGTAAGTCGTCCAATTTAAAAAATTGAAAATATCATGCATTTAAAATGTTGCACTTTTCAAAAAACAGTAAATACAGAATGTTTTGCTATTTTCAAAAAGCATGTAAATAGATCCTTTTGCACTTCTTAAAAACATGCAAATAAAACATTTTGCACTTTTCAAAAACATGTAAATAGATCATTTTGCACTTTGCAAAAACATGCAAATAAAACATTTTGCACTTTTCAAAAACATGCAAATAAAACATTTTGCACTTTTCAAAAACATGCAAATAAAACATTTTGTACTTCTCAAAACCATGTAAATAAAACATTTTGCACTTTTCAAAAACATGCAAATAAAACATTTTGCACTTTTCAAAAACATGCAAATAAAACATTTTGTACTTCTCAAAACCATGTAAATAAAACATTTTGCACTTTTAAAAAACATGCAAATAAAACATTTTGTACTTCTCAAAACCATGTAAATAAAACATTTTGCACTTTTAAAAATCATATAAACAGAATATTTTTTACTTTTTAGAAACATGCAAATAAGCAATTTTACACTTTAAAAAATCGTAATTAACATTTTAAGCATTAAATTCTGTCTCATTTCAGTGGGCATTCCGAGTTGGAATATTTGAAAGGTTCATTTCAAACAAAATCCAGGATTTTGTGGATGTCTGTACGTTGGCCAATGTGAGTGTTTTCATCCTTGCAGCCAATCAGTACGGATACTATATTCATGGGAGGTAAATCTATTGCTCCAAATGCATGCGTAATGAAATACCAGTTAGGGATTGTTCATAAATGACATCATCCAAATATCCCAATTTTTATGACCCCCATGTCATCAGCTTATAACCATTGGGTATAAATGGCCATTTTTAACATGGGATGTCATCAATATCCACGTAGACCGACCATTAACCTTACCCATGACGTCATTTATGAAAGAGCCCTTACGAACATATACCTGTAAGTACATCCTGCCTTTTGACCCTGTTCTCAGGTCAGTCCATGGGTTCAGTGACACTTGCATGCAAACCATGATTGAACAGCTCAATCGGGAAGAGGAGGATTTGTGTGGGAGACGTGGCCTTCTTCCATCCACAGATCAGCAAACGTTCCTCATCTCCGTCCCGAGCTCCTTCCGCTCCGTCTACAACCAAGTGCTGCAGCCTTTGTACGCTGTAAGTCATTAGGGATGGTTCATACATGATGTCACCCAAATTGATTTTATAACGTCTGCTTTTCTTCCCGTATTTTTTATAGAGTAGCAACGTGAACTTGAATGCGGGGAAGGGACGAAGTCAGCTGGGTGGGATTATGTCCAAGATTCAAATGAGTTCCAAGCCAACGTCCACCATGTTGAATTTGAGCGTTCATGCGTATCACTCCATGAATCGCTTCCTCACTGCATTTTTAGAACATGCCCTCAGTGATTTAGATTATGACGTGACGGACAAGAGCTTCTTTGAATCGACTTTTGACATGGAATTTGGGGATGTTACTCAGGATCGTGCCATTTTTTATACTGGTAATAAACAAGTGTTGCGTCCAAATTGTAATCGTGACAATATTATTGTATGTAGTGAGCTTGTGACTTATAGGAAATGCGCTCTTAATTTATCTATAGATAATGGCCACTCTTTTGACTCTGTTCTGTTCTATGGAAATGAGAGGACGCTCTTTCTATTTAACTTGTACACATTCATCTTCATTGAAATCCTGTCACACAACTACCTCCTGGCTGGAATCATTACGTATTTCATTGATGTGGTAAATTTTTTGTATTTCTACAGCATTTCACATTTCCCCGTATTTCAAATTAACCCCATTAATTGGAGATACCAAATATCGTGAGTGAAGAATCAAAATGAGCCATATCTAATTTAAGCTGGAATTATAATTAATGTAAGAAAATAGTAAATGAGATAGAAGTTTCAAATATTAATTAGGGGTCGTCCACAAATGATGTCATCAAGAAATCCCCATTTTTATGATTCTATGACCTACCTGTGTCACCAGCTTAGCCATTGAGTAAATGACTATCTTTAATCATCAGTAGCCAAGTAAGTAGACCCATTGATTCTACCGATGGCGTCATTTGTGAACGATCCCTTACGAGTTTTTGAAAGGTGCAAAAGTGCAAAATATTGTATATTTACTTGATTTGATTTGATTTGATTTATTCAGTTGTCAAAGTCATACATCGAATTTAATCAATGGTTTCAAATACCGGACAGCATAAATCAATACAGCTATAATTAACATACATATAATTTAACATTGCACATAATATTAGTAAAAACCAATAAGGTAGAAAAGCTAAGGTTAATTAACTTACTTAATTAACTTGTACTTAAAAATGTAAAATATTCTGTTTATACATGTTCTTTAAAGGTGGAAAATGTTTTATTTACATATTTTTGAAAAGTGCAAAGTATTATATTTAGGTATATGTTTTTGAAAAGTGCAGAATGTTCTATTTACCTACTTTCAAGTTCACGATATTTTAATTTTGTGAGTGTAGATAGTGAATTTTGTTTTAGTTCAAAATCGATATGGGTCATTTGGATTCTTCACGCCTTGAAAATTACTTTCCTGATTCAATGGTCATGATATTTGTAAATCATTCCAGACATTTTACGGTGTATTTGGAATTTTTCAGGCTATAAAACATTTGAGAAATTATCTTGGCAAGAGGAACCTGGCCCACAAAACGTTGATCGATAGCAGATTTCTTATTTAAAAGAAAAGTAGGGAAATGAAAACGTATTTATAACCACCAAACCACACCACGACCACCAGTTGCCACTGCCAGTTGGTTAACCAGCAAAAAAAAAAGACGTTCGTACTGTATTGTGGCATAACAGGAACACAGCGCCAAAATTCAAAATGATTTAAAATTTAAGTGTTTCAGAAATATTTAAATTCTCCTTCAGGACCTTCCATATATTAACTAATGCGTTTCTCTCTCTCTCACACGCTGCTCACAGCTAGTCTAAAGCTTGCGATTCAACATCTTTAGCTAAAATAAATTTCTTGTCTGGTATCGTGCTCTTTCTTCCTCAGTATTCTCTCAGCTCCACGCCGTGCTACACTAACTAAAATGAGTGCAACAGACTCGTCGAATTTAACGGACAAAAACTTCGTTCAGCCAGGCTCGGTCTCCCAAATGGCTACTCCAATTACTGTTGGAGACCTAGCATCAACTATTGAGGATTTAATTGCTCCTAAAATTAGTGAAATTATTGATCGGAAATTGGCGGCCCTTGGAACTACACGATCCAACAGCCAGTCCAATAATAATAATGTTGCTGCTGCCTCAGCATCAGCAGAACCGAAAGCTCCTGTAATTAAGGGAGATATTCGATCTAATAGAAAACGATCACTCGATGTTTCGGTCGACAGTGATGGTGACCTTTCACACAGTGACTCTGAAGAGCCCGGTGAAATTGTCGATGATAATCACGAACAACAAGTTGGAGAAGCTTGGACTCCTCCAGATGAGACTTGTGATTTTGCTTTGTCTCGCATCAAACAACCCTTTCAAGGGAGAGACCGAAAGTCAATACTGCAGGAATTCCCGTTCCCAGATCTGACTGTTACAAAATTGCCTAAACTAGACGAGACTTACTCCCAAATGTTTAAGCAACGTCGTATTAAACTACGGTTAGTATTTTTATGCAGATATAACCTTGAATGCATAATACTCCCGCAAATTGCATATTTTCATTGCTCACAAAACAGCAACAATGTAATTATACTATAATACTAATTTTAAATTGGCAGTTCCATCCCTGGACTTCAGCCACTTGAAGGAATACAGAGATCGATGTTGGAT
The DNA here is from genome assembly GCA_949802685.1 of Dicyrtomina minuta. Taxonomy (NCBI): domain Eukaryota; kingdom Metazoa; phylum Arthropoda; class Collembola; order Symphypleona; family Dicyrtomidae; genus Dicyrtomina; species Dicyrtomina minuta. The sequence goes on along the minus strand of OX461812.1, from coordinate 59,860,084 downwards.
GCATTGGGTCCGCTACTTAGCCTTCACGCAGTGACGGTTGAAGGAGAAAAACAGGAGGAATTTCTGGATCCGTCTAGGGTTCGTCATGCCGTCGAAGCTGCGATCTCGGTTCTCGGTAATTCAAACTCTAAGGCAATTTACGAAAGACGTAAGATGCTTCTAAGCGCATTAAACCCATCACTTGGCCCGTACGCCTCGAAAAATACTCTAGACCCAAGCTCGCAAGATATATTTGGTCCCGAAATGAGAAAGAAAATAAATGATGTTGTGGAGTTGAACGCGGAACTAGACAAGTTTGCAAACTCACAACCTAAGCCAGCGGTTAAACAATGGAAGTTTGAGCAGCAACATTACGGCAGTGGTCGTGGAAGGGGTCAGTATAATAATACTAATCAACGTGGGTATTCAGCACGTGGATGGTTTAAACCCCGACAAACCTTTACTCGTGGATCAAATCGAAAATTCTCAGGTGACTTACCATTAGACTGTTTTGAAATTAAACCTACAAATAATCCATGTTTCCCAACTGGTGGGCGGTTACGACATTTTTATCCCTTTTGGTCCAAATTAACAAATGATCCCTGGGTATTGGATGCAATCAGCGGGTACAAATTACCGTTTAAGTCTGCTCCGCCTTTTTATCTTAATCCTGCCCCACATATCCTGCCACTCAACAAGCCATCAGCCTTAGATACAGAGATCAAGACACTACTCAGCAAAGGCGCAATTGAAATTGCTACCACTCCCCACTTTGTTCATCAAATATTCTCAGTTCCAAAAAAGAATGGGGACATCCGGCTTATAATTAATCTGAAGCCGTTAAATAAATTTCTTGATATTCAACATTTTAAGATGGAGCAAATTACTCTTGTGCGTGACTTACTAGCTCCATGTATGTGGATGTGTAAATTAGATTTGGAAGATGCCTACTTAGCTGTGCCCGTCCATGTCGCGGACAGAAAATATTTACAATTTTATTGGAAAGGAGTTCTTTACCAATATACATGTCTCCCCTTTGGGCTGGCATCTGCCCCATTTGTGTTCACTAAAGTTTTTAAACCAATAGCTATGTACCTTCGTAGTATGGGAATTCGCCTAATAATTTATCTTGATGACCTTCTTCTTATGTCAGTTCTACTTGACCAGCTGAAAGAAGAACTGGCGATATCAGTTAATTTTATTGTTTCCGCGGGGTTTCAAATTAACTACAAAAAATCCAAACTAGTGCCTACTCAGTGTATTGAATTCTTGGGGTTTATAATTAATTCCACACATATGACCTTTGGAACACCAGAAAATAAGATTAATTTAATTGAAATTAATGCATTATCACTTGCGCAGGCCTCTACAGTTACGGCTCGTCAACTGGCTCAGTTCGTAGGAATAGTAAACTCTTTATTGCTCAGTCTAAGAACAGCTTCACTTCACATTCGACAATTGCAACGGGAGTTAATTACTACAATTCAAACAAATCAAAACTGGGATCGCATGTTTACACTAAAAACATCAACAATACAAGAATTAAATTGGTGGAATCAGAACGTTCGTCTTCTCTCCCCATCACCAATTCATCAGGCCGAACCGTCAATGACAATAGAGTCAGATGCTTCTATGACAGGGTGGGGAGCCCGTTGTGGACCAGTCACAACAGGAGGTTCATGGTCAAAAACCGATCTAACCCGGTACCCCCACATAAACTCTCTAGAGTTGAAAGCAGCAATGTTAGCAGTCCAGACCTTTGCAAAAAACGAAGCAAATTGTTCTCTGCTTTTAAAACTCGACAACAAGTCGGCAGTGGCATATATAAGCCACTTAGGGGGAACACGTTCATTAAAGCTGAATTCGGGGGCTCTGGAACTATGGGATTGGTGCCTAGAGAGAAACATCTGGCTAACCGCCGAATATCTCCCAGGTGTACAGAACCTTCACGCAGACTGGGAATCTCGCCACTCAAAAGATTCAAGCGATTGGAAATTGAAACCGGACGTTGTCAAAATACTGTTCAAGTGTCACATGAAATGCGACGTGGACCTATTTGCCAGTCGCCTCAATTTTCAGCTACCTCGATATTGGAGCTGGAAACCGGATCCCCATGCCGAAGGAATGGACTCCTTATCAGTGAACTGGAAATCGCTAAGAGGGTACGCATTTCCTCCGTTCTGCTTAATAGGCCGTTGCCTAAGGAAATGTGTGGAGGACCAGGCGGAAATATTACTAATTGCACCGACATGGCCTGCCCAACCGTGGTACCCCCTTCTGCTACAACTATTGACAAAGCCACCCATTCTTCTGCCAACAACTCCGGACTTATTAGTGAACCCGAACCAGGAATATCATCCTCTACTTTTAAATCTAAAACTAGCAGCGTGGCCAGTGTCGGGTCAAATTGCAAACTGTCTACCAGAACAAATGAACTGCTCTTCAATTCCATCCGCGTTGGAACTAGGAAAGCCTATAAATCTGCATGGAAATCCTTCACAAGCTGGTGTACTGAGAGGTGCAAAGATTCAATTTCAGTCACTATTTCGGATGTAGCAAACTATCTGTCATATCTGGACGAGGAAAGAAAATTAGCCTTTAGGACCATAAATCTTCACAGATCTGCTATATCGTATCACATGCCACATGTGGAAAATTATCCTGTTGGTGAACACCCACTTATTATTAAATTATTTAAGGGATTGTTTAACTCAAACCCACCACAACCTCGTCACTTAGAAACTTGGCCAATGAGTACTCTTGTCAGTTATATTTCGTCTCTTCCACCTAACGATGAATTAACTTTAAAAATGATTTCTATGAAACTAGTGGTTCTATTAGCCATAACTAATGCAGATCGTTCCTCTGATATTCGAACACTTGACATCAAAGCAATGACAGTTCGCCCAGACGGTGTTATATTAAAACATCATCATCTGAAGAAAGCCTCCAGGCCATCATTTTTGCCTGATTCATTTTACCCTGTGTACCCCCATGATATTAACCTCTGTGTAGTATCAACCATTCAACATTATGCAGAAAAAACGAAGGAAATCAGGAAAAACTCAAAACTGATTATATCATACATTAAACCTCATAATTCCGTCTCATCAGCAACTATTGCTAGGTGGATTTTAGAAGCTATGACGAATGCAGGAATTGACACCTCCAAGTTCAAAGCTCATTCAACTCGCTCAGCCTCAACTACAGCAGCAATGCAAGCTGGTGTCAGTCTCAAAGAAATTCAAAATTGTGCTGATTGGACGAACTCTAATACTTTCATGAAATTTTACTATCGCCAATAGGTCAGTAATTTTGCCACCACAGTCTTGAACACAAAAAACGGTATGCTTTAAACGTCGCATTAGTTAATATATGGAAGGTCCTGAAGGAGAATTTATAATTTGACAAGGGCTCGTAGAGCCTGAAGTTAAGTTGAAATTCTCCGAAGGACCTGGAATATATTAACTAACCCGCCCGCCCATCCCTGTAAATGATGGTAGTTAATATATTCCTGATGACTGTATTTTGTTTTTTGTTTAGGATCCTCCGGACCGGGACATTCTTCGAAATAGTTCATTACTTACTATACACATTTATTTGTTCACCGTCTATGATCTCAATAAATTAAAGATTCAATCAGAATTTTGGGAAACATAATATATAAGTATGCATTTTTTAGTTTTTAATTGTTGTACTCAACGTTTGCTTAGAGAATACTGAGGAAGAAAGAGCACGATACCAGACAAGAAATTTATTTTAGCTAAAGATGTTGAATCGCAAGCTTTAGACTAGCTGTGAGCAGCGTGTGAGAGAGAGAGAAACGCATTAGTTAATATATTCCAGGTCCTTCGGAGAATTTCAACTTAACTTCAGGCTCTACGAGCCCTTGTCAAATTATAAATTTCCATTGCCATTAGAGGATCGTCATCGTCGTCGTCGTTGCCCTCACCTTCAGACGTCAAGTCAAAATGGCAAGATAATATTTCGGCCTTTACTTATTATAGATTCTTGTGGAAAACATGATGTTATTAATTTGTACAATTTGTAAATTATTTAGTGCAAACTTTTTTAAATGATATTTACGCGTAGGTAGGTACACTTTTAGGTCATGTCAATCGTGTGAATTTGTGAAGTGCAATTTATTCTGAATGTACAACTATATCATATAGTGTCTGTCATTTCTAGACTTGTTAGCCATTTATATTTGTATTGTGTGGTTTGTTGTTTGTGTAATAAACGTTAGTAAAATCGTTTATTGGGAAGTTTTTGTGGAGTTTTTCGGAGATGATTAATTAATGAGTGTGTGTCCTTTCTTGTAAAAAGTTTGTAGCTGTGACTGTCGGACATTGATTGGCAATAAGATACATGGTGACAGCCAATGTCAATATTGACTATTTTGTGCAGGTAAATTCCGAAACATACCATTGTAATAAATGTATCATCATATTATTTTGCATTATCCGCCTTTATAAATACCACGATTTAATTAATGACGCAACCTAGTTTAAAATTAACATATTTTGAATAATTCGTGTACTTGAGTGTAGCAAGCCCATAATTTATTATAGCAATCTATTACTGAAGATGATACGATGAATAGTACTCGCGGCCATGTCTATCTTGGAAGAGGATTAGTTATATTGGCGAGGACGTAAGAAGTTACGGTCCACAATGCTAAGCATAGATCCATTTCTTCGGGATCTTGGACAGACATAGTATCCGCCTCGGTGTGGTGGTACCTTTTTTAACAAAACACAAAGAAGAAATAGATTTTCGATATAAAATTTCGAATTAAGACCAGATCTGTAAGTACATGTCTAAGGGATATAATTTTCTTAAGTAAATGTGAAAACCAGTAAAGGAACAAAAAAGAGCCCACCAAAAGTAATTGTAACTCGTGTGGTCCAAACTCAAGCCTGGAACTCCTTCGGCGATAAGGGAGGAGATATCACTGCTAACAAAGGGTAACCGAGTGTAGTTAGCTGCTTGAATAGGTTCCAAGAGTTTCGAAATCTCGTAAACTATGCATCCAGCCTCTTCCGTCCCTGCAAATTCAAGACCTCTTGGCCTGAACGTCCCAGTGTCAGACTCGAAAACAGCACTGAAATTTCCAAGTTGAGTATTGTTATGTCTTCGAACGTAGTCCTCAACCCCGGCCACGCCAACTTCTTCAGCTGTCCATAGGATGGCTTGAAGTGTTCGGCGTGGGGTGAGATTAAGGGATTTTAAAAGAGCCAGAGCTTCCACGGAAATAAATACTCCGCCAGCATCGTCCATTGCCCCTTGGCCCACATCCCAACTGTCAATATGACCCGAGACACCGACGAGTTCGTACGGCTTCTCAGAACCAGTCAACTCTCCGATTGCATTTCGGGAAGTTCTCGGTGGAAGGGCATAGCTGAGCATGGTGAGTTTGATGCTCATATTTTTCCCTATATTTTACATAACGTCAATTAACTCTGTATAAAAAAAATGTAACATTTAATTTATTTTCAAAAACATATGATAAGCTCGGAAGTTTTTAAGAAGGCTTTTAAGCTGCTAAAAGATGTTTCTGTAAATACCTTCTTGTTGCATCCGATACATCAACTCAGCATCTTCAACTGTTATGCAAGCTGTTGGAATTTGGGTAACATTTACTTCGTAATTTTGACCACCAGTGTGCTACACGAAAGTGTATAGGAGATTCCAACAAGGTCAGTAAAGAATATTCATACAAAATTAATTTTAAAGCAGCTAATAAACAAAATTCAGATTACTATAATTTTCACTTACTGGAGTATTCAAGGAAAATGGCGCAATGGACCTGATCAAACTCGCAACGCCACCCACCTTTCCAGCCGCCGATGCACCTGTAGTTCTGTACGCGTACGACGCCGCATATGACTCCCAGCCTTGGTTGAAAACAATAATCTTTCCTTTTGCCTATACATTCAAAAATCCCATTAAAAAATAAGTACACTCATTGGAACTTTGAACCTTGGAAAACCTATTCGTCTGTGAAGAACCAATATGACCCATATCCATTTGTAGTTAAAAACAATATCCACTATCTACAAAAATATTGATGTCTTGAAAGCATTTAAATAAAACATTTAGCACTTTTCAAAAACATGTAAATACAAAATTTTACACTTTTCAAAAACTCTTAATTAACATTTTAGGCATGTTTCTCACTTTGTTTTTATGGCATAGCTCATTTTGATTCGAGCTTAAATTGGATATGGATCATTTTGGCTCTTCACAGACGATATGTATCTTCAAGAAGTAAAAGAAATAATTTTGAAACTAGAGTAAGACTTATTTGGAGTGAACTACTTCGCCTTTGTAGAGTTCGAAGTAAATATTTGCAAACCTGATCTTTCTTAGCTTCCAACTCGTCAAAACTTTTAACAACTAAAACTGGAGCTTGGATTCCTCCTGGAGGAGTTCCAACTGAAGGGAATAGACCCAAAATCGGAATGTTCTTCTTTCGTGGGGTCAACAGTGTTGCTGTCTCTTCGCCTCAACAGAAAAATAGTAAAGTGAATACATACTGTCAACAACCTAAAATCTGTCTGTAAAAATTGTGCACGGAATTAAGTAAATACAATAAGTATCTATGGACTGTACACGCTTAAGAAAAGATCCTATGTGCTATCTTGTAAGATCACGCTAACAGGTTTAGGTGTTAACTTTGACAGGTTTTTCTGTAAATTTTGAAATTTTGGAGAGTAGGGATTTCAGTTAGCTACATGTAACAGCACTGTATGTTACAACAGCCAACAGCAAAATTAGTAAAATGTACAGAAAATTTGTTAAAGCATTTGCACCACTGTACTGCATGCTAAATTAATCATCCATTATTAAATGTGTTATCTCAGTCCAATGGTTACCTTACCTACTCTGCCGGAGGTCGAGGGTTCGAGTCCGACGTTTTGTTATTCTTTTTCAATTAATAAAAGCGTTCAACAGGACTACCAGTTGCGTGATGTAACTGTGGTTTGGGTAAACTTAATATAACAGCAGTTTAGGTAAATCCCTATCCGAAATTTCTGTAGACCAATGTTAACTGATTGCACTGTTGATGTCAGAAATCAGCAGCTACGTGGTAAATTCGCTTATATTTTTCTTATGGACTTCGATATTACGTACCTTTTAAAGTGCGGGACCACAACTTCTTCTCCATGAACCTTTTGAAGTCCAAAATTTGTCATAAGTTCCATCATGTGATCAATAGAATTTTCCAAGACATCAGATCTTGAAACCCTAGCACCAAATTCGTCAACAAATTTAGCCAGGTCGTTGTAACTGCGGCCCTTGAAGGATCCACTTGTAGCTTCACGTATGATTAGGTTGGCAATGTCTTTGTAGCCCCGTATCTCTGCCAGGAGTGTTTCTGTTAAATTACATGTTTACGTGTCATGTTGAGGCTGGTTGGGTCGGTCTCTTATTGTTGATTTGTATGGTAGTGCTGGAACTTTGAAGGATTGTTGTTTTTCCGGAATTTCAAAAATTTCTCCAGAGGCTTGGCCAACGTACACTCCATTACAAAAAGTGAGTACTTGGAATAGAATTAGAAACGCACTGTACAAGACAATGCTTGATTGAAGTTGACAGCTTGTGGTCATTTTTTTTTTCAAAATATTACTATAAAATTGGTAATTTTTATGCCTCCAGCAAGTGCAGAGGATAGTTGACTGTATTTTAATTTGTCTGTTCACTGTTTTTAGCCCTTTTCCTCTAAACGTTGTGAGTCCTCCGAGTACAGCTACAGCTAATTACTAGTTTATTAAAATTGCATTGTCTCCTGTTTTGAAGTGTAAGATAATATAATGTATTCATGCTTATCATTGATTCAGGTCCAAATCTACCATTTTATGAATGGGGTATAATGACCACTATCATCATTAAATAAATACATCCATGGAACATGCGATTGAGGGATAAAACAATTAATAGGAATTGAACAATGCATTTCTTAATCAGAAATCGGAATTCCCACTTATGTTATTTTACTTGTAATCTTGAAGTCCTAATTTCATGGGAAGGTTAGGGTCAGGTTATGCGGGGAATGTTATGTAGACCCATTTGACATTTAGCTTTGACATTTAACTGTTGCAGGAGTATAGAAATCTGTCTATCTGTATGAGATCTGTCTATAAGTGAGGATAGGCTGTTTATAGACAATCTAATATCGTCTTTGAAGAATCAAAATCACTCATCTCAATTTTTAGCCGAAATCATAATCTAATATCTACAAAAAATTAAAATATCATAATTCTGAAAGCAGGCTACTTTTACAAGTTTTAAAAACATGCAGGTAGAAATTTTTTACGTTTCAATAATACGTAGAAAAATTTTCGCTTTCCAAAAACATGTAAATAGAATATTTTGCACTTTTAAAAAATGTAATTTATTATTACAACAGTTTGTACTTTTCAAAAACACAAATAAAATATTTTACAGGGTCTAGAAACATTCAAAATAGAACATTTACACTTTCTCAAAACAAGCAAAAATATAACATTTTACACCTTTCAAAAACATGTACATACATAAAACATTTTGCACTTTTCAAAAACGTGTTAACCGAATAATTTGCATTTTTCAGAATACATGCAAATAAAACATTTTACACTTCAAAAAATTCGTAATTAAAATTTCAAGCAATAAATTCTTCTTAAAATCTTATGTAGTGTGTTGTTTGACCAAGCTCATTTTAATTCTAGCTTAAATTGGAAATAACCCATTTTGATTCTTCACACTCCCAATATTTGTTTGCCTATAGTACGGTTAAAATGCACTTTTACGCCTCTACTGTTCTATGACTTGCACCGTTGCGTTGGCCTTTACCGTTGTCTGTAATTTTTTATCAGACAAAATATATATATTTTTGATGATAAAATGATAAAAATCATCTTAACATCATGAAATATGCAACTATGTCATGTAGTTTTATTTATAGGCTTGTGGTTACTAATTTATATTTGTATTGTGTGGTTTGTTGTTTGTGTAATAAACGTTGTTGTGAAGTTTTTCGGTGATGATTAATTAATGTATGTGTGTTCTTGCTTGTAATAAGCTGTAGCTCTGACTCTGACTGTCGGACATTGATAGATAACAAGATGGTGACAGTCAATACTGACTATTTTGTGCATGTAAATTCCGAAAAATACCATCGTAATAAATTTATCATCATATTTTGTACTATCCACCTTTATAAATGCCACGATTTAATTAATGACGCATCAATTAACATTAATAGTTTGTATAATACGTGTAAGTATAGCAATACTATATTTTTGAATTTGGTATAAGCCTGTAATTATAGCAATATATTACTGAAGATGATACGATGATTGGGCTTCTCTTGGAAGAGGATTAGTTATATTGGCGAGGACGTAAGAAGTTACGGTCCACAGTGCTAAGCATAGATCCATTTCTTCGGGATCTTGGACTGACATAGTATCCGCCTCGGTGTGATGGTACCTGTTTTAACAAAACACAAAGAAGAAATAGTTTCTCGATATAAAATTTCGAATTTAGACCAGATATATAACTTATAAGTACATGTCTCAAGGAGGTATCTTACCAAAAATAATTGTCACTCGTGTGGTCCAAACTCAAGCCTGGAACTCCTTCAGCGATGAGGGCGGAGATATCACTACTAACAGAGGGCAACCGAGTGTAGTTAGCTGCTTGAATAGGTTCCAAGAGTTTCAAAATCTCGTAAACTATGCATCCAGCCTCTTCCGTCCCTGCAAATTCAAGACCTCTCGGCCTGAACGTCCCACCGTCGGACTCGAAAATAGCACTGAAATTTCCGAGTTGAGTGTTCTTATGTCTTCGAACATAGTCGTCAACCCCGACCAAGCCCACCTCTTCAGATGTCCATAGAATGGCTTGAAGTGTTCGGCGTGGGGTGAGATTAAGGGATTTTAAAAGAGCCAGGGCTTCCACAGAAATAAATACTCCGCCAGCATCGTCCATTGCCCCTTGACCCACATCCCAACTGTCAATATGGCCCGAGACACCGACGAGTTCGTACGGCTTCTCAGAACCAGTCAACTCTCCGATTACATTTCGGGAAGTTCTCGGTGGAAGAGCATAGCTGAGCATGGTGAGGTTGATGCTCATATTTTTCCCTATATTTTACATAAAGTCAATTAACTCTGTTTAAAATAATGTAACATTTAATTTATTTTGAAAAATATACGATAAGCTCAGAATTTTTTAAGAAGGCTTTTAAGCTGCTAAAAGATGTTTCTGTAAATACCTTCTTGTTGCATCCGATACATCAACTCAGCATCTTCAACTGTTATGCAAGCTGTTGGAACTTGGGTAACATTTACTTCATAGTTTTGACCACCAGTGTGCTACACGAAAGTGTATAGGAGATTCCAACAACATCAGCAAAGAATATTCACACAAAATTATTTTTAAAGCAGCTAATAAACTAAATTCAGTCATACTACAATTTTCACTTACTGGAGTATCCAAGGAAAATGGCGCAATGGACCTGATCAAACTTGCAACGCCACCTACTTTTCCAGCCTCCGATGCACCTTTACTTCTGTACTGCACCGACACCCCGTATGACACCCAGTCTTGGTTGAAAACGATAATCTTTCCTTTTGCCTATACATTCAAAATCCCATTCAATAATAAGTCCTGTAATGTATCTTCAAGAAGTCAAAGAATTAATTTTAAACAACAGTAAGACTTATTGGGGTATACTACTTCGCCTTTGTAGAGTTCGAAATAAATATTTCCAAACCTGATCTTTCTTGGCTTCCAACTCTTCAAAACTTTTAACAACTAAAACTGGAGCTTGGATTCCTCCTGGAGGGGTTCCAACTGAAGGGACTAGACCCAAAATCGGAATGTTCTTCTTTCGTGGGGTTAATAGTATTGCTGTCTCTTCCCCTCTACAGATACAAATAAAAGTTAATGCATGTCATCAACCTAAAATCGGTCTGTAAAAATTGTGCACGAATTTAAACAGGTAATTATGAAGCGTGCACACGCTTGGAAAAGATCTTATGTGCAATCTTATAAGATCACGCTAACAGGTTTAGATGTTAACTTCGACAGGTTTATCTGTAAATTTGGTAATTTTGGTGAGTGGGGAATTCAGTTAGCTATACATGTAACATCACTGTATGCTACAAACAACCAACAGCAAAATCAGTATAACATACAGAAACTCAGTTAAAGCAGATGTACCACTTTATGTATGCTGAATTAGTCACCCATTATTAAATGTGTTATCGCTGCCCAGTGGTTCAAGAGACAGTCACCTATGCCGGAGGTCGAGGGTTCAAATCCGACGTTTTGTTATTATTTTTAAATTAAGAAAAGCGTTCAACAGGATTACCAGTTGCGTTACCTAACTGTGATTTGTGTAAACTTAATACAACAGCATTATAGGTAAATTCCTAACCGAAATTCCTGCAGACCAATGTTAACTGATTACTGTTGATTTCGGTGTAACAGCAAAATTAGTTACAAATTAAATTAGCAGCAACGTGATAAATTTGCTTATATTTTTTTAAGCACGGTACATAAATTTATTTTTTAAAAAGATATTACCTACCTTTTAAAGTGTGGGACTACTACTTCTTCTCCATGAACCTTTTGAAGTCCAAACTTTGTCATAAGTTCCATCATGTGATCAATCGAATTTTCCAAGACATCAGATCCTGAAACCCTAGCACCAAATTCGTCAACAAATCTAGCCAGGTCGTTGTAAGTGCGGCCCTTGAAGGATCCACTTGTAGCTTCACGTATGATTTGTTCGGCAATTGTTTTGTAGCCCCGTATCTCGTCCAGGAGTGTTTCTGTTAAATTACATGTTGACGTGTCATGTTGAGGCTGGTTGGCTCGGTCTCTTATTGTTGACTTGTATGGTAGTGATGGAACTTTGAAGGATTGTTGTTTTTCCGGAATTTCAAAAATTTCTCCAGAGCCTTGGCCAACGTAAACTCCACTACAAGAAGTAAGTACTTGGAATAGAACTAGAAATGCACTGTACAAGACAATGCTTGATTGAAGTTGACAGTTTGTGGACATTTTTTTTTCAAAATATTACTATAAAATAAAATAGTTAATTTTATGCCTCTAGCAAGTGCAGAGGATAGTTGACTGTATTTTAATTTGTCTGTTCACTGTTTTTAGCCCTTTTCCTCTAAACGTTGTGAGTCCTCCGAGTACAGCTAATTACTAGTTTATTCAAATTGTATTGTCTCCCGTTTTGAAGTTTAAGATAATATAATGTATTCATGCTTATCATTGATTCAGGTCCAAATGTACCCTTTTATGAATGGGGTATAATGACCACTATCATCATTAAATAAATAAATCCATGGAGCATGCGATTGAGCGATAAAATAATTAATAGGAATTGAACAATGCATTTCTTAATCACAAATCGGAATTCCCACTATGATTATTTGTATTTTAATCCTGAAATCCTATAATTTCATGGTAAGGTTAGGATCAGGTTATGCGGTGAATGTTATATAGACGAATTTGACATTTGGCTTTAAAGCTCAAACGTGTTGCATGAGTATAGATATGATCTGTCTATACAAGCATGTAAGGAATAGACTATTTATAAACTAGCTTATATCGTCTGTCAGAAGAATCAAATCGTTACCATTTACATTTTTAACCGAAAACAGAATGCGCTATCCACAAAAAATTAAAAGGTCATACTTCTGAAATAAGTTAAATAGCAAATTTTTAAAAACATGTAGGTAGAAAATTTTACACCTTTCAATAATATGCATATAGAAACATTTTTGCTCTACAGAAAAATGCAAACAGAATATTTCGCACTGTTTAAAAACGATTTTTTTAGAATATTTTGCAATTTTAAAAAACGATTAATTAGAAAATATTTTGTGATTTAAAAAAAATGCAGCTAAAATATTTTACAGGTTCCAAAAGTATTCAAAATAGAACATTTACACGTTCCAAAAACAAGCATAAAATAGTAAATTTTACACGTTTAAAAAAATGAACATAGAACAATTTGCACTTTTCAAAAATATGTAAACAGAGCATTTTACACTTTTAAAAAACATGTGATTAGAACATTTTGCACTTTTCAAAAATATGTAAACAGAGCATTTTACACTTTTAAAAAACATGTGATTAGAACATTTTGCACTTTTCAAAAATATGTAAACAGAACATTTTACACTTTTAAAAAAACATGTGATTAGAACATTTTTCACTTCTCAAAAAACATAAATAAAACATTTTACACTTTTCAAAAGCAAGTTAACAATAAAACATTTTGCCATTTTAAAAAACAACATGAAAATAGAATATTTTGCTTTTTTCAAAGAACATGCAAATAAAACATTTTAGACTTCAAAAATTTCGAAATTAACATTTTAAGCAATAAATCTCATTTAGTGTGTAGTTTGACCTAGCTAATTTTAATTCTAGCTTAAATTTGAGATGTGTCATTTTGATTCTTCACTCTCAATATTTGTTTGCAGCATGCCTACAGTACTTACGGTTAATATGCACTTTTACAGCTGTACTGCTATGGCCATTACCGTTGTCCATAATTTTTTATCAGACAAAATATTTATATTTTGTAAATATTCACCCTTTGACCTTAAGCTATGTCTTCTGCAAACTGTTAATTTATTACTCCCTCGCCTCGGAGCAATTTAATTTAGCTCGGCATTACTGTTGATATAATATGTATTGTACATATATCTGTATACACTAATGATAATGAAGTTATCAGTTTTAAAAGTGCTAACAATATAAGTACTGATTACAATAATTGCTGAATCAGCCCTCGTCGTCCAGGCACGCTCACAGACGCCAAGCATTACAAAATTTGAGTGATATCCGTAAGTAATCAGTAGAGTTATTTAATGCAATTTCTTCTTTCACTTTACTAATCCCCTATTCTTTCAAAGATTAAATCGAAATCCTCATGAATGATATAATAAGCTCCGCCATATTATGGGATTTGATTTACTTTTGTATTTAACTTTTTATTATTTATGATTAAAAATGAATCAAATCACGGACGGCATTGCCATTGTCTTCATGACAAGTTCACGTGAAATACAGCACTTGAATTTAGGCGTTCATTGATCATTGATTGGCTAACTGCTTTACGGTGACCTTTACAGACGTGCTGAACTGTTATCTCTAGACATTTGGGAGCACATGTTTTAATCTCCCCATATCTAAAATGGGGTGGGGGGGGGGATGGGAAATACCTCTATATTGTTAGCAACAGTTTATTTTTATTAGCGTGATCAACGCAGTAGTGGAGCGGTGATTACACTATACATTTTATAAACGATTTTTAAAAGATTTAATAAGGTATAGCTATAATTTTCATGTATTAAAAAAGTATTATGTCCGAGAAGCATAACATCGTCTGTGAAGAATCAAAATGACTCATATCCAATTTAACCTAGAACCAAAATGAGCTACGTCGTAAAAACAAAATGAGAAACATGTGTAAAATTTTAATTATATTAAGAGTTTTTAAAAATTGTAAAATTTTCTATTTACATGTTTTCGAAAAAAAGAAAATGTCCTATTTACATGCTTTTGAAAAGGTGCAAAATTGTCTAATTCCATGTTTTTGAAAAGGTGCAAAATTGTCTAATTCCATGTTTTTGAAAAGGTGCAAAATTGTCTAATTCCATGTTTTTGAAAAGGTGCAAAATGTTCTAATTCCATGTTTTCGAAAAGGTGCAAAATGTTGTATTTACATATTTTTGAAAAGTTCAAAATGTTTTATTTAAATGCTCTCAAGACATATTTGAATATTTTTGTAGTTGATATTGTTTTTAGCTAAAAATGGATATGGGTCATTTTGGTTCTTCACAGACGCTATGAAGATTTTGCTGTTTTTTTGTATTTTTGTGTCTGTCGCAGTGCCATTACTTCTGGTGCTTAATTTGTAATGGATGAACAAACTCGGCCTCTAAGCCTTCGTTATCGGAATCATGAGCTGAGGGAGTGAAATGATTAGTATTAGTGAGTCAGTAAGAAAAAATGTGTTGACGTGGAGAGCGGAATGGGCTCCAATTGACTTTTTATTTTTACTGTGGTGGGTATTAACATTAAAACAAAACAATCTATTCAACATACCGTATATCCTATAATAGTACGCCCCGCGTACTATCCAAATTTGGACCTCTCAGACCCGCGTACTATTACAGACCCGCGTAGTATTACAGACCCGCGTACTGCCGTTTAATAGCGTGTTAAATTAACCCGCGTACTATTCAAACGGAGGCCTCTCAGACCCGCGTACTATTACAGACCCGCGTAGTATTACAGACCCGCGCATTATTATAGGATATACGGTACGTTTTGTACAAAATAGTAAATAGCAATGCACTGTGATAATCTTACAGATACCGAAGCTTATTAATAAATGAAATTAGGGATAATCACTGTAGTGTTATTAGTGCAAAAGACCATAAAGTATATAAAATAAAATGAAACGTCATTGATTATATATGTTCCTTAAATGCAGTAGGAGTTGTAGGAGTGACTTTTCTCGGAAGCTCCACGCTCAAATCAGCTAAAACATAAGAAGCCGTTGCCCAGACTGCAACACATAGGTCAAGTTCGTCAGAATTCTCCACAGTCATCGTGTCAGCCTGAGTGTGATGAAAATCCTGTAACATGTATAATGCAATAATTTTGACAAACTATCCTTAAAACCTTGACAAAATGGTGCATAGTTAAAAAAAACTAAAAAAAAATATATACTTACGAAATATTTATCATTTTGATTATTTAAACTTAATCCTGGCACATTTTGAGCGAGAAAATAATAAATATCCGAGCCCACATCATCCTGTTTTCTAAATGTTGTTGCATTTATGGGAGCTAGTAATTTTAAGACTTCCTCCACGATACAACCCGCCTCATCACTCCCCGCAAAATCTAAACCAAGAGGTTTAAACGTCCCAATGTCCGACTCAAAGACGGCCTTGAATTTATCCAGCTCATGCTTGTGCTGATCCACATAAGACTGAACACCCCACAAACCGAATTCTTCAGCTGTCCACAGGATAGCTCGCATTGTTCGACGGGGTTTCAGATTTAAAAAGTTTATTAATGCTAAAGCTTGGGCTGAAATGATCATGCCACCCCCGTCATCCATGGCACCTTGACCCACGTCCCAGCTGTCTATGTGTCCCGAGACCACAACAAATTCATCCGGCTTTTCCCTTCCAGAGATTTCACCAATAACATTTCTTGAGGTTTTAAGAGGCAGATTGAAGTCGTTCATAGTCAGCGTGATAACAATTTTCTGCCCTTTAAATTACAAAAAATACATTCGTCGTCATTTCTCCGGAATCGTAATTTAAAACCAACTTAATTTTCATTACAATTACATCTTCATTACTATTACTTACCATGGGACTGAAGGCGGTAAAGGAGCTCGGCATCTTCGATGGTTATACAGGCGCCTGGAATTTGGGTTACATTTGGAGCATATGACATCATCCCAGTGCTAAAAGGGAATTTGAATGCAAGTTTGGTATTTTTAATGAAATTATTTTGAATAGTTATATTATTATTATTTTTTACACTGAAATTTTTGACATTCCGGAACTCACTGAGGTGTGTAGATGCTGAAAGGTGTAATGGATCGAATAAGGGCTGCTACTCCTCCAACTTTGGCAGCTTCTACAGCCCCACTTCCTCGGTATTTTACCGTTTCCCCGTAGCTGACATAGTCTTCGTTAAACACGATGATTTTTCCAACTGCCTGAGGAAACATTATTGATTCATTGATGATTTTGCAGGAGGCAATACACAATACATAAAGGAATTTAGTTTGATATTTCGTAATAGTCAGTAATTAACAATATTTTAAACTAGTTTTTATAAGCATACTTGCTTAGCATTGGCTCTCAATTCCTCGAAGCTTTTCACAACTAAGACCTCCGCCGTGATCCCTTCCTTCCCCGTCCCAACTGAGAACCCCAATCCGAGCAATGCTATTGATTTTTTTCGGGGCATTATCATGTAGGCTTCTTCTTTTCCTCTGAAAATTACACAACGATAACGTACAATTATTTGAAAATTAGTAATTTATATAGATACTTGCAATTTTCATTTCGCGATATGTTTACAGACACAGAGGTCCAAATTTCAGATAATAGTGTTTCTATTATCTGCAATGGTAGTTGTTACGCTTATGTAGTTGCAATGTCAATACAGCACACGAGAACGTAGCCACTTCTGAAGCTAAACATAAGAATGTCTCTTAATGAGGATTAATGAGGATGATAAAGATTACCTGAGCCAATTAGGAACTAAAGCTTCTTCAGCATAAACGTTCAGATCTCGATCTTTCATGTACTGCATCATGTAATCGATGGACTTCTCCAAATTAGCCGACCCACTAACACGACTTCCAAACCGATCCACGAAGAGTTCTGTAATTATTTATTAGGAATAAAAATATAAAATACTGACTCGATCTGATCTACCATTAATGCAAGTACTTAATTTTCGGAGAGCCAAGCTACTTACTTACCCAAATCATTATATGTTTTCCCCTTAAATAGACCATCTTTAACAGTATTAATAATGAGATTTGATATATTAGAATAGCTTTGAATTTCACTGATTAAATTTTGTGGTAAAGAACACTTGTAATTATTATTATTTTTATCCTTTTTGAATTTATTTTTATAATTTTTTTTAGAACTTTGATAAACGTCGCTGACTGGGTTTTTAGCACTAGGATCTTTTATTACGGCATTATTGACTTTGTTTTCGTCTACCGAGTTTTCTTCGGATAAAAATTTGGGGTCAAAATATACAATTTGAGGTTGATTCCCGGATTTCTTGCCAATTAGTCTACTTTGTATTGAAATAATGTGAATTGTGATTAGGCAAAAAAATAGTGCTAAGGGTACTCCACGTGACATGATCAATAATTAACCTGTGTTGCATAAATTATTGATGATTTTAGGACTGTACAGTTAGTCTGTATAACTGTCAATCGTAATAATTATTGCAAGTTTGCCATATATACTGACTTCATACACTATCAACAAAGTTACAGGTTGTCGGCTTGTCGGTATTTTATTTAGGGGCTGTCGAAAAGTACAGATGATGATGACAGTGACAGACAGTGAGAGTTCACACTGCTAAGTCATAAACACGAATGCGGAATATAATTTACAAATATTTAACTATACTAAGTACACGTTGATAATCTTTCTAAATAATGTTTATTTTCGTCTAAACAAACATCCCAGACATCAGACACGGTGACACTCGTGAGTCGTGCAGTTTCTAATAATTATTAACTAGCACCTGCTTATAATTTATTTATTAATTTAAAGTAACAGTAAGCGAAGTACAGCTACTATTTTTATTAAAGCCTTTTATAAAATTGTCTCGTGTTAATCAGTTAAGTAGATTCTGGATTTGTACTTCACTCTCACATCAAGCAGCTCAGCTCAGCTGACTTTATTAGAAATTCATTTCTTCACTTGCTTCTTGCTGTGAGTTGTGAGCTGCAGCTGAGCCAAGAAGTTTTATCTTTAAAGTTTTTTTCTTGTCAAATTCTTATCGCGCCATTTCCTTTTATTACTTTATTTCGGGTCTCACATAAAACGTCGTCTAGCGCAAGGAAACTGTACGTTACTGCCAACAGTTGTCACTGCTTAATTTTTGCTTCCACTGTAAACTAAAACTGCGACATGGTTCCAATCCAATTCGATACTCATCACTAGTAATCATAACGGATAATTTTATAGACATAATATACTAAGTACACAGCTGACTTGATTTTAAATTTTTATTGAACTTTTAATCTCGGTATTAATTCAACCAACCTACACAGATATATAAGAATAAATATTATTAAGGATCTGCAATATTAGCATTAATAGCATTCCCATCCAAAGTACCAGCAAGTCTATAAAATAAATTGTGCATGCATACTTGGGTACTTAAGTGGGTTAGGACAACTTTTAATTATGAATAAAGTGCATTGCATGGCATAATCTTTTGTTTACATTTTTTACGTATCTCTTTTTAGTCTGAACCAACATGCAACATCCGCAGCGACCGGCGCCTAATAAACTGTACAACTGTACAACGAGTACAACTGGTAACTTATCCAATTTTATATCTGTCAGATATAATTATTATAATTCACTAGTCAGATGAACTCATGCATTTGTGGGTTTTTATGTATCTTGAGTGAAGTTTGAAAATGACCTATATCAAATTTAAGCTGGAATTAAAATGAGCGATTAAAAAACACTAAACATGAGAAAAGGGTTAATGACACTTAACGTTGTTTTTTAAAAGTGTACAATGTTTTATTTGCATGTTTTCTAAAAAGTACAAAATGTTATATTTGTATGTTTTTTGAACAGTACAAAATGTACTATTAACTTGTTTTTGAAAAGTGCAAAATGTTCCATTAACTTGTTTTTGAAAAGTTCTGATTGTTGTATTAACTTGTTTTTGAAAAGTTCTGATTGTTGTATTAACTTGTTTTTGAAAAGTTCTGATTGTTGTATTAACTTGTTTTTGAAAAGGGCAAAATGTTCTATTAAATTGTTTTTGATAAGTGCAAAATGTTCTATTAACTTGTTTTTGAAAAGTTCAAAATGTTCTATTAACTTGTTTTTAAAAAGTGCAAAATGTTCTATTAAATTGTTTTCGAAAAGTGCAAAATGTTCTATTAACTTGTTTTTGAAAAGTGCAAAATGTTCTATCAACATGTTTTTGAAAAGTAAAAAATGTTCTATTAACTTGTTTTTGAAAAGTGCAAAATGTTCTATTATAACTTGTTTTTAAAAAGTGCAAAATGTTCTATTATCTTGTTTTTGAAAAGTGCAGAAATGTTCTATTAACTTGTTTTTGAAAAGTGCAAAATGTTCTATTAACTTGTTTTTAAAAAGTGCAAAATGTTCTATTAACTTGTTTTTAAAAAGTGCAAAAATGTTCTATTAACTTGTTTTTGAAAAGTGCAAAATGTTCTATTATAACTTGTTTTTAAAAAGTGCAAAATGTTCTATTATCTTGTTTTTGAAAAGTGCAGAAATGTTCTATTAACTTGTTTTTGAAAAGTGCAAAATGTTCTATTAACTTGTTTTTAAAAAGTGCAAAATGTTCTATCAACATGTTTTTGAAAAGTAAAAAATGTTCTATTAACTTGTTTTTGAAAAGTGCAAAATGTTCTATTATAACTTGTTTTTAAAAAGTGCAAAATGTTCTATTATCTTGTTTTTGAAAAGTGCAGAAATGTTCTATTAACTTGTTTTTGAAAAGTGCAAAATGTTCTATTAACTTGTTTATAAAAAGTGCAAAATGTTCTATTAACTTGTTTTTAAAAAGTGCAAAAATGTTCTATTAACTTGTTTTTGAAAAGTGCAAAATGTTCTATTATAACTTGTTTTTAAAAAGTGCAAAATGTTCTATTATCTTGTTTTTGAAAAGTGCAGAAATGTTCTATTAACTTGTTTTTGAAAAGTGCAAAATGTTCTATTAACTTGTTTTTAAAAAGTGCAAAAATGTTCTATTAACTTGTTTTTTGATAAATGTAAAATGTTCTATTTACATATTTTTAAGATCATGATATTTTTTTTGTAGATAGTACATTTTAGTTTAGTTAAAAATGGATATATAAGACATTTTGAATCTTCAATGACGATATTTAGGATATTAAATTATAGTAAATACGTTTACGTTATCATCTGTAGCGTGTACCAAGCCATTCCATAGTGCATGCATGATTTGATGTATGTAAAATGCCTTAGCATTACTCTAAGGATACTTACTAATTTGAGTGCACGAATCGCACTCTTAAAATTCATGAACAGGTGGCAGATGTCAATGCAGTTATTAAACTCAAAGGATGAACTACCTTATGGACCTGGAAAATGCCTTATGACGGTAGTTTAGATGAAATTATGATTACCTGGGAGAAAAATTATGAAGCTAATATTTTTTAATAGTGAAGTCACTATTTTGTATGTACTAAAGTAAACGTATGCGTGTGGCATCTTGTGTTGCGTTGTATCCGTCTGCGTTTGGAAAGGGATCGTCCACAAAGAACGTCATCGGTAGGGCCAATCAGTCTCTTTGGATATTGATGATATTATCATGTTAAAGATGGCCATTAAAGATTAGAAATTGGTTTAACACATTTTGAATATTTTTTAAGTAGCTGTACTTAAGTAGTTTGAATTTTACTAGTAAATTGAATTGTTCGGAGGGACATAATATACTATTATCTGCTCAAGTAACAATTTTAGCAGCAGTATAATAACGCAGTACAATCTTTCTAATTAGCAGACTTTTATAATGATCGATTATCTAACATGATTAAATAACAACTAATCATCGCAACTAACGATAAATTAAAGGAATTTATAGTAACATAAAATTATTATACTTAATTTACAACTGGAATGATCCTGACTATAATGTGTAAGCAGGCTAGAATTTAATTAAATATCTTAGAATTATTACTGCTACGAAATTATTTTCATTTAGGTACACAGTTCAATCACTCATTTTTATAAGGACTTATACAGGTATAATGATAATAAATATATAATATCGTCTGTGATGAATCCAAATGACACGTATCCATTTTTAACTCAAACCAAAATGTATTTTTCTATTAAAAAAATTAAAATATCATAATCCTGAAGGCATGTAAATAGCACATTTTATAGTTTTCAAAAACATGTACGTTGAGCATTTTTTTAGTTGTCAAAAATATTTAAATATAATATTTTGCACCTTTCAAAAACATTTAAATAGCTTATTTTGCACCTTTCAGAAACATATATGTAAATGGAACTTTTTTTAGTTGTCAAAAATATTTAAATAGAACATTTTGTTTTAAAAACATGTAATTACAAAAGTTTGCAAAACTTTTCAAAAACAAGTAAATATGATATTTTGCGCCTTTCAAAAACATCTAAATAGAATATTTTGCACTTTTCAAAAATATTTAAATAGAACATTTTGCACCTTTCAAAAACATGTAAATAGAACATTTTGCAATTTTCAAAAACTGGTAAAATTAACATTTCCCGCACCTATCTCAATTAATGTGTTTTTTAACATAGCTCATTTTAATTCAGCTTAAATTGGATATGGGTCGTTTTGATTCTTCACTCACGATACGTATAAACATATACTTAGCAAGCAGCACGTTGTACAAGAGTTTTTTTTTAAATAATAGAAGTAAATATTCCTATTTATTTAAAGTAATACAGCTTTGGTTGTAGTGTAAAAATACTATAACAATAATATGTAAGTACAGTAAACTTAATCAGTTATTAAATTAATTATTATTACGATGATTATTTCAAGAAAAACATATTTTTCCCTTACACTATATGTATAGTCACTTAAGGCTTAAGGTGCAGCAACATTACGCTATATATTTATAATTGAGTGTCATGGAATAAATTTGGTAACTTTTGCACCAAATTTTGATATATTATTAAATACAAAAATTATTATGCAATTAATATGCATACTATAAGCGGCATACTTAAACATTAAGCTGGAGTTACAGTTCCAGTTCCAGTTCCAGACCAACCTCACTGAACTAATAAAGGCGCATATTTATAAATAATTAATTAATTAAGTATGTAACACTTTTGTCATCAATTGACTTTGACGTAATTTTGCATCCATTTAACAAAGTTGAAAATATTTTTTAGAGGTGAGTCAATTCTACGTGGAGATGAATTTCGTACGTGGACATCATTTGGGTTTAAATATGTATTAGAATGAAAGTTCCCAGGATCCTTTTTATTTGAGTCTCCGCCGAGGTCACACTCGCTCATGTCCATCATCGTGTCTGTGAGCACTTGTGTGATTTTTGTTAGAAATTTTATGTTGTCTGGGTTGGCTTTGAGGGAGACCTGGAAAAAGGATAATAAATTCAGTACTTCCAACTTCCGTGTGCCAAAATATGAAGAGTTTTTTGGGAAAACGGGCCAAGTCCATCGAAGCAAATTTTACAGGAACAACGAATAATGAATAAAAAGTGACAGGATTATTTTTTTGAACTCAATTTTGTCTACAGGTACTGTAACTGACGAAGCTTTATTACAAGCAGTTTCATAAATCTAGACTGGCTCTAGAATGTTTAGAGTGACAATTTTCAAAATTTTTACTTTGTGAACTTCTTCCGTTTTGCCTCAAAATCAGTAACTTAACGTGGAGTCAAAAGTCCCTTGGAAGAAATTTTAATCGTTTTGAGTGAAACCAAACTTTTTTTAACTTTTAAACTTTTTCTTGCATAAAAAAATTTACGCACGGCAATTGTCTTCTACAAAATAGATGTAAATAGAACATTTTACACTTTTCAAAAAACCAATAAATATAGAACATTTAGCGCTTTTCAAAAACATGTAAATAGAACATTTTACACTTTTCAAAAAAATATAATTAGAACTATTTGCAACTTTCAAAAACATGTAATTAGAATATTTTGCACCTTTCAAAAACATGTAATTAGAACATTTTGCACCTTTCAAAAACATGTAAATAGGACACTCAGAAACCAAATTTAAATCAGAGCTGCATGTTTACGGTGGACTTATCCCGTTTTATCAAAAGGCATTTAGTGGACTTGGCCCGTTTTGTCAAAAAACCAAATTTTGGCATTTTAAAGAATTGCTTTAGTTGAACTTTGACCTTTACCATTCAACACAGTGAACACAGTAGTCTACCTAGTTGAATAGTGCACGTAGCGCAAATAATTCCATTTTTGAAATAATAGACTTGCCTCGTTTTGCCAAACAACACTTCATATGAAAACTAAGTATGAGAAACAAATTGATAACGAACCTCAGGCCCATCACAAACAGTGTGGTAGCAGTTTCTCATATTTCCCCTGTACGGCCCCGTGTCAGTCATGAGGACGGCGTTGAGCGTGTGTGGAACGGCAGTATCATTCATGTACCAAAATCGTGCATGGTCACTCCTCAAAAAATTTAGATGATCTGCTAAGATTTCTAATTCGGGTAAATCCGCAGTGAGCATGAGAGGGAAGGGCTTGAGCTTAAATTTCTGATCATGACTTGATTTTCCCCAATGAAAATGGAATTTTTCCGCAAGGTGATTGTCTACTTCACGTCGGTAGATCATTGAGAGGAAGTCCCCTTTGTAGCGCTCATCCGCCACTTCGTCGTACACATCTGGAACTACTAGACTGTGAAAACAGACATGAAAAGGATTTAATGCATAAATTTTTTAAAATAATTAAACTTGTACAAAAATAAACTAAAGTTTCAAAAACAATTATATGCTGCGAACCTCCAGTCAGTTGGGAAAGTTTGTGAGAATTCCGTTTCGTTAAAATCCATTATTGTGTCCATTATAAATGCTCCCTAATAAGTTAATAGCGGTCCCATTAAAACAAAGTAAAAACATTAAGAAAAAAGATATTAAAGTGATATTATCTGTGAAGAACCAAAATGACCCATATCCATTTTTAGCTAAAAACAATATCAGCTATCTACAAAAATATTCAAATATGTCTTGAGAGCATTTAAATACAACATTTTACACTTTTCAAAAACATGGCATTAGAACATTTTGCACCTTTTCAAAAACATGGAATTAGAACATTTTGCACCTTTCCAAAAACATGGAATTAGAACATTTTGCACATTTTCAAAAACATGGAATTAGAACATTTTACACTTTTTAAAAACTCCTACAGTTCACGCATGTTTCTTATTTTGTTTTTATGACATAGCTCATTTTAATTCTAGCATAAATTGGAAATGAGTCATTTTGGTTCTTCACAGACGATATTATACTGTTCAGCAGTTAAACTGAAATAAAACCACAAATCACCTGAAACTTGGCCATTCCGACTTCTTTGGGAAAATTAGATTTTAAAACTTTCATTAAATATTCTTTGATAAATATTAGTGAGCCTTGAGATCCCACTTCTTCCAAGTCAAACGCTACAAAAATCATTGTGTATTTTGGTCTACAAAAAAAAATAAAAACATAATTAAATCAATGCCAATGCATTAACCAATTTAAAATCATAAATAAAGGTCGTCTTTCAATGAATTAGTATGTAGTAATTACTTGCACGCTGAGTGAGCAATAGCCCTTGCAGTCTCAAGCATAGCGGACACACCAGATCCATTGTCATCCGTTCCTGGTGTAAAATTAACTGTGTCCCAATGGGCACCCACGGCAATTGGTCGGTCATTTGGAGTTCCCCATTCTTGTCCACGAATCACCCCGATTATGTTAGCACCAGATGGAACTTGGCCGTTTTCATACTTTGTACAAAATAGATTTTCGGATTAGTTAAGAAAGTTAAAAGTGTGATCTATGATCTAAAATACAGATATCGTCTGTGAAGAACCAAAATGACCCATATCCATTTGTAGCTAAAAACAATATCAGCTATCTACAAAAATATTGAAACATGTCTTGACAGCATGTAAATAGAATATTTTGCACTTTTCAAAAATGTGTAATTAGAACATTTTGCACTTTTCAAAAACGTGTAATTAGAACATTTTACACTTTTTAAAAACATGTAATTACAATATTTTACACTTTTTTAAAACATTTAAATAGAATATTTTGCACTTTTCAAAAGCTCTTAATTAATATTTAACACATGTTTCTCATTTTGTTTTTATGACATAGCTCATTTTGTTTCTAGCATAAATTGGATATGGGTCATTTTGGTTCTTCACAGACGATATTCATTATTCACTTACAATGTTTAAAAATTGCATAGGTTCAAAATGTTGAATGACTGTGTAGAGTCCACTAGTGTACTGGAAACTGTCTGAAATATATTTTTTAACGTAGTCTTTGGCAGTTTCATTCGTGACGTGACTTCTGGGATACATGAAAATATTTTGAAGCATCCATTCCAGATTTTCTTGCTTCACCATCGGTCTTTTCCCAGCATACGGAAGGTTCACGGAAGTTATGTCATAGTGCCTTGTGTTCATTCTAGAATTTGACGACGAGGACGAGGAGCCATCCCCATTGCTACTACTACCCCCACCTCCACCCCCTCCCCCAGACTGATAGTGTTGATATGAGGATGAGGACGAGTCAAAACCGGCAGCAAATTGGCTCATTCTCCGATTAGATCGGTAGAGGGGTGACTCCACAAGATAGTACGGATTCTCACTCAGCTTCTCTAATTCGGAAGGAGCCATTATTTTGGATGTTCGATAAAATTCTTGATTCCACTCATTCACTTGCTCCTTATTTAAGCTGGGATTCGTCTCAATTACTTCCGGTTCATGCTCAATGATTCGTCCCAGAACTGCACCCACTGCGATGGCTGCCCATAGTGCTACAATAATAATTAAAGATGCAATCAGGCATTATAATTCCGCGGATTTATTGTTTCTAATCAACTATATGTACATAACATAAGTAGACGTAATTATAAACTAATGATGACGTGGGCGAAAAAGCAATTCCGCATCTTTGAAATATTTTCTGAAAGCAAAATCTCACAACCAAGGGGTCGTCCGTAAATGATGTCACGTGATTTTCATTTTGGTTTTCAAGAAATGTGAAAAGCGTTTCAGGGCCGGACGAAGAAAATGATTTTCGACAACAATTTATTTCCGTACAACAAAAACCACCATTTTGATCGGATTTTATTGATGGTTTTCTTTGGTAAAGCAAAATGTTGTATTTACGCAAAGACGCTTTTAGAAAAGTGCAAAAGGTTCTTTTTTACTTGATTCAGAAAAGTGCTCAATGTTCTATTTACATGTTTTGAGAAAAGTGGAAAATGTTTTATTTCCATCTTTTTGAAATGTACAAAAAAATTTATTTTGCATGTTTTTGAAAAGTCAAAATATTCTTTTTACATGTTTTTGAAAGCTGCAAAATGTTCCGTTTACACGTTTTTTGAAAATTCAAGCAGCGGGGGCTGCCTACATTATCCGGCCCTGAAGCGTTTTTTTAAAAAGAATTTTTCGAAAAAAAATAGTTGACGTAGGAGATTGGGATTTTAACCTTCTAACTTGTGGGATTTTTTGATTTGGCAAAGGGGCTCAAAAGATCTACACATGATGATAATCTCATCTTGGCTTCGTTGTAGTTTCCTCCTCGTTTTGTCTGTTCTGTTCTGTTTGTTTTATTTTTTTGCAAAATAAAAAGTAGAGTTTCCCACCTGTTGTGTGGTGTAGCTCCCATTGAGATCGACAACATAATTATTGTAATGTATTTTTATGACGAAAATGCGTGCATTTGTAATGATGACTACTGAATGCGTTAGCACTCTGGCACATTTCCATGTCATTCATTTTCATTTCACGCATTTTGATATCTGTCACGAATGATTTGTAATGGAAATGGAAGGAGCAAGTCTCAGCTACTTGAACGTGTGTTAAGAATTCTTAAGATCAGGGTCGAGCCCCGTAGCAGACTTATGTATATCTGTCATCTGTGGTTTGCGTATTTGTCTGTTCGGATCACAATTTTATTTTTATTTTGGTCTTCATTTCTACTTAAGTTCTATTTGTAGTGTTTCGAAGGATGGATGGATTATGGTGATGTGTGAATACCAGCATTAGTGGCGATGAGGGATTATCCATAAATGGCGCGTCATCACAGTATCACAATTTTAAGGCCCCTGTCATCAGTTTAACCATTTTGCGTAAACGGCTATCTTTAACATAGGATGCCATTAGTACCCGAGCAGACCCATTGACCCTGTCCAGGACGTCATTAGTGAACGACCCCTAATTATATAATCTACACGGAATCCGAATAATGATCATAAATAACCAACTGATACTCTGTAATAATTGATGTCTCATTCCGGTCCCGTTCTTGGAAATCTCGATATGTGCGGTGGACCGTTTTTTTTTCTAAATAAATTTGTATATGTTAAGCTATTCTGCTGCTCTATTATTTGTTTGCGTGGGGGACAAAACAAGCGTACGTACTGCCAGGGTCGGATAATGCGGCCAGCGCAGGCAGCCCCCGCTACGTCAACTATTTTTTTTCGAAAAATTCTTTTAAAAAAACGTTTCAGGGCCGGATAATGTGGAGCCCCCGCTGCTTGAATTTTCTCAAAACATGTAAATGAAACATTTCGGAGTTTTCAAAAATAATTATGTAAAAAGAATATTTTGTACATTTCAAAAACATGCAAATAAAAATTTTTGTACATTTCAAAAACATGGAAATAAAAAATTTCCCACTTTTCTCAAAACATGTAAATAGAACATTTTGCAATTTTCTCAAAAAACGTAAATAGAACATTTTGTACTCTTCTGAATCAAGTAAACAGAACATTTTGTGTTTTTTCTAAAACATGTAAATACAACATTTTGCTTTACCAAAGAAAACCATCAATAAAATCAAAACGTTGGTTTTTGTACGGAAACAAATTACTGCCTAAAACCAATTCCTTCGTCCGGCCCTGCATACTGCATTTTAAAATCGGGACTAGCATCATCATCATCAAGGACACGCATTTTAAGGAGCCTACAAAACATAAGGAATGCGCCTGATATACGACGACGGAAATGCTGTAGATAAAGACTCAAATCCAGAATAGTTTATGGGTTTACTGTTTTTATTCATTTTTTGATAGCTTTTATTTATTTATTTTGTCAGACGAAGCCCAATTCGAAAAATACTTACACAATAAAAACTTGCAAAAATGAGTAATCCAAGTCTAACCTACAGCCATTATATTTAGATTGAAGACAATTGAAAAACAAAGGAAGCATTCTTTAAGGATGCGGGTGCTAGTGATTTAAATTTCTGACGATAAAAATCTGAGCTCGCACTCTCACAATCAAGAGCATGTGGTTCAAATCTTCCAAAGTGAAGTGTGTGCGTCACGGAGTCATAGCTTCTATAGTAATAGTAATAATAATGAAGTAAATGAGTACCAAAGTATATATATACTATTTGTATACTAAAAATTATTTTGATTTAAAGTTTCCGACTTTTAACGCATAACACAACGTACTAATTTCTTACGTCTGACGCTCTGGCACAGACTGTGTATACCACGCAGCAAGCCCGAAAAATGTCCCTATTTTTTTCTAGAGCTTCTCTAGAATCTAGAAATCTAGAAGCGCGTCTAGTTATATGGTTATCTTATTGTGCATCAGGAGGAAAGTGTTTCGAGGGGGGGGGGAGGCGTATGAATAGTAGCTAAGTCAAAATAATAATTTGCAACTCACCAAAATCTAAAACAAAGTCTGTGAGGAGTCAAAATGATCCATTTCCATTTTTAGCAAAAAATAAGATGCACTATATCTACAAAAAATTTAAAATACCATTATTTTAGAAGCGTGTAATTTAGAAAATAGCACACTTTTTAAAAATATGTGAATAGAATAATTTGCAGTTCACAAAAATGGTGTGGATAAAACAATTTGCACTTTTCAAAAACATGTAAATAGAGCAATTTACACTGTTCAAAAAACGTAAATTGAATAATTTGCACATTTCAAAAAGCGTGTAAATACAATAATTTGCACTGTTCAAAAAGCGTGTAAATAGAACAATTTGCACTGTTCAAAAAGCGTGTAAATAGAACAATTTGCACTTTTCAAAAAGCGTGTAAATACAACAATTTGCACTGTTCAAAAAGCGTGTAAATAGAACAATTTGCACTTTTCAAAAAGCGTGTAAATACAACAATTTGCACTGTTCAAAAATGTGTAAAAAGAACAATTTGCACTTTTCAAAAACTTATAATTAACATTTTACACATGTATCTTACTTGTAGTGTTTTTCACATAGGTCATTTTATTCCTAGCTTAAATTGAATACATGGATCACTTTGATTCTTCACAGAAAATATGTGTCTAAAATACATTTCAAAAATGTATAGCTGCCTAATTACTAAATTAAAAGTATAATGTTAACGAAATATTTTGATTATTAAAGTATTGGCTTAGACTCACGAACCTGCCAAGTACAAAACCCCGGTTGTGTTTTTAAACATAAATCCCATTTTGAAACAGGGCTTTCACACTAAAAATTCAAACGGGAACGACGGACCTTAGTCCAACCGATGCGATGGGTAAAATTACTTCTAAACAACTCGGACGTAGTTTGAAATTTCACTTTTTTTAACTATTGAATTTTTTCAGGACTATGTAATTTAATACTAAAAAATCATATGTATTTGAAAAAATCTAACACGACGCACTGTATGACTGTTGGAAAAAATTTTTTCTTCCCCTCCAGAACCAGAAAGCACTTACAAACTACCAAGAGATTTTGAAGACTTTAAATACAAAAAACAAAACAGGGAAGGAATGTCTTTCTTTAAGTATATTCTGAGTCTGACTCTGGCACACAACCACACACACACACACACACTTCCTTCCTTCCTTGTCTTTGCTTTGTTCACGTACGAATTATTGAGATGAATTCTTGTTGAATGCACCGAAAGATGTGATGAGTGCGTGTGGGTAATACCTATAGTATGTAACCTAAAACTGAGTAGTGCTCAAGACACAAAAAAATCACTCAAGATCTCAAGATCTCAGTCAAGACGTTGTTCACATTGGATGTAGGAAGACGGATTGAAGTGAAATGAAGGGATTCCTACATATGTGACAGGACCTTCTTAAAAAATCGTCAATATTTGCTCACTCAACTCCTCTCCTGCCCTTTTGTCCATTAGCACTTCGTCTTTGGATTGAGATCCCAATTACACTAAGCTACAGGAGTAAGCAGACACAAGAGTCAAATCTGGGATCGATGTGGATCCACTCAACAGAAACACAAGACGAAACAGTAGTGGAACATGAGATGAAATTAAATATGAATTATTAGTAAGTACATGTTAAATTCCCTTCGTGTTTCTCTCTTCGACTTCGGCACCCTTTTTTTATTGACTTTCCCATCACTCCCATTCCCATCATTTGATCATTTCCTATGCAGACCCTCTACTCAGACGAACAGATTACTACCTGAACAACAGAACTGTACAACTATAATAATTGGAGATTGATGCGTGTGACAATTCAAATTGTTTTCACAGCTAACAAAGCTGATGAGCCAAATTGGAATACTGATAATTGGAAGCTCAAGACGCGTGACTCTACAAACCACTCGAATTCTTAACCAGGTATGCTACAGGTTCTTCTCGTTCTTCTACTTTAAATGTATAGGCAATAGATATGATACGAAATTAAGTCTATCTACTATCTATTCCGGTACCGGTACCGGTATCGGTACCGGACTCAGTCTGTAGCATTAAGGATTAAAAAATGCGCACCCCTTTCATACGTATCACTTCTAATAACAGTACAAAAGTGCAATTTTTTGTACAATAACAAACGGAAGGGGGTGGAAATTCCCTTTCATAGTCGTTTGTTTTGTACTGAGTGCAAATTATACAGGTAGGTTCAGTTTATTGTTACTGATTTAACAGGGTATTTCATTTTATTAGGCGAGTAGTTGTTTTCCTAAGTTTGGATAAAAAGGAAAACGGACAGGGAAAACACGGCTGTTGATTGACAGACAGACAGACGAGTTTTAGTTTTATGAGACTCGATTTGATTCTCACTTACATTACATATGTACAGGGCCGTACGAAGCAAATGGTTTTAGGCAGCAATTTGTTTCCATATAAAAACCACCGTTTAGATTTTATTGATGATTTTATTTGGTAATGCAAAATGTTGTATTTACATATTTTAGAAAAGTGGAAAATGTTCTTTTTACTTGATTCATAAAAGTGCTCAATGTTCTATTTACATGTTTTGAGAAAAGTGGAAAATGTTTTAACTGTATGTTTTTGAAATGTAGGAAAAAAATTATTTTGCATGTTTTTGAAAAGTCAAAATATTTTTGTTTACGTATTTTTGAAAACTGCAAAATGTTCCATTTACATGTTGTGAGGAAAGTGTTAAATGTTTTAATTGTATGTTTCTGAAATGTACGAGAATTTTCTTATTTGCATGTTTTTGAAAAGTCTCAATATTGTTTTTACATATTTTTGAAAAGTGCAAAATGTTCCATTTACATGTTTTTACAAAATTCCAGCAGTGGGGGCTGCCTGCGCTGACCTCGGCCGCATTATCCGGCCCTGCTTATACATAGTGAAAGATAATTTTGTGTTTGTCGTGTCGCTAACTTGTTAGTTCTTCTTTGTTACTTACTAGCTATGAATGATTGGCATATTGTTTTCACAAATGATGAGAAGCTGATCAGCAGGTCAGCCTTTTCATTTCATTCACTCCACACACACGCAAGGGACTGCACTACATTACATAGTAGGTAGTTGGGTATAGAGTATAGGTAGCAAATTAAAAATGTGTAATTCTAAAGCGTTTAAACTTGACCGTGTGGATTTATTGGAGGTAGTACAATAATCCCTGCATTTGTTTTGCAGTGTACAGTTTGAGACGAGAGCTTTACTTTTCAGACAGTGACTTCTTACTTCGTGTATCAGTTACTTTGTTGACTGACAACGCTATGTTCTGAGAAAACCAGAAAAAGAGAGAGGAAGAATCTAAATATCAAATCAAGTTTTGAAGAGCCACACCACACGAGATCACAATCACAATCCGGTCACTCTCATCTTCTCTTCAAGTCTTTAACCTACTAGTACAGTCATCAGAACAATCAGAAATCGAGAGCTTTAACTTTAAAACCTTTTTCCTTTCTCTGTCAAGTTCAAATATATGAAGAGTTGTTTCAATCGCAAAACGGGTCAAGTCCATTTTTTTAATGAGATTATTTGAGTTTAGACACGTTACTGTGTTGCCTGGTAAATGTCGAACCTCCACTATTGCAATTTTTTAAAATAGTCAATATTTATAGGTTGTTAGCAAAATGGGTTAAGTCCACCTAAAACATGCATATCGTTAGTGATGAGCCAAAATGACACATACCCATTTTAAGCTAAATGTAAAAAACACTATTTACAAAGTAATAGGAATTCACCTTGATCATAAAAGAATGCAAATAGGACATTTTGCAATGTTTAAAAAACATGTAAATAGAACATTTTGTACTTTCAAAAAACATGTAAATAAAAACATTTTAAAATTTTCAAAAACGTCTAAATGGAACATTTTACACCTTTCAAAAACGTCTAAATGGAAAAATTTTACACCTTTCAAAAACGTCTAAATGGAACATTTTACACTTTTCAAAAACGTCTAAATGGAAACATTTTACATTTTTCAAAAACGTCTAAATGGAAAAATTTTACACTTTCAAAAACGTGTAAATGGAACATTTAACACTTTTCAAAAACATCTAAATGGAACATTTTACACTTTTCAAAAACGTCTAAATGGAAACATTTTACATTTTTCAAAAACGTCTAAATGGAAACATTTTACATTTTTCAAAAACGTCTAAATGGAAACATTTTACATTTTTCAAAAACGTCTAAATGGAAAAATTTTACACTTTCAAAAACGTCTAAATGGAAACATTTTACATTTTTCAAAAACGTCTAAATGGAAAAATTTTACACTTTCAAAAACGTCTAAATGGAACATTTAACACTTTTCAAAAACATCTAAATGGAACATTTTACACTTTTCAAAAACGTCTAAATGGAAACATTTTACATTTTTCAAAAACGTCTAAATGGAAAAATTTTACACTTTCAAAAACGTCTAAATGGAAAAATTTTACACTTTCAAAAACTTCTAAATGGAACATTTTACACTTTTCAAAAACATGTAAATGGATTAATTTGGAGTTTCGAAAAAAAAACATTTTACACATTTTAAAAACTCATAACTAACATTTTTCGCATCTATCTCATTTAGTGTTTTTTTTCACACAACTTATTTTGATTCTATATAGCTTAAAATGGATATCGGTCATTTTGAATCTTCACCGACAATATTCCTGATTTATTATTCCTGATTTTCTTTAAATGTTTCCGTAGTTTGTAGATGGCAATTGCGTCCGTTTATTTTTTAATGCAAGAAAATTTTAGAAGTGAAAAAAAAAGTTTGGTTTCACTCAATACGATTACAATTAAGTCTCAAGGAACTTTTAATCCATGTTAAATTATTGAATTTAAGGCAAAACGGGGAAAGTCGACAAAGTTAAGATTGAGGTAGGCGAGTTGTAGAGGCATTTGCCAAAATCCCAATTAGTTTCATTAATTTGTGGAGAGCAGCAAAAAACTGTAGAAATGAGCTACTGAATTAATACTCTTGTTGAGGATGAAGAAAGTCGTGATTAGTTTATAGAAAAGGATGGACATGTGATTAGTCTCTGCACTGCAGGGGTTGTTTTGTCAGTTGTATAAATGCGAGTCGAATCGAAACTGTAAACAATGGACGGTGACGGCATGGCACATGTTCATGACTCTTCACTTGACGTATGGCATGCTGATAAATAGGGAGATCACTTTGACTTTTCTTATCCCTGCCTCTCCACTCTTCTCGCATCATTCCTATTGTGTTCACTGTCTCTGTCTCTGTCTATTTTTTTTCTCCCTTGTAGCAATAAATAATTGTAAATTGTGAATAATTTTTCTCCTCCTTTGAATGACATGACATGACTATCGGCTATAAGAAAAGAGCGCAAACCAAGGACTAAAGTTAAATCCCACTGACCCGCATATTTAGAGGAAAGGAGAAAACCATTAAATGTCTGCCCTCCTAACCCATTTCATTCTCCTAAAACACTGCCACGTTATTGTCA
Organism: Dicyrtomina minuta; assembly: GCA_949802685.1. NCBI lineage: Eukaryota > Metazoa > Arthropoda > Collembola > Symphypleona > Dicyrtomidae > Dicyrtomina > Dicyrtomina minuta. Next base: position 59,825,431 of record OX461812.1, on the reverse strand, counting down.
TCATCAACGCATCTTGTTGGGGAGGTAGAAGTAACAGATTTGTTTATATCGCTACACTGAAGAAGCAAACTTGCCCATGTCCATTTTTTAATTATAGAGTGTGTTTAGGAGATTTTATTTTTGGGTGCAAAAAGCGTGAATAACCATTTCTTATTGTTAGTAGTAAATATGATCGATAAAGAACCAAAATGACACAAATCGATTTATAGCTAAAAACAATATCCACTATGTATTTACAAAAATACTGAAATATGTCTAGTCTAGAGAGCATTTAAATAGAACATTTTGCACTTAAAAATATGTAAATACAACATTTTACACTTTTCAAACACATGGAATTAGAATATTTTGCACCTTTTCAAAAACATGGAATTCGATCATTTTACACTTTTCAAAAACATGCAAATAGAACATTTTGCACCTTTTCAAAAACATGCAAATAGAACATTTTGCACCTTTTCAAAAACATGCAAATAGAACATTTTGCACCTTTTCAAAAACATGGAATTAGAACATTTTGCATCTTTTCAAAAACATTGAATTAGAATATTTTGCACCTTTTCAAAAACATGGAATTCGATCATTTTACACTTTTCAAAAACATGCAAATAGAACATTTTGCACCTTTTCAAAAACATGCAAATAGAACATTTTGCACCTTTTCAAAAACATGCAAATAGAACATTTTGCACCTTTTCAAAAACATGGAATTAGAACATTTTGCACCTTTTTAAAAACATGTAAATAAAACATTTTACACTTTTCAAAAACATGCAAATAAAAAATTTTGCATTTTTCAAAAACATGCAAATAGAACATTTTGCACTTTTCAAAAACATGTAAATAGAACATTTTACACTTTTCAAAAACATACAAATAGAACATTTTGCACCTTTTCAAAAACATGCAAATAGAACATTTTAAACTTTTCAAAAACATGCAAATAGAACATTTTGCACTTTTCAAAAACATGTAAATAGAACATTTTACGCTTTTCAAAAACTCGTAATTAACATTTTACGCATGTTTCTCATTTCTTTTATGACATAGCTCATTTTGATTCCAGCTTAAATTGGATATGGGTCATTTTGGTTCTTCATAGACGATATAGATTTCCCAAATAGCCGTGTTTGGAAATCTGCTTAAGTAATAGGAAATTGCTGATTTTTAATTGAACGAAAAAAATAAATCATATAAATACACAAGTTAAATTAAAAATTGGAATTGGGTAGTTTTGCTTCTTCAATCAGTGGAAAATATATACACTATAATTTCATTTAGAATATTATAGAATATTATAGAAAATAATTCTGTAATTCCCAAGGTATACTTGGAAAGCAGGAGTGAATGTAAATATTATTACAACTCCATTTAACATAGATTTGGGGTAACAGTATACTGTGGAAAAGATGGATATAATATACATATAGCCGTACATGCATAATTAGCCATGGATTTTGGACACACAGTGACACACACTGCATCTCACGCCAGTGAGGTCAGGTCTTTTTAACACGATCATCAAATGTCATTATAGTTCATGATAAACAATCACTCGTGACTTATTTAATCACCCGTTCCAGTTCTTTAACAGCAACGAACGAACAAAGAGGGTTTATTTTTTAGCAGCAGAGAAAAGCCTCAAGACTTGTAATAACTTTTAACAATACACAATTTTAGATTCACAAGTTCTAATAATTTATTGTTGATCTGGCTAATAATGGCGATTTTTTTACGTGCTTGCACATCGTCAATTTAACTTTCTCAACCGGGACAGACAGTGCAAATTAATACTCCGGATGCTTCTGTCTATACTAATTACTATTATTATTTGTTCAATTCATCAATCAAGTTTCAAAATGTATTGTTTACTTTCTCTGATAATCCGTTATATAGCGAAATTCCCTCCTGATATTTGTACAAAGCATCTATGTAATTCATTTCTCTAATTTGCACCTCCTCATAATTACTTTGTATGGGATTGCCCACAAATAACGTCATCAACAAATTCGTGTTTTTGCAAAAATTCTACAGACTGCATTTTAATTTTTTGTATTTATTACTCATTGTGTTTATACAATTTTTTGACCAGAGCAGGAAAATCATGTATGTATCTAATGTGGCACTCTCAATGCTAAATTATGTGCTATAGGCTTTATTACACACGCTACGTCTACCAGGGTCGGATAATACGGCCAGCGTATTGGCAGCCCCCGCTGCTTGAATTTGCAAAAAACATGTAAATGGAACATTTTGCACTTTTCAAAAATATGTTCAAAGAATATTTTCATTTTTCAAAAACATGCAAAATAAATTTTTTTGTACATTTCAAAAGCATGGGAATAAAACATTTTCCACTTTTCTCAAAACATGTAAATAGAACATTGAGCACTTTTCTGAATCAAGTAAATCGAAAATTTTGCACTTTTCTAAAACATGTAAATACAACATTTTGCATTACCAAAGAAAACCATCAATAAAATCCGATCAAAATGGTTTTTTTTGTATGGAAACAAATTCCTGCCTAAAAACAATTCCTTCGTCCGGCTCTGACGTCTATGTTGCCCTTAAGGTATGCATATAGATAGTTAATAATTCCACATTTCCACCAGTTACCAGTTTTACCTTCGCCTTGATTAGTTTGGATTTGGAATGAGAAAGCGATAGCTCACCGTAAGCGTAGGTCATCTTTATTAATTTCAGTTGTTTACTCTCCGCTTGTTGACTTAATTTCTACTTAGTACTCACAACTGAGCCAAATCTTGAAACGATGTTTTACAATTCCAACTCCAACAAACTCTCCACATTACTTGGAAAATTCTCACTTGTTCTAATCGTAAGTTAATAATTCTCCTTTGTTTATAAGTTATAACGATGCACGAAAACGAAATAGGAAAGAATGGCTTGCGGCTCTGTTTTCGATCCTCCTCTCCAAAGTTCACTTACACTTCACGTCACAAATTCACAATATTGACTCTGTATTGAGTATTATTTGTATTTTGAAGGAGCACTGACACGGGACCGGGACCGGTACCGGTACTACACACACTGATACTGGTGCTGGCGCTGGTAAAGCTTTTTTTAAGCTTTTTCACAGATTTGAACAGTGAACAGTTTTTCGAGAGGTAATGCTTTCTTGCTATTCATAACTGTTGTGGATTGGGCGTTCTTGGACTTGGGAATGTTGGCATAAATTACAATTTTTTTGTTCGTTGCTGATGCTGATGGTGGTGGTAGTTGTGTGGTCGTCGGTCGTGGTCGTGGAGCTGGCTGTGGTTGACAGTGGATCCCAAGTTTATATAGACACGGCGACTTATTACTTTCCAATGATTCATGACAATAATAATGACAGTCGTATAATTTGTTTAAAAAACTGAAAAGGGCACAAAATAAATCGTCTGTGAAGAGCCAAAATGACCCATATCCAATTTAAACTTGAACCAAAATGAGCTATGTCATAAAAACAGAATGAGAAACAGGCGTAACATGTTAATTAGGAGTTTTTGAAAAACTTAAAATGTTCTATTTTCATGTTTTTCAACAAAGTAAAATGTCATATTTACATGTTTTTGAAAAGGTGCAAAATTTTCTAATTCCATGTTTTTGAAAAGTGCAAAATGTTCTAATTCCATGTTTTTGAAAAGGTGCAAAATGTTCTAATTCCATGTTTTTGAAAAGGTGAAAAATTTTCTAATTCCATGTTTTTGAAAAGGTGCAAAATGTTCTAATTCCATGTTTTTGAAAAGGTGAAAAATTTTCTAATTGCATGTGTTTGAAAAGTGTAAAATGTTGTAATTACATATTTTTGAAAAGTGCAAAATGTACTATTTAAATGCTTTCAAGACATGTTTCAATATTTTTGCAGATAGTTGATATTGTTTTTAGCTACAAATGGATATGAGTTATTTTGGTTCTTCACAAAAGAATAAATAAATAGTTTCTTCAAACTGTAGTATACCGTACGTGCTATATAGTCCACATTCCGACTTATTCAAATATTTAAATAGTGCAAAAAATTATTTGTTTATTTCTACACCCACACAGAAGTACTGAGACCTTTGTCGCTTTCCTTTCCCTGTTTTGCATTTTTAAACTGCCACTGCACTTCACTGTACTGCACTGAACTGAACTGTACGGTCGTGGTACATACAAGACGAAAAATAAATTTTTTTTGAAGAATTTGAGAGGATTACAATGATTATTATTACATGTAAATATACAAATTATTTTTGAATGTAAATTTAATCTTTTTTGTAATAAAGCTTAATAAAATTATGTGGCTACTAGTTTTAAGAGTAACTGTGTACAATAGTAAAGTGAGAGTTTCACAGAGTTTTAATTTTTATTACGAATTTTTATTAGGACTGCCAAGTAAGCCAGTAAGCCGCATATATTCCGCTCCAGGTTTTCCCTTCAATTATGTATAGATGATAATTTGGAGCAGATGGTGAATTTACTCTAAAAAGGATGAGGACCCAGGCCCAGCCGACACGGCGTATTGTGCACTAGTAGTGTATTCTAAATTCTAACTGAATCTTAATTCAAATCCTTTCGTCTTCCTTTGATTCTGGTTACGATTAGTCAGCTATATTAGTTGCATATCGTCTGTGAAGAACCAAAATGACCCATATCAATTTTTAGCTAAAAACAATATCCACTATCTACAAAAATATTGAAACATGTCTTTACATATAATATTTTGCACCTTTTAAAAACATGTAAATAGAAAATTTTACACTTTTTAAAAACATGCAAATAGAAAATTTTGCACTTTCTAGAAACATGCAAATAGAAAATTTTGCACTTTTAAAAAAACCTATTAATAGGAAATTTTACGCTTTTTAAAAACTCCTAATTAAAATGTTACGCCTGTTTCTCATTTTGTTTTTAGGAAATATAGCTCATTTTGATTCTAGCTTAAATTGGAAATGGGTCATTTTGGTTCTTCACATACGATATGTAGATAATGTGGAAATGCGGATTGCGAATATGCACAAAATATCAAAGGCGAGCGAGCCGTAGTAGTAGTAGGAAACCGTTACCGGTACCGGTACCGGTACCGACTCAGCCGAAGCCGACAGGGGAAGAAATAAGAAACTGAAAAAATATTACTAATAGTACTGTGGTGAAGATGACGGGGGAAAAAAATCCGGTAAGAAAGACACTATGCCACGTATCCCGACCAATTATTACACTTTGTTCCTAGTAATATTTCTTAATACTTTTTTTATCTATGATTTCAGTATTGAAGTTCTCCGTCTCGGGTTTCGGTCGGAGGCTGCGGATTCTTACCAGATGTATATGCGTAGCCGTACAGTACACACGGTTTCTGGCTTTGATCTCCAAACTACTACTACTACTACTACTACAACTACTACCACTACTTTGGCGGTCTGTTCCTCGTTTTCGTTTCTTCTACACTAGTACACTATTGACTACTTTTTATTTTCTACGAATGCCAAATTTTAATTTTATTCTGAGGGTTTAGTTTTTCTTTCTTGGGATTGTACTTCGCACTGTTCGTAGTTCGTAGGTTTAGGTCCCCAACTCAGTCTCAGTCCGCACTAATCCTATATAAGTTGACTCTATTAAAATTTATGAGAGAAGGCGTGTAGTAAGACTTGAAAGACAAAAGGATATTTGTGGAAAGAGGCGTTGAGGAGATTTCAGAAAGGCAGAAAGAAATGACAATAACCAAGGGATCGGATGGCGATGGCGTTATGGAGATGGAGGCATGGAGGCAGAATGATCATAACGAGAAGATATAGGCAACATACTTGAAGGAGTTTTAGCTCTTTCTTAAAGATTTTCGTGGTTGTGCAGTGCAGGATCAGGAGACAATGACAGGGAATAGGATGGCAACGCCCTGACTATGAGATGAGAGTATGAGAGAGAGAGACTTCAATTAAATCATTAGGCCATGCCAAACCATCTTAAACTCATATTATGCCTTCCATTGTCGTCTAAAACGAATGACTTGTTTTTGGTGGAATTTTATTGCAACTGTAATAATAATTAATTGTATAGTTGCAATCCTTATTTTGTGAGTCTTAAGTATAGTATATACCTATGTCCTATAGGCACCTTGTCATATATAATTATGTATTATGTATTAATAATTTTTTAGGTCTGGTCTGACAATGAGTCTGCAGAGTGTCACAACGTTTTGATTGTCATTTTGTCACACTGTTATTAACGTGGAGGGCAGGGCCGGATAATGCAGCCCCTGCAGCTTGAATTTTCTCAAAACATGTAAATGGAACATTTTGCAGTTTTCAAAAATATGTAAAAAGAATATTGAGACTTTTCAAAAACATGCAAAATAAATTTTTTTTGTACATTTCAAAAACATGGAAATAAAACATTTTCCACTCTTCTCAAAACATGTAAATAGAACATTGAGCACTTTTCTGATTCAAGTAAATCGAACATTTGTCACTTTTCTAAAACATGTAAATACAACATTTTGTTTACCAAAGAAAACCATCAATACAATCCGATCAAAATGGTGGTTTTTGTATGGAAACAAATTGCTGCCTAAAAGCAATTCCTTCGTTCGGTCCTGGTGGAGGGTAAGTACTTTACAGATACTCAGGATGTCGCAATTACAAGAACAATAAATTTGCAATTCTGCAAAGAACAAGCTGTCTCCTGCTTCGGTACTTGTAATACATTAATAGATTTTAGCAATAATTGGGAATATTTTACAAAATGACTTTGTTTGAATATTTTAATTCATGAAAAATGAAAGCGACATCCTTAATTTTCATATCGCTGCGCTGCCGTGATGAATTCAATCTGTGATGAGTAAAAGTGTTTAATTCAAGCAGTCTGTGTATCCTAACGATAAGGGGTCGTCCATAAAAATGTCATAGAAATATTTATAGAACCCTTTGACTTCCCTGTCCATTGCATACATGGTTGTATTTAACATGGGATGTCACAATTATCCAAGTAGACACATTGACCCTACTAGCGACATCATTTATGGGTGATCCCTAAGTGTTCGTGACTTCTTATAATTTTGCACAGAATTTTGCTTTTGCTGTTTTTCATTTCGTGCAACTTTCTTGTTATAGATCATGTCATAAGTAAGAGTCTGGTGGTCTGGTGGCTGGTCCTGGTCCTATAGAGGACAGTGCTTACAATAAAAAATGTACAGAGGCATTCCGCGTGTAAAGACAGGTTTTGACTTTTGAAATATGAATGTTATTGTTGGCCTGTTTTGTTATTGCGTTTGCTCTATAGCAGCAGCAGGTCACGGTCTGATTGTACACTATACCCTTCAGCCCTTCAAAAAACCTTTTCGTTTTAAACGGAAAAGAAAAACACTTAACTTTTGTTTAGTAAAATTTGCATTGTTGTCCTTGATGAGGAGTTTGTTGTTTGTATGACACGACCACACGACATCGAAATCGAAGAAATAGAAATTCTAATGGTAAGAGATACACATAAAAAAATGCAAGGTTTGCAAACTGCACCACTGCTCCTACGCTTACGCAAATCTGTGTTCTATATGTGGCTGACGTCGGATTTGAATTTGCTTATTATTTAATCCTAAGCAGTAAGTAGGCAAATAGAGTGAGTGAAGAATCAAAATGGCTCATTTCCAATTTAAGCTAGAAATAAAATGAGCTATGTGAAAAACACTTATTGAGATACATACGTAAAATGGTAATTACAAGTTTAAAAAAAAATGTAAAATGTTTCATTTCAGTGCTTTTTGAAAAGTGTAAAACATCCTATTTTACGTGGTTTTGCAATGTGTACTTAAACGTTTTATCTGCATTTACATGCTTTTAGAATCATACTTTATTTTGTTCTTACAGACAGTGCTTACATTTTATTTTTAATAAGGATTAATGGATATGGGTCATTTTGAATCTTCACAGACGATATAGTTTGCCATATTACATATCGTGAGTGAAGAGCCAAAATGTCCAATTTCCAATTTAAGCTACAATCAAAATGAGCTATATGTTATAAAACCCCTAAATAAGAAAGATGTTTTAGATGTGAATTAAGTGATTTTGAAAAGTGTAAAATGTTCTATTGACATGTTTTTGAAACGTGCAAAGTTTTCTATTTCCATGTTTTTGAAAGGTGCAAAATGTTCTATTTACGTGTTTTTGAAACGTGTAAAATGTTCTATTTACATGTTTTTGAAAAGTGCAAAATGTTCTATTTCCTTGTTTTTGAAGCTTATGTTCAAAATGTTCTATTTAAACGCTTTCGAGCTCATAAAATATTTTTATAGATAGTGGATTTTGTTTTTAGCTAAAAATGGATGTGGGCCATTTTGGTTCTTCACCAAAATGATTTATATGATATTCCTTTTTTTGACGCTTATTGTGCTTACGCTTGTTGTAGATAAAATGTAATTTAATTGTACATAGTTCTTCGAAGGGTTGCGTGTGTATTAACTACGCCTTAAAGATGTCATGTCATATGGTCATGCAACAGTGTCCCTTGAGTCTTAAACTCTTAAGAATCTTGAAAAGCACGACGAAGACGAACGAATTGAAAAAGAAGAAAACAAAGAATAGAAATGGAATATATGAAAATGCGGATAAGAATGTGAGCTCCGTCGTAACCGTTGTCGTTGTCGTTACCGTGACCGTTCGGCTTTGTCGGAGACAAGACACCATCATCATCAAGATCAACCGTGTGGAATCAAAATAATAAATAAAATAAAAAATGGTAGTCATATGTTGCTTAAAAGAGAAGTTAGTTGTCACTTTGGGCATATTTGTCTTCACGTTAATAATTACTGTCATTTTATTTATACATATATACGTAGTATGAGGATACAAGCATCCAAAATATATTGTGCTACAGTACAATGAGGCATGGATGTTTTTGTGTGCTCTTTACATGCGTCTCTATATCTCTGTATTATGGACATGGACTATAGGAGCTTGAATAGTTAAGAAATGTCTCACTTAGCCCCTTTAAAAAATTACATAGTCTCTCTAAAATTAATCTAGTTATTTGTGATATCTAGATATTTCTTATTTATTTTCTACATTTTCTAAAATTTGATTATACGCTAAAAACTGAAAATGCTATATGAAAATTCTATGAAAACTGAGTGACCCAGTATGTTGATTACCGGACACCGGAGGCTGGACAGTACTGTTATTTGGGTTTGATTATTATGTCTGTAGGTAGATCAGAGCCGGACGAAGGAATTGCTTTTAGGAAGCAATTTGTTTCCATACAAAAACCGCCATTTTGATTCTATTGATGGTTTTATTTACTAAAGCAAAATGTTGTATTTACATGTATACTTTAGAAAAGTGCAAAATGTTCGATTTACTTGATTCAGAAAAGTGCTCATTGTTCTATTTAAATGGTTTTTGAAAAGTGTTAAATGTTTTATATTTCCATGTTTTTGAAAAGTCAAACTATTTTTTTTACAAATTTTTGAAAACCACAAAGGGTTCCATTCATGTAAATGTTTCTTGAAAATTCAAGCAGCGGGGGCCTGCTCTGGCCACATTATCCGGCCCTGAGGTAGATGTACATATTTTACTATGTTTTATTCTAAAGTAAAAAAACCGAATCTTAAACGGAATTTTGGACATCTACCTCAGTATTATAAAATGAAGCATAAAATATTGCATTAAAATCGATTCAGGAGAAAAAATTGGACCAGGTTACAATCGCGTAAAATTCGACTTTGTGTGAAGTGCTATATATTGTCTGCGTAGGTAAACTACTTTTTAAGTAGGTACCTACCTACATGCATTATTATGAAATTGAAATCCTTTGTGTGCTGAGTCCCAGTCCCAAAGGTTGGTATGAATGAAGAAGACGGACTACTGTGCAAATATATGCGAAATATATGGCTTCAAATAGCACACAAAGTTCTTGGTTGAGAAAACTCAGCTACTGCTACTGCTGGCTGCCTCATGCGTGAGATTCTACTTCAAACAAGGATTTCAAAGAGATTAAAATTCCATTTCTATTCCGGGTCACACACTGTTAGTTTCTGGTGTAATGTGTATGTCTGCGAGTAGTATAACTGCGACTCCTGCGTAGGTAAATCTTGTACGAACGTAAATTGGATTTCTACACACAAAACAAATGTAGTGACACATATACGCTAAAAAAATGATTGATCATGTCTCTATGGAACGCCAGATGCCAATAATCTTGCCGGAAGGAATACTTTTTCGAGACGAAACTTGATACGAAGTTCCTTGGAGCACATTATGGTGATCATGGAATCACAGTGGACAGGCCAGCATTAGAATAATGTAGTATAATATTTCAAGCTACTAACATTCTTGCTACAAGTTGGTGTTGGTTTAATTTGCACTTGAAACCTGCACAGAAAAATTCCGTTGTTGCTAATTCGCAAGAAGAATGATAGTAATGTAGCGCTTTCCCTTGACATTTCCGTCGATAAGGAAATTCAGACCAGGGGCATTGAAATTTGAGTTTCACACATACGTCTGCTTCTTCAATAAAGAAAATTATTGGAATTCCTATTTTACTTTTTATCTTTTATGCGTTCAGCTTGAGAAGTAGAACTAGAACTAGTGAGATATTGATTGATTTTTAAAATAATTCGTAAATTAATTTAAAACCTTTATTTTCAAGGATTCTTCGTTTATATTTTTTTCCAAAGCAAGTGGCAAGTATACACACAGAGAAAAGAAAACAAATATCAAATTTTGAATACAACAAGGTTACTCAAATTATTATATTATTGTTCGCAGGATTTTCATGTGTGAACATCATGATGGAAGCCATGGAAGTTGTGTAGGGATGACATAGGATTCATTTTATTTGAACATCTGCCAGAGTCTCAGCCACCACTACACCTTTCCCGGCAACGGTAAATGAAACCCCTTTGTAGGTAGCAACTTTTGCAGCATTTGTTTTTAAATCAGGAGCCACAGTTTCAAAGATTTTCTTTTTTGGATTCATGACTGGATCTGGATTTCGTGTATAACCGTCAAATTCTACAACATCGCCAGGTACAACTCCTGGGGGAGGAGTCAAAATTTCGACTTTGTCCGGTGTACTCGCACACATGACCATGGCTTCGGAGGTTATCCCACGCATTTTAGCAGGTTTTAAATTGCACAGAACAACAACGAGACGATCTTTCATTTGGTCCAATGGTACATGTTTTACCTAGATAGCAAAATACAGGTTTAATAAATACAATGTTATTAGTAGTATTATATTTCGATTTTAACTGCTTACTACAATTAGGTACACTAACTTGTGTACGCAAATTACTCTAAGATGCTGAAAGTATAATAATTACCAGCCCACTGATGACCGTACGAGGCTTAGCTTCCCCAACGTCAATCTTTTCAAGATAAAGAGCATCAGCTTCTGGATGACGATCAACCTGTTTTTTGAATGAAAAAGAATTTAATTTTTTTCAACACTCGATGGTAATCTGCTAATATAAATCATTTGATTTAGTTAATAACTTACCTCAACAATTTTCCCAATTCGTAAATCTAGCCTACTAATATCGATAACTTCGACAGCAGGAGCTGGGGCTGGATTTCCTCCTTTCGGTGCTTTCTGCTTTGGAGCTTTCTCTGATTTCGGTTTAGACTCTGGAGTATTTTTGTTAACATCGGCTTCAGGTTGTTGTTGTTGCTGCTGGGGCGCGGGTTGTTTGTTTTCACCAGCATTTACATTTTCACCTTGAGGTTTCTTCCCATCTTTACCTTTAACATATTTTTCATTTCGAACTTCTGCTGGGGCTGCTGATGCTGGCGCCGGTTCAGCAGCTACATTTTCCTCGGGGGTTGTATAGCTTAAATACTGAAATATGGGATGTATTTAAAAACAATTATTAATAATTATTACAAACTACATTTTAGTTATTATATAATAAGCTCTATCGTGGAGACTTCGATATGTTGTATGAAATTTAAAACTAACTTACATAAGAAGGTTCTTGACCCCTCCGAATTTCAACCATAGTTAAAATTTCTGTCCATTTTTCAACTTCTCTGCGCAATTCCTCATTAGCTAATTTAATTTTCTCTAATTCAGCATCAGCACTTGGAGCTAGAGAATTAATCTGTAAAAACAAAATGTTACGCTGATGACAATCCCCAAATTTGAAATCACAGCTATATCGTTCACAGCTGCCTAACTAATAGAACGTCGTTCGCATACATTTATTTTATATGCGGCATCAATCTTGTCCTCAAATATTATGTAATAAGCATAACAAATACGGGACACAGACATGAAATTCTGAATACAAACCTAATAAACAATATTACCTTAGATGATATTTCTTGAATAAGACCCTCAGCAATTGCAGCATTTTTCTGCAACCTTTCAATTCCAGCCCCAGACATTTTCGATGACCAAAAATGTTTAAAAACTTGGCGTAAACTAAATCTTCCGATTGAGATGCTGCTATCAATCGTCTGATGAGAAGCGGAGAATTTTTTACAAATATAAAAATTTGTAGAACGTAAAATGGAACACGTTACAAGCCGGGACGCCGGAAGAACCGAAATCAACACCATGTGTTTTCTTTCCGTAAATCAGGAAAAAAATTAGTTGGAAGTGCTCTTCACTTTTACATTCTGCTGTAATCTGCTTTTAATCCAAAAGAACAAGAACTTTAAAATGTGATTCTTAGCGCGGTTTGCTACTGCAGTAGCGAGTTTCGTAGATGGTGCGCTCTGCCAAAGGAATATTTCCGCAGTGATCACTTTTGACTGCGATTATTTGATCCGGGTATCCATGTCCATGCTTTTTTTCTTTCACTACCGTGACCGCAAACTTAATATAGTGGTACTATTCAACTAATCATTAATTACTTAATTAATTTCTTAATGACAGACACAACAAGCGGTCCAGAAATACTAAAATAACAATGCAATGGTTGTAAAATTATTCTCGCTGTTACTTTTTACAGGGCCGGACGAAGAAATTGCTTTTAGGCAACAATTTGTTTCCATACAAAAACCACCATTTAGATTTTATTGATGGGCTTCTTTGGTGAAGCAAAATGTTGTATTTACATGTTTTAGAAAAGTGAAAAATGTTCTTTTTACTTGATTCAAAAAAGTCCAAAATGTTCTATTTACATGTTTTGAGAAAAGTGGAAAATGTTTTATGTGCATTGTTTTTAAATGTTCAAAAAAATTTATTTGCATGTTTTTGAAAATTCAAAATATTCTTTTTACATATTTTTGAAAAGTGCAAAATGTTCCATTTACATGTTTTTTGAAAATTCAAGCAGCGGGGGGGGGGGGGGGGGGGCTGCCTGCGCTGGCCGTATTATTCGGCCCTGCTTTTTTATGTTAGTTAAAAATATCAAATAATTTATTACTTCTCCCGGGTATACTTAACAGATTGTATTTATACTGTGTTTACATATAAGTATAAGGGATCGTCCATAAATGATGCCATCCGTATTGCTATTGAAATTATTTTAATAATGCAAATATAGGATGTGGACCGACAGTAAAACAGCTCATTGCATCGATCGACAATAAAAAAGCAGGGTTTGTCCTTCATTCTTGGATAAATGCTATTATACTTATCAATGCTAAAATGTTTTCCTGTCAAAAATTGAGTGATCAAAACTGGCCTCAGTAACTAAAATACATGCACATAATTATTTGATTTGATTTTTTTATTTGATTTAAACTTGATTAACGTGTTATTAATGGACGTAATTATTATGTGTGCGAAAACAAGTAACAACTACACGGTGTCCTGTTGATAGTGCATTTTTTTAAATTAATTAATTTCCAAAACTCTTAAAAGTATCATCGAAATCCAGAAATAAATAGTGCATTGCATCCTAAGTAATCACCACACAGTACTATTGCTAGTCTAATTACTTTATTAACTGAAATAAAGTACTTTGGGTGGAAAGATGGGAGCATACTAGTAGCCTCCCTCGCTCGTGTTCTCTCGTCTTTTGATGGTGTCTTTGGATTCTTTGGAAGATTATATAAAGTATATAGATGTTACATCAGAGGCAGAAAGAAGATGCTAAAGCAAGCTGCACGTGCAGTGACAGTGAACTGAGGGAACACTTGCCGATGCCGATTGCCGCAGTATTTTTTGCATCGTATCGCCCTATCGCTTCCTCTTGAATGAAGACTCTCCCATTGTATTGTGGTGACTACATGTGACTTTTTTGAGTGCTTCAGTCTTCAGTGTACTTGACTGCAGTGCAGTGCTCACTTACCTTTTGAAATAATTTCACAAATTGTGACCCCCAGGAAAAATATATCAAAAAATTCAGTAGGTAAGTAAAGGTTATAGAATGTAGAACTGTGAATAATATAACATTCGGTAAAAAAGTGCATTTCATATTTTATCTGTATTCGTTTGCAATATTTTGTTTATTGAGAATTCTTTGCCAGTGGAAAAATTGTGAATTGCATTTCCTGTGTGCCTATATTTTATAACTTACTGTATTTATTTACTATTCGGGTCAGGGGACTGCTTATAACTTAATTCTTATAAAATAGGTAGAAATTAATCATACATGAACACAAGAGGCGCAAGTTTTGAAAGTTGAAAGTGTACATGTGGATTTGCACATTTGAATTTTGAATATTGAATTGTTTTGAAGGATTGTTTTTTGAAAATGTCAAACTTTGGTCTGATAATCATTTTCCTGGTAGATGTAACTATTGTAAGTCCGAATCTGAAATTAGAGTGTTAAAATTCTGCGTTTTTGTGAACCGTCAGTTGCATATTTAGAATAACAGTCAATGGATTTTCAATTTTTGTAAAGGTGTTTGTTCAGCAGTTGTTTCTGTAAATAAATGTTTAGCTAATTTATAGGTTCTTTAAGTAGTGATTCGGTTAATTTAGTAAGTTCCTATCAAGCGTGTAGGTACTACACCTACAACTAACTATTAAGTAACCACTTAGATTTTTAGTACTACGGAAATTATCATACTATGCATACCGACTATGTTACACGGTAAATCATTCGGTGAGTTAGCTCGTAAAAACCGAATCCGCCCTTTCATTAGTATTATACATCGTTATATCATATCCTCCGATTTAAGTAATTGCATGATGCATATGAATACAAATACTACTCAAAATTAATGTGGAGGCAGTACAGTGGAGCGAGAGATATGACATTTACTTAAGTGTGGTAGAGACTGGTAATAATAGCCTCGCCTCGCATCTAAAACCGAAGAAAAAAGTGCAGAATGCGATGATAGAATAGAGAGAGGCATACTTTGGGCGTTTATTTCAAGGACAGAAATGATCCAAATCTAAACATGATCATCTCAACGATATCTATTTATAATTAAGCCTTATATCCCTTATATTTTTATTTTTATTGGTTCGGTTCAGTTCCTTCTTATCTGCGCGTAACATGTTTACGTAACGGGGTTTCTGTCATTGTATAACTATATAAATATTTGGTGCCCGCATTTTTGCATTCAAGATGAGGAAGAAGGTGGACTTTTAAGCTATTTTGCTGTGTTATTTAGGAATAGGATAATATTGTATTCACCGACCTTAACACATATCGTCAGTGAAGAATCAAAAGGCCCATATGTATTTTTTGCTGAAAATGAATTCCACTTGTTTGCACTATCTACAAAAAATCATTAAAGTATCGGGATTCGGGATCCAAAAGCTTATACTTAAATAGAATAATTTGTACATTTCAAAAACATGCAAACGGGAACTTTAAAAAAATACGGAAAATTGAACATTTTGAACTTTTCAAAAATGCGAAAAATTGAACATTTTGAACTTTTCAAAAATACGGAAAATTGAACATTTTGAACTTTTCAAAAATGCGAAAAATTGAACATTTTGAACTTTTCAAAAATACGGAAAATTGAACATTTTGAACTTTTCAAAAATGCGAAAAATTGAACATTTTGAACTTTTCAAAAATACGGAAAATTGAACAGTTTGCACTTTTCAAAAACATGCGAAAATAATTGAACATTTTGAACTTTTCAAAAACATGCGAATTGAGCATTTGGCACTTTTCAAAAACATGCGAATTGAACATTTTGCAATTTTCAAAAATACGGAAAATTGAACATTTTGGACTTTTCAAAAACATTTACGCATATTAAATTCTATCACCGTAGTTCTTTGACATAGCTCATTTTAATTCTACCAAAGGGCTATTTTGATTCTTCACTCACGATATTCTGTAGCAAGTGAGTACTTATGTATACGTCTACTTGTTTACCCGTTGACTACAGGATGATGAGCTCTAGCTCTAGATAACCAGGTATTATGTCATGATTTCGTGAACCTCTGTGGAAAGCATTAGGGTAGATCGTTGTAAGAAATCGCACTAGTAAATGCATGCACGAGTGTTGAAGTAAGTAAACTAAAATTAAACTCAGCTGAGATTAGCTGAGATACTTTTTGTTTTTGTCTTACTCCCTATACACATTATGAGTCAACGGGATTTTGTTTGATGCAGGCTCACATCGATCTCACGTTCAAGCAAGATCACAATAACCGCAGGAGCAGGGCTGTTTGTTGTTTTTCAAGCAAGATCGAAGGCAAAAAAATCCAGGGGCCAAGAAGTGCCAAAACGGATGAGCGCTCTTTCATCGAGACACGAAATAATTTAAGCTGACACTCACTATCCCATTCAGAATCACAACGAAAACATCTGCATCTGTAGGTCAGTGTCACTAACAGTAAGCAATATGGAAGCAAGACTTACCCAGTTGAGACCCCTCATTAAAAGCTACCCTGGTTTCCCTAAACCGGGCATTCTTTTCAGGTATGGAATATTTTTGGATTATATAAATCCCTTGAAATCATTTAAAAGCTATTTGACATCGCTTAATTACTTTATGATGTATATTAGCACATGTTAGTACATATAATAATTTCATTTTTCATCAATTTTATTTCCAGAGATATGTTCCCTCTACTTCGTGATCCTAAGGCTTTTAAAGAGTTAAAAAATGTAATGGTGGAACATATTAAGACGAACATTCCAAAAATTGACGTTATAGTTGGATTGGAGTCGCGAGGATTTATTTTTGGTTCCGTTCTGGCCTCAGAGTTAGAGCTTCCATTTGTTCCAATTAGAAAGCCTGGGAAACTTCCTGGAGATTTATCCAGTGCTGAGTTTGTTCTCGAATATGGAACGGTCAGATAATTTCTTAAACTATTATTCCCCCCCCCCCATCCCAGTGTGTATAAAACCACGTTGTTTTATAGTAGGCTAAAATGTAATCTAATGTTTACAGGACTCATTTGAAATTCAAAAGGAAGCAATTCAAGAAAATCAGAAGGTGCTCATCGTTGACGATTTACTTGCCACTGGAGGTTTGTAATTTTTGTGTATTTTTCTGTTTGTTGAATGGACAAAGTTAAACTTGTTCTGTCTTTTGAAGTTGTGTGAACCAGGGCCGGATAATGCGGCCAGCGCAGGCAGCCCCCGCTGATTAAACTTTCAAGAAACATGTACATAAATGGAACTTTTTGCGGTTTTTCAAAAATGTGTAAAATAAATATTTTGAATTTTCACAAACTTGCAAAATAAATATTTTGACTTTTCAAAAACTTGCAAAATAAAATTTTTCTACATTTCAAAAATATGTCAATAAAACATTTTCCACTTTTCTCAAAACATGTAAATAGAACATTTTAAACTTTTCTGATTCAAGTAAAAAGAACATTTTAAACTTTTCCAAAATATGCAAATGCAAAATTTTGCTTTACCAAAGAAAACCATCAGTAAAATCAAAATACTGGTTGTTGTATGGAAACAAATTGCTGCAAAAGCAATTCCTTCGTCCGGCCCTGTGTGGAACAACAGATTTACAAAACTCAAATTCTGTTCAATGTCCGTTCATATAGGGTCTCTGAGTGCAGCTTGTAGATTGATCGAGAACGTTGGTGGCGTCGTTGAAGGTTGTTTCGTGGTGATGGAATTAGACGATTTAAACGGAAGGAGTAAAGTTAAATATACTACACATTCTGTGTTCCATTTTTAAACAAAACGTACTAGCAATAATAATAAACAATATTGTTATTAAACCTGCCAAAAATTACTGTGATGATTTTGCAGATCATATCGTAACGTAACTTGATACAAACTGAATTTCAAAGCCTTTGAGTAAATTCGACTGTAAAGGATGTCGATTTTTATTAGTTACTAAGTACACACTTCCATGTTTATGTTTTGTTGTTGTTGGTTCTCATGATTCTCACATTTATTTTTGAGCGCGGTAACCGTTCTACATTCCGAAATAATTATTACAAAATTAAATAATAATTATGAGAAAACTAATTCATTGTCTATAAGAAAATGGGCTTATCTGTTATTAAAGCGTTAATACAAAAAATTGAGTTGCCTTCTTTGTGTTCGTCACTCAATAATGATGTTCAGTGCTGTTTTGAATGATATGAAAATAAAGTAAATACAACCATGTCACACTTAGAAATCAAAACTCTGTGTTCCGTTTTTAATTTCCAAAGAATTCATCCACAGTCACATATATTATATACTGCTTCATAAATAAAATTAATTTTTGTCTATAGGAAAATCTAAAACCAGCCATATACACACTACACAAGTGTGAAAACATTTTAATTTAATATAAAATTTAAGGTTGGATTTTAAAATCGTCATCAGGGTGGGTATCCTCTTCATCAATATAATCCAGGGTCTCATCTGGATGTTCTATAACTTTATAACCAAACTTGGAAAATGTTTTTTCCTGATGCTCATGCCATCGTTCAAGAAGCTGCAATTCTCGGAATTCTTGATCTGAAGCCTGTGTACTATCTAATTTGAGCTGTTTCATCCTGTCACGTTTCTTTCTGTCTAAATATTTAAGAAAATCTTTGGTTCTATTTCCTTCGTCGCCAAGCTCCGGGATGGTATATTCTGGGGAAGAACCGTGGCTCAATTCAGTGTCTTGAGTGAGATCCGGTTTGGCTTTTCCCTTATGAAGTACTGCATGGCTTATCTGTATGACACAAAATTAATTTTATAAGTTATTTATATTGCATTAAATTTGCATGTAGCATCGATTTAAAAACAAAATTGAAATATTGCCCTTATTAGAATTTAAAATATAAAAAACATTACCTTTTTCATGATGGCAGCTTGATCCAGTCCTAGAATATCATTTCTCATTTCTGGCTCATTTAAAATGTTGTACAGCGACTGACTTAAAATCTCATCTTCATACACTTTGACAATTTGTTCTTCAATTTCTTCCGGAGTTGATTCCTTATCTGGGTCTGGATCTGAATTTAATTTATTTTCAGTCATTTTCTCAATCTGTGATGACAATTGACTGGAGAATTTGGGTTTAGGGTTGACTGAGACCAATTTCATTTTTTTGACTGCATCTCCCATCGTTGTAGGCTCGTAGTCGGGTCCAAAGTCACATTTTGCTAAAGCAATTTCAACTTTGGAAATCCTATCTTGAAATGGATCTTTGACAAACTCAATTGGAGGCACACATCCGATAACTCTTAATTGTGTTAATTCATGACGCAAATGACCCGCCACTCCGGGTAAGAGAGACTCAAAAACTAGGTCTTTTTCTGTCCCAGTGGGTTGCCAGTAGATACAAACACGTGAGAAATCCTGAGACACTTTGACAGATGTAATTTCTAATCCTAATTCGATCACTTTAGTCCCTACTTCCCCTGTTGACAGCATACTAGTGATCTTCTCAATGAACAGGACATTTAAAACCTTGACACGTTTTTGAGCTCTACCCGACACCGGTCTCTTTTTACGTGAGCCATTTGAATCTAGAAATTGCAATTCGGCAAATTGTTTTGAAGGTGTTTGATCGACGTTGAAAAACTTGGTTCTAAAAATAAACACAAGAGCGAGACAAATATTTAAGTTAAATGAAATTATTAAAATTAATTATTAATTAATTATTATGACATAATAACCAACAATATATTTTTAGGAATAATAAAAAAATAATATAACCTCGACCGGTTGGATCCCGTCATTAATTTCTTAAGCATGGTTGCCTGTCTACCTACATACTTGTTCTCTTTTAGTCCCACAGTTCCTGTGTGAATTTCTTTGCTAATTACATTTGGTAATCGCTTTATTATTATCATTCGAAGAAACATACAGGGTCCACAATTGTTAATCATTATAGTGGACATTTCGGGGGTACTAGGGTCACAGACAAAACTTATGAAATATTAATACAAACTAATTAATATAAACAAACACTTTGAATGTTAAAGAATTTCTAAGGTTTTAACAAACACATGATTTAATTTAAGTGCACTATAATTATTTTACTATTTTAAACCTTGATAGTTACAGCAAATCAGCAAACCCAATCATAGTGCCTGTTCCTTGCTTTCTCATTTCTGGCGTAGGAACTACGTATTACCTAAACAAAATCGAACAAATATAAAAGTTGTATTAATATTACTTAAAACAAAATTAGTTTTTATAGGTGATTGTTTTCTCCATCCACTCCTCGTCTCCGATGCCCGTCAATCGTCTCCTCTCTTCTCGTTCTCTTTTCTCTTAAAACTCTGAATCTGAAATTCTGAATTGCCGCGTTCCAAAGTTTGTCTGAAACAACTTTATTTAAGTTGAAGCAAAGGTTTACTTAAAAAAAATTGCCCGCCGACTCAGACTAAGCAAACCCTCGGCCTCAACAAGAGCCCTTGTAGCTCAGTCGGTAGAGCACGCGGCTTTTAACCGCGGGGTCCAGGGTTCGAGTCCCTGCGAGGGCGTCATTTTTTGCTCCCCACCCTTTGCATGTTTTTTTTTCGAATGGGTATCACGCGCTAATTTTGCTGACTAAGCATTCCTTTGGCCTCAACAGCAGCCCTTGTAGCTCAGTCGGTAGAGCACGCGGCTCTTAACCGCGGGGTCCAGCGTTCGAGTCCCTCCGAGGGCGTCATTTTTTGCTCGCTATCCTTTACATGTTTTTTCGAATGGTTATCACGCTTTAACAATGCTGACATAAATGATCTACTCCCAGATATTGTAGCTGTTACGACGAGTGACTCTTACAAAACCTTCCAAGTGATATGGCATGACTATAAAATTAATTTTCACTTATTTTATATTCCCTTAATAAAATTATAACTTCGGCTAGTGGTCGTTCATTTCTTTGCGCCTGATTTGATACTGCTATTCAAGTGTTAAGTCATTCAGCACTCCTTACACTACTTAAACTGGTTAACAAAGAGTGACTTATAATTCCTTCGCAGTGAAAGGATTATAACGTAAAAAATAGTTTTTAATTTATTCACAAAAAATACTGTCATAAAAAAGCCAAATTTTGAGATGAGAAACACATTATTTAGACATTTATTTTATTTATCCCCCTTCCCCGTTATGTTTTTGGAGGCGCAATAAAATATGCAAAGACGATGCTTTTCGATAAAACCAACGCTTAAAAAAGGCAGGACCAAAATGTGGATCTCGTCTATTTACTTTTGCTTACGCCAGTTGTAAATACTAAAGTTTGCATTACATAATATTACTACGCACGTTTTCTTACAGGAATTGTTAGAAAAATGGTAGGAGCAATGTAAATTATGATATAGGGACTTCAGAATGGGGAAGGAACTTTATATTGCTATTAATTGACACGGGGGACAAAGTGAAGGCTGAGTTACTCTGAGCATGCAGATCCTAATAATATACGCGAAAAATTGGAAATTATTATTTATTGCTAAAATTATACCAGAAGATTATTGAAAAACTGTGATTAATTCTTTAATTCCAATCGTGAAAAATCGATCCTACAACTATCTCCTCATTGTATATCGACAGCCCTTGTAGCTCAGTCGGTAGAGCACGCGGCTTTTAACCGCGGGGTCCAGGGTTCGAGTCCCTGCGAGGGCGTTATTTTTGGTCATATTTAGCATTTGTTTTGCTTGCTACTTTCAGTCACGTGACATTTCCTTTAAAACGGTTACTGAATACTATTTATATCTCATTTTTCTAATCATACATTCATTTATCAAAATACAAACATTAAGTTTTAAATTATTTACCATTTATTTACATAATTTTAGTGCTTAAATTTAATTGCTAGCCTTTCAATCTAATCGTAACAATAAGATTACTACCAGAATTTACCATGTTGGCACAACTTCTACAATTTGAATAATTTCTAAGCGAAACTTATTCATTAGTAATAGGAGAAAGCAATAATGACAATGGAAATATCTGATATTCTTGAGCAAACTGCAAAAAGTGATGTCTACACTTCTAAAGGCAAATACATAGGGTTTAAATAAAACCATTTTAAAAAATTAAACATTTTCAGCAGCAACTCCCTTACATTTTAGTACTGCGATAGTACTAAAATTAATATCTAAATAATATTGTTTGAAAATGTAATTGATTACCACATAGCGTGTCCGAACGACTTGGTGACATTCTCGCATTCTATGTGTACACCATGGACACATTGTTGTTCAGAGAGCTGAAAAGGTGTGGCCTTTTCAATTACATAATCCCATCTATAATAATTATAGAGTACATTAGTACATACATAGTTATAGTCTCCGTCATTATATGAAGAGCTTTTTGGCAAAACGGGTCAAGTCCACTTAAAAAAAATGAGATTATTTAGTTTACGGGTACTATTCAACTAGATACGCTGCTGTGCTGCATGGCAGAGGTCAAAGTTCAACCAAAGCAAAATTTTAAAAATAACCAAAATTTTGGTTTTGACAAAGCGGGGTAAGTCCACCTAGTGCATGCATTTCTGGCTCAAATTTAGTTTTTGACTGTTTTCGTTAAAATCTCATCCAGTCACAGTTTATTTTAAATTCGTTATTCCTGTAAAGTTTTCCCTGATGGGCTTGACCCGTTTCGGCGAAAATCTCTTCATACATTTAGGTATTTGTTGCGCTCTCTCCCATTCCCATTCTATCCAACTAGTAAGTAATGTTTACACGGGAACGACCCGCCCGCGATGTCACTGAGGCTCTTGTTCGGATTCCGCCAAAGTATGACATTACTCAATGTCCTCATTTTATGTCGTATGTTGCACTGCTGTTTGTACTCTGGGCTGAAATGTGAAAGCATAATACTAAATAATAATAATGGGAAGCGACAGTTCTGTGTGGAAAAGTCCAAGGAAGTCAAATCGTCAAATGCCCAATTCAAGTCATATTCACGGAAACTCAAACAACAACTCTAACAAAGTGGAGTGGGAGAGGAAGGGATCAAGTCTTAAGCCACAATGGAATGGCAGATGCTTCTCCTTTGTTTCCCCGCCTTTCTCTCCTTTGTCTACCTAATGCATAATAATAATAGTTTTAGTTTCCAAGTTTCTCCTTGTTGTTTGTCTGGAGCAAGTCTGGAGTGTCAGGGATCGTCCACAAATGGCGTCATCTGGAGGGTCAATGGGTCTCCTTGACCTCTGAAGACATCCCATAACCATTTACGCAATGGTTAAGCTCATAACCGGCGGGTCATTTTGTCCTAAAAATGGAATTTTTCGATTACGTCATTTGCGGACGATCCCTTAAATCTATGGAGGACCTGACCCTATAGTGAAATATTTTGAATTCTCGAGACCTTTTTGTGCATACAATGAGTGGCTGGCTATATGTAGCCTCCATGTACTTGTTGTCCCCTATATAGATTACAAAGGTAAATATTTGCCCACACGATACTGCTCAGGTGTACTCTCCGACTTGACTCCATTTTGTTGGTGACCTTTTCAATGTTAATATGCGGAAACTCCCAAAGCATAATAAATATGTAGAATAAACAATTTCGCACATGCAAAACTTATGCTGATGATGTAACTTGTACGTCCTCCGGTCTCCGTGAAACCGACCCCTTAATAGTTAGTAGTACTACATAATAGCGTATAACGTGGCGTTGACACATTTTATGCCCAAGCCACCAGCACCAGCACCAGCAGACGGCAACTCCACTTTTTGATTCATATATGCAACAGTGAGTGAGTGTGTGTTGAAAAACAGAGGAGGGTATTTAGAGCAGCAGCAGCATGCAAAAGTGACACGTTGTTCTGCACACATAATGATTTGCATAATATTTTACTGCCATAATATCCCGACCCCAACCACCACTTGGATTTCGAATCATTATGTACCAGCACCAGGAGAAGCATCAAGAAAACAGCAGGATTGGCAAACCGCAACGCTAAAGACCAAAAACTTGACTGCATGGCATGGCATGGCATGGGTTTTATCGGACATATGTACCTACGTCGTACTTGTACTTTCTCGGGATTTGAACTCCCTGAAATGCATTTAAAAAGGAAAGAATTTAACCATTTCCTTCAAAAGTCCAAAATTCCCATATTTCACAAAGTCCCAACACAATCTTTAGGACTTTGTTTGGACAAAGTTCTTGTACCTTCTATGTACGGAGTGGAAATGGTCTGCGAAGAACCAAAATGACCCATATACATTTGTAGCTAAAAACAATATCCACTATTTACAAAAATATTAAAATATGTCTTGAAAGCATTTAAATAAAACATTTCGCACCTTTTCGAAAACATGGAATTAGAACATTTTAAACTTTTCAAAAACATGTAAATAGAACATTTTCCACTTTTCAAAAACATGTAAATAGAACATTTTGCACTTTTCAAAAACATGTAAATAGAACATGTTACACTTTTGGAAAACTTTTAAATAGAACATTTTACATTTTTCAAAAATTCCCAATTAACATTTTACGCATGTTTTTCACTTTGTTTTTATGACTATGACATAGCTCATTTTGATTCAAGATTAAATTGGATATGGGTCATTTTGGTTCTTCACAGACGATATGTTTCTGTAAGGGTGTTTATTCTTGTATTGAACTAATTATTATAGTTTAAAGTAATTTTCAGATTTTTCTATTGCTTTATAAAGTGAAGCAGGTGTTAAAAAAATAATTTAGCCTAACAATAATAAGAATGGATAATATTATGCTAGATCAGATTTTAAGATGAAGAATAAATTTAAAATATTTAAGATTTTATTTGTATCACAATTGCCTTGGCAACCCCTATCCAAATATCGGGTTGGTTTTATTAGATAACGACATAATATTATTATTCAATAGGTATCGGCTTCTTTATTTCAAATTAAAAAAAAATCTACAGCCTGAATTTTCTTGGTCTTGGTATAATTAACCTGCACTCTCAAGAATTCGGATTGGCATCTTTGGGTTGTGTGTTAAGTGTAGCGGACGGAAGGGACAACGGAGGATATTTTAAAAGGTATTTAATAAGTTTTTTTAAAGGTTTTCTGAAAATAAACAATTTAATTAGTTTAAATTTCATGTTTTTATTGAACAATAAATGGTTGTATTAGTAACAATGCAGTTATAATTGCAATCAAGGCCGGACGAAGGAATTGCTTTTAAGCAGCAATTTGTTTCCATATAAAAACCACCATCTTGATTGTATTGATGGTTTTCTTTGGTAAGGCAAAATGTTGTATTTACATGTTTAAAAAAAGTGCAAAATGTTCGATTTACTTGATTCAGAAAAATGCTCAATGTTCTATTTCCATGTTTTTGAAATGTACAAAAAAATTTTTTGCCTGTTTTTGAAAAGTGCAAAATATTTTATTTGCCTGTTTTTGAAAAGTGCAAAATATTTTATTTGCCTGTTTTTGAAAAGTGCAATAACTTTAACTTGTATGTTTTTGAAAAGTGCAATAACTTTAATTTGCATGTTTTTGAAAAGTCAAAATATTATTTTTACATATTTTTGAAAACTGCAAAATGTTCCATTTACATTTTTTATGAAAATTCAGGCAGCGGGGGCTGCCTGCGCTGGCCACATTATCCGGCTCTGATTGAAATACGAATCAGATTATGTAATTCCAATTTCCCAATCGGTATTTGAGAAGCATTCAATTTTAATACGAGTAACACTACTAACTCCAACGTTTTTGGCTTTGCAGCTTCCAGCTGTTGTGAGTGAAATCTGAGTTGTGGTTGTGATTGCGAGGACTAATTGCTAAAAGAAAAAAGTGAAACCGAATACGGAACACTTTCTCATCTGATAATTGCGACCCACACATTTTTGTAGTTTCAAGTTGCAAGCAATGTCATCCCGTGGAAATACTGACGGTGCGGGTATCGGTGCGAGATCCTCTACTAGCTCAGGAACTACTGGTGACCGTCGTGGCAATGCACTCCAAGCTAGAACAACGGTTATCCTGATGACACCAGAACTGAGAAAACGAGTAGAAAGGAATAAAAAGCGGGCTCAGGAGAAGTTGATTAAAAAATATGGATCACTTGAGAATGCCGTTCGGGAACAGTATCGACTTTTAGGAAGGGAGCCTCCCCCCCTTGATTCACTAATAAATCAGGAAAATACTTCTAGCGATGAGGAAATGATCAATTACAACTATGAACAGTCATAATGGCTTAATGGCTATGAAGATTAAAAGTTTCTTTCCTCTCATCCTCTTTGTCAAGCACAAACCATTTTGAGGAAAGAAATTAAATTATGTAAATTAAAAGGGATCACATGTTTTGCTCAATTAACAATTATTTCCATTGGGATCCATTCTCTACTTGTTTTGTAGTTTGTATAGTTTGTACTGGGATTGTTTCTGCTAGAGATGAGGCCAAGACAATTCTCATTAGAAATAGTAATTTATTATTTTGATTGAATAAATGTAAGATGCAGAAATATATTTTTATAGAATGTATTTATTTATAATGTGGAATTTTATGCGACTGTATATTACTATTACTTTACTGCATGTAAGCTAGTAAGCTCGTTAGTCATTAATCATAATATGCTCAAACATGCGAATAGGAACTAAGCAATGATTAATATACCAACTTGATGTTGCTAGCAGTGAGAATATAACAAGATAATTATCATAAATATGAAATATCGGTCCCACAATTAATTAACATGACTTCAACGAGAGCCCTTGTAGCTCAGTCGGTAGAGCACGCGGCTTTTAACCGCGGGGTCCAGGGTTCGAGTCCCTGCGAGGGCGTTATTTTTTGTTCCTGGGATTAACAAAATGAATGCAATGAAACAACTCAGAGCAGTGGGGCAAGGTCTAAATGAAGGCCTTATTTTTTTAAAAGATACTTTCAAAAATGCATAAATTATTGAAAACCTAAATTATCAAACTATGCACTGAGCTGCATTCAATATTGCACATCCATTAAAGACTGCGTTATTCTATAATTTTACAACACAAAAATGTTATGCAAGAAACCAAAACCAACTTTATTAACATTTAATAAAACTGGTTTTGGTTTAACTCCGATGGCAATAATTTATTGTTGAAGTTACAACCTGTAGGGCGTCACAAACTGAAAAAATCGATTTTTTAAAACTTTGGCGACTAAATACGACGAGTAAACAGAGCAAAATGCACCCGAGTTTTTAAATAAGAATGAATTCTTTTGCTTTTACACGGGCGTCGTATAATGCGTTACCTTGGCTTCTGCATGGTCATCTGAAATATTTCAGTGGGATTCAATAAGATTGACTATAATTTATTTATTGAGATCTAACTTTTAGAAAAATTTAAGAGGTCCATAATATTATGGAAGCCAAGGGATTTAAGATGTCCTAATTGCCTAAAATAAACGTGCAAAATGAGTGTGGAAGCCAAGGAATTTTTCGAAGTCCATGTGGGGACCAAGGAATTTTTTTAAAGATGTGCTGTTTAATAAGTACTAATATTTATCCAGCTAAAACTTTTTCAGGTTCTAAAATCGTTGCTTTGTATTCACTGTAAAGAGAAAAAAAAACCATCCAATCACGTTTTAGGAAAATGTCACGTGGGAAGCATATTAGCTTTTAAGCGTACTTTTCTTAGAGGTGGGACGTAATTAAGCAGTGTTAACTGTTTAAGAAAGACTAGTCCATGATTTTTTAGTTAACACTTCAATTCAAAATATTGTTTGTGTCACATAAGCTGATGTAACTAAAGAAAAGTAAAACGTTTTTTAGTTTTAAACGATATCTTTTTAAAGTTCCCTTCTTCCAGCCCGGCGCTGGAGCATTGTACCACCTGTCGCGCCTGATCTGAACCAGCCTGATCCGAACCAGCCTAAGGTTTCTTCCGTCGTGAAACCTCTAACTTACGCTATTACGAATTTTAAGTTGTAGTATATAAACATCCATGTACATGTACTATCAACTTATTCTAATCGTATTTATGAGATATGGTTCTCACAAGTTAATGACTTGGCCTCAACAAGCGCCCTTGTAGCTCAGTCGGTAGAGCACGCGGCTTTTAACCGCGGGGTCCAGGGTTCGAGTCCCTGCGAGGGCGTCATTTTTTGCTCCCCACCCTTTTCATGTTTTTTTTTCGAATGTGTATCAGGCGCTAATTTTGCTGACTAAGCAAACCATTGACCTCAACAACCGCCCTTGTAGCTCAGTCGGTAGAGCACGCGGCTTTTAACCGCGGGGTCCAGGGTTCGAGTCCCTGCGAGGGCGTTATTTTTTTGCTGCGAGTAAAAAAATAAAATGAATGACGTGAACAGACATTTGAAGCAGCCTTTCTATGCTATTTTTCAGCTTGAAATTCCTAAATAATTTTAAATTGTAGGATATAATAATTCCACTATCTTTATGATCATCTACAGCCAATAAGTATTTATATTCAATAATCAATTGTTGATTCTTGATTAATATTCGAAAAGCCAAAAGCCCTCATCCTCGTACGTTAAATTTTCAAAGATTCAAACAAAATATTGGCCTACCTAGGTAACAAACCAGTATTGGCACTACCCCACAAAATGATACAAAATAAAGTGAATTATATAGAACACTTTTTAGCACATCAAAATTTGGCAAAAATAACGCCCTCGCAGGGACTCGAACCCTGGACCCCGCGGTTAAAAGCCGCGTGCTCTACCGACTGAGCTACAAGGGCTCACATGGTATTCTTGAGCAGTAAATGCTCGAACCATTCCTTCACAAGTTTTAATCTCTTGTTAAAATGCAAATTGCCCAACCAATGCAAACACAACTAATGTACAGATAAGGAACATGTTCTGTACCATCTACAGAAAGTCCACGTTTAGTTGCATAATAGACAGCACGTGGCTGTCTGTAGCCTGTGTGCATTTAAGTGGCGACTGAATTCGTCGTCGTTGCTGGAAGTGTCAAGTGTCATGTGTCAACTTTGTTTTTATTTTTACTCCACTTTTTATGAGTCATTAGCTTAACTTTTTTGCTCTCTGCTTTTGATTTAATTCACTTCGCCATCTCAAAACTTTTTATTCCTCCCAAGAAGCCATATACAGTATATGAGAATTTGCGAGTGGCTGTATAGACTGCAGTTTAGTAGCACTACTCATATAACCGCAGAGCACAGAGACAGACTGAAATAAGTGAGGAAAAAAATATATAGAAGCATGGGATGTGAATGTGAGAAGGAGATGATGAGGATGGGATGTTGATGTTGTCGAGTCATCTCGGTCAGAGGTAGATGTCTCACATTTGTCTCTTGTGGAAACTCGTCCCGTTCCATCCTCCCTTTTTTCTGTTTTTTTTTTACTTTTTTGATACTCGCCCTCATCTCCCCTCTCATCTCTCAACCATAGGTACGATTTCATATCATAGTGTCAACTTAACGAATCAAAAGTAAATCTCGCCATCGCCACAATATAGCACAATCAACAGCATAGCCATCACAATACTTAAAATTCACTTAAACTTTCTGATACTAAACGCTCAAGGAAATTAATAAACAATAACCAGGGCCGGATAATGTGGCCAGCACAGGCAGCCCCCGCTGTCTGCATTTCCAAAAAAACGTGTAAATCTAACATTTAGCACTTTTCAAAAATATGTAAATAGAACATTTTGAGTTTTAAAAATCATGCAAAATAATTTTTTTTTGGACATTTCAAAAACATTGAAATAATAGATTTTCAACTTTTCTCAAAACATGTAAATAGAACATAGAGCACTTTTCGGAATCAAGTAAAAAGAACATTTTGCACTTTTCTAAAACATGTAAATACAACATTTTGCACTTTTCTAAAACATGTAAATACAACATTTATCTTTTCCAAAGAAAACCATCAATAAAATCAAAATGGTGGTTTTTGTATGGAAACAAATTTTTGCCTAAAAGCAATTCCTTCATCCGGCCCTGAAAATAACTGAAGTGAGTAAAATGCAATCGAAAAGTATGCTTCCAAGTATTGCACTCAAAATATTCAAAATTATTTTGAAAAATAAAAAGATTATAAAAATTCGATACAACATAAAGAAATGCCATATGACGTGGTTTGTGGATTTTACAAAAAAGTTGAACAAAAAATCCGGGATTAGAAAATAGAGTGACAAATTCCTATAGGATGTAATAATTCGTCACTTACAAGGAACTTAATTGGAATTGATTTTGAGCACTCAAATTGAGTGTTACATTACTCTGCTATTAGTCTATGCTAATGAATCAACGTCACTTCCTTGGGGAAGGGTAACCAATTTTTCCAAAATTACAAATATCAATTATTATTATGTTCTACATGTGGGCAGTTTCATAATACAGCCTCAGCACGGGATGGAGTCTCGGCTGGCAGTCCCTACCATAATCATCCATAGTCCATGGAGAGCTAGTGGTCCATGTAGTCGTCGTCCATAGCCCTGGCTGAGGAATGTGGTGGGAGAGCGGAAGTGGAAAGGGCTGAAATTTTTATCACTTCCAAATATCACTTGAACATTGGAAGTGATAAAAATCTCATGGATGAATCGAGTGCAAATAAAAGACAAGGAAGACAAGGGAGCAAAAGTAAAGGATCTGATAATTCTGAGAGATTTAAGCTTCAAGTCTCACGCCTTATTTCCACTCTGTCCCAAAATCCAATGTCACTCCACTTACTCCAGGAGCCTGGCGAGGCGAGGAGAGGATATGATGTGAGTGTACGGAATTGCTCTTCGTCTCGGTGCACTATACTCGATGGTAACTGTCAATACACATAGCTACATAATAACGGAGCAGTGCTTAAAGCCTATTCTCTCCCATACATAATCCCATAGGCAGACAGACACCACTGCACTACATACGAAATACACTTCTCCATCCCACCGGAGCCGGAGCCGGAGCCGGAGCTGAAGCCAATGCAAAAGCCAAAGCGAGCGAAGAAAGCTAAGGAAGCGGGAGCCGGTTAAGGAAGGATGGGGAAAGTGGCATATGACACGCGTCCTGGAAACCCATGCCAAACTTGTTCACTTTTCTCTCAGTCCACACACACAGTCAGTCCAGAGTCCCACCGAATCCGCCACCGAATCTTCTTCTCCTGCTCTCATCTAAAAAGGAAGGAGAAAGTTGGTGGGCTCCTCAGTACTTCGGCCAGAGCCGAACTATCCACACATTTTTGGGAGAGCACAGAGCCTTTTCCTTTCCGCTTCACGAAGACGCTCCACTCCACTCAGTCGGAGGCCTCAAAAGAAACGTGTGAACTCTCGTCCTCATCCTCACACTATACACCCAAACTCAATCCACCAAAGATTCTCTCGCTGTATAGCCTTTCTTCTCAACGTCTTCGTCGTCTAACGTCTACAACACCAACACCACTCAAAAGACTTGCAAGAAAAAAAAACTCGCTCTTCAATTTTCAACGTATTTATTCCATGAAGGTGAAGACACTCCGGCTTCGGCTTCGGCTTCGGGACTGGGGCTGCGTAGCCACGAACCACTTTCACCACTAATATCCAACAAACTAACTAGCTCCCACCACCATCACTGTACCGCTCGCTACTACTTATACCACGACCGCCCTACCTTCCTTATTTCTTTTGAGTTTTTTTGATCACTCATCAGCCCTATGTAAAACGTAGCGCTTATTTGGTTTTGGTTGTTACTAGTGAAAGATCCCATTTAGTATACCTCCGGTTGGTTTTTAATTTTGTATTGTGATGAGCTCTGTGTGTTTTTGTGCGTGAACTGTGGAGTGTGTATAGCAGTTTTGAAGCTTAAAACTTGAAACTTAAAGGACGAGAGAGAGAGAGAGAGAGTGAAAGCGAGAACCTGTTGCAGTACATTCTTTCCGCTACAACCTTCTCCTCCTCCTCATTGTCTCTGATTTAGCTCCATTCAGAGGATGACTCGGCTCCCACCGCCACGGCTCTTCTCCCCACCTGCCTCCCCATTAAGAGATCGAGCAGGATTAGGATTAGGCCTGCGGTGAGGGTGAGGGTTTGGATTAGGATTGTTAGGACTAGTTCACCCACTTCCCTCGTTATTTCTCCTCTTCTCTGTGACAACGTGTCTTGTTTTGAGATTTGTCTCGAACGTCGAAAGTCGAAAGTCAAAAGTGAAAGTGCCGAGGTTCTGATTTTTTGAGAGCGTCTTAGCGACGAAGACGATATCGATAGCGATAGCGATATCAACTGTCAGCCCCCGCTCCATGCATGGGAAGATTTGGGAATTTATTTGAACAACTTTGAAGGGGAATCCGAAAAGTTTTTTTTGGAGGATTTTAGACCTGAAATTAAAATAATGACAAACAGCAAGAGTGGTTTCTGTGCACGGGATGAAAATGTAAAGAATTGTGAGATTTTCCGTCGTTGTCCTTGTCCTTGTCGTTCCACGAGATTAAAAAAACTGGGGAAATGAGACAGACAAATTTAGAAGGAGAGTACGGTTATGGATATATGGTTGTTTTGCGATGATGGAGAAGTCCTCCCATCAACATGTTTGAGACAGTTGCTTCGTTGAAAAGGAGCCCTTGGACGAATGTCATATTTGTGAGGACGTGTAAAAGCCGAGTTTTGTTCGAATAATAAAATAATTGCCATTTCCACACAGTTTCGTTGTTGCCGTATTGTCGTTGTCATTTGTGTTAACTCCAAAAATAAAAATAGAATAAATCATACAATATTACATTAAGCAATTTGGCTATGCTGGATTTACTACAATTTTTCATCAGTTTTTTATACAATTTAAAATAATACTATATAAAGTTTAGAAAAAACATAAATTAATAATAATACTAATAATACAAATAATAATTTAAGAAAAAGAAACTTTTTGAAAAATTTGACAAAACTGAGATAATATGAGATTTTCAGCAATGTCCAAAATTACCCTGCAAAGTGTTCTTGTTCTTCTCATTCCCTTGGTTCATATTCGGAGCACTGCCACTTCAGTGGAGAAGGAGAAAATCCCAATTGGTAAGTTTTTCAAAAAATTCCAAAAAGAAAAGTCAAAAATAATTTCAAAGTGGAAATCAAAATAGGTAGATAGGCAAACATATTGAGACAGAGTCAGTGCGAGGCATGCACAAAATAATACATACATGTATACTCAAGACGTAGCGTAACGAGAAAGACTAACTCGAGAGGAGGGAAAGAGGAGAAAGTTTGAGGGGAATTACGAAATTGTTTAAACATTTATTCCCTATTACATAATATGAGTGCATGTATGTACATAATGGCTTCCATTAAATATAATGTAATTCAAGCCGGGGACTAATCGTGAGAACAAGATTTATTTCCATAAATTTTATATAAAGTATAAACTTTTTGGTCCAAAATTTTCCAAAAACTTTTCTCCCTCCTTCTTCTTATAAAATTGTAATCTAATAATATTTTGGAGGGATAGGGAGGTAAGGAGGTACAGGAGGGCCTCGCTGTCTGAGTCTGAATCTGTATCCCTCCTTCCCTCCCGCCGAACCGGCACTGGAACCGGCATCGGCACCGGTCCCGGTCCCGGTCCCACCCAAAAAGTTACCGTCTCTACACACTCTGTCCTCGCCTGCTCAGCTATTTTTGTGCATTGTCTTTAAACTTTGAGATGGATTACACAATTACCCCACAGCAAATAAATAACTAATTAACATGGGTACGAAATAATGTATATTTACGGAGGTTTGACGTCCACAAGGTAGACAGAGGTTTCAAAAGTGTGTAGGTAGGTACGTCGTGTGTCTCGGTTTCGAATTTTCGAATGTGTAACAAACAAGGCGGCAGACAAGGGCTGTTTATACAATACGAAATATCACATTACTGAAGAAACAAAATTCTCCATCTCCCCTTTATTTTTATTCAAAAAATAACGTACCTACCTATTTGTATTTTATTTTTGAGCATATTTAAGCAATTAAATTCTTTTTAAATAAAAATTTCTAAATCTAACTAAATAGCGTCACAAATGCTACAGATTTTGATAATATAGTGATCAATTATCTAACTAATTTAACTGCACATCCAATCATTTTATCCACGGCATTAGACTTGATTATACTTACAGAATTTAAAGCTTTCTTGAAACTATTGAGAAATGTTTAAAAATCTGTTAAATAAGAAAGAAATGAGAACGTTTTAATTGTGCTGAAAAATAAAATTGTGCACAATTTAATTTAAAAAATGGAAATGGGCAACTTTGATTTTAGCGTACATGGGGTTGGAAAACGGACATTTTAGTATTGATGAGATTTAGAGATGGCCAATTTTGCTTCTTTAGGAGCGTTATATACATTGTGAGTGAAGAATCAAATTGGCCCATTTCCAATTTAAGCCAGAAATAAATTGAATAATGCCAAAAACAAACACTGTATGAAATGGAGATGCGTAAAATCAAAATGTAAATTTTAAACTTGTAAAATGTTTTATTTGCATGTTTTTGAAAAGTGTAAAACATTATATTTACATGCTTTTTAAATATGTAACATATTTTATTTGCGAGTATCTAAAAAGTGCAAATTATTTTATATTTGCACGTTTTTCAAAAGTGTAAAATATTCAATTTGCGAATTTTTTGAAAAGTGCAAAGTTTTCTTTTGGCACAATATTTTTAGAATCGTAATATTTTAGTTTTTTTTGTAGATACGGATTTTCGGCTTTAGCTGAGAATAAATTTGGGTCATTTTGGGTCTTCACTCAGGATTTATAAATATATAAAAGTAGATATTTTCTAGTTTGTTGTTGTTGTTTTTGCTCCTGCTACTGATGCTGTTGGTTTTGTTGTAGTAAATTGGAATGTGAGGCGTGTGGCTGTATATTTTAGGCTATAGCCTGTATCTCAAGTATTTATTAAGTTAGATTAGAGTGGGGACAGTAAGTATCTGTGGACTGTAGGCTTCTGTAGAGTGGAGAAAGTGCGGGTAGTGGTTCGGAATTGGGTTCGGTTTCGGTGTCGGTTTCGGGTGCGGGTGTTGTGAAAGCTAATAATTGTAAAATGGAAAAGTTATGTGAGGGAGAGAGAGAGAGAGAGAGAGAAAGAGGGAGACGGGACTTGGCTCTGGCCCATGCCTTGTATACATGTCTTCTTTTTCTACGTCTTCTTCCGCATTCTTCTTCCCATATACACATATACATCATCAAGTTTTGAACAAAATTGTAATTATAACTGCCACACGGCACTATTACTTGTTTCTTTCGACTTCCGTATTGTAGGTGTTGTTGTTATGGGCTTGTTTTTGTTTTCAAGAGAGAAAGCTGGAGAAAGTAATTAGAAAGTCTCAGGTAGTTATTTCCAGAGACAATAATCATGCAATAATCAGACTAACGACTCTCACCCTCTCCTCTGTCCTGTCTCTGTAACATCCCAAATATCCCTATATACACATGTTTAATTACACTCACCAGGGCCGGATAATGCGGTCAGCGCAGGCAGCTCCCGCTCCTTGAATTTTCTCAAAACATGTAAATGGAACATTTTGCACTTTTCAAAAACATGTAAAAAATAATATTTTGACTTTTCAAAAACACAAAATAAATTTCTTTGTACATTTCAAAGACATAATTAAACCATTTTCCAATTTTCTCAAAACATGTAAATAGAACATTGAGCACTTTTCTGAATCAAGCAAAAAGAAAATTTTATACGTTTCTAAAATCCTTTAAATACAGAACTTTGCTTTACCAAAGAAAATCATCAGCAAAATCAAAATAACGGTTTTTGTATGGAAACAAATTCCTGCCTAAAACTAATTCCTTCGTCCGGCTCTGACACTCACGCTACTGCTGCGTATCGCTCCATGTCCCACGTCCCACCACCTTGAAATTGCTCAAAAATCATTTAAAAATCTTTGTTGTCAAAATGAAATATCTACAAAAATTATTTTTTATTAGTTTTACTTTCACTTTACTTTCTCCAAAACAAATCTTGGAGAAAAATGAAGCCTATTCAAACCATTTTAAAGATATGTGGGCTATGTTTTTAGAGATAGGCTAATTTGAAATTTAGGAAAGGGAAATGTGAATTAAGTTTTCTCTATGAGGGGGAGTGGGAGGGGGGGGGGAGGTGAAGGAGGATATTTTTTTCTAAAATTAGAAATTATGAGGGTTAGGTGATGACTATGCAAATCTCTCGTATGTAAAGTTTCTTTTCTCTTGTATCTATGATTTCCATGATTGCAATTTCGTTGTGTGTGTGTGTGTGCGTCAACTATAGGAATCTAAAATTTATGGAGGGAAAAAACATTTTTTAAATATACATGTTGTACATATATATGGGTCTTTTGCCTATACATGTAGGTATATATTTATTATTTTTGTTTATGGGAAAGTGAAAGTTGTTCTGTTGTTCCTTGTTCTTCCTGCTGCTGCTGCTGCGGCTGTTGTTGTTGTTCTTGCTGTTTTTCTCGAGGAGATAAAGTGGAATGGAAGCGTAGGAGAGAGTGAGAGGGAGTTGAGGATGGAAGAGAGGAAGCATGAAGATGCGGAGATGAAGATATGAAATCTGGATCATCTTATAATATATTTTGGGCAGTCTTCCGTTCGACGCCTTTCTCCCTTCTGTCTTGTGTCTACAAGTCTGATTCCCTTTCTCTCTCTCTCTCTCTCCGTTCCATTGACTGTGCATGGTATGGGTTGGGATGAGGAATGAGGAGTGGAGAGAGAGAGAGAGAGAGAGAGCGAGAAAGGCGAAAAAAGAGCTGCTTTCATTTAATCCAATTTTGTATGAACACTGCTTTCACTTTTGATTAGTCCTCACTCACACAAAGTTGCTTATTACTATGCATTATGAATTATTACGAACGCTTCTTAGTTCTTAGTTGTTGGTCTTTCCCTTCCTCTCTCTCTCACTCTCTCCAAAACTAAACCATGCCAAATCCCAAATCCAAAGGGAAAGTCAAACTTTCTCCAACAACTCACTACCCACGAAATTCCATTGCATTTCCAAGGAGAGTGAGAAGGAGCTATATGGAGCGTAGACAAATTTCTCACAAATTTGTTATTCATTTGATGATATGCCTCCGTACGACTACGACTCCGACTCCGACTCCGAATCTGACTACATGTCCTTGTCTTGTCTCTCACCAACTTCCCTTTTCTTACTTCATATCTCTCGTGAATTCCATTCCATTCCACCCACCAAACTCAAAGTCCAACTACAACTGCGAGCAGTAGCAGCATCAGTAGAGTTCCCTTCGCCCAAAACAGGCACCTCGCTACTCAGGAACAGGGAAATTGACGAAATAACCTGCTGAAATGGTTCCTAGAACAAATGTTCCATATAAGACCCACGAACGTCATCGCAAACTTTCTCTACTCAGAGTCAGTACAGCACAATGGCATCTCTCGCCCTTCAAGATTCACTCGATTAAGTTTACACAAAAAGAAAATAAATAAATATGGAAAACAACTTTTTTTAAGTATATGGAGAGCTGCATATTATGTACAACTGGAGAACTGTAGAATTATACAGATACATGTAGATCCTTTGAAGGAAAATATTGAGAGAGAAATGTATTGTAATTCTTGAAGTGGGCAGCTTTATAGTTTAAAGACGAGAAGTAGTGGCACTTATTTTAATTTATTTAATTCTGTAATATTGAATGGTATTTAATTGGGACATTTTAATTTTTTATTATAACAGTTTGACTTTCAAAGCCCAATACCAAGAGATTCAAATGTGTGGTTTTATTGCTATTTTTCAGTATTATTGTGAGGGATGAATTTAAAAATTTACGGGAACAACGATTTTCAAATAAAATGTGACTGATAACAATTTTAAGCTTACAAATTTTTCCACATATATACTGTGCCTCACGAAGTAATATCTCAAGTGGTGCCTTAAATCCAGAGCGAGTTTTGAGTATTTTAGAAAATATTTAAAAAACCAAAATTTTGTGGACTTTCTCCTCTTTACCTCAAAATCAATAACTTAACATGGATTAAAAATCCCACGAGATGAAATTTTAATCGTTTTGAGTGAATTAAACTTTTTAAACTTTTAAACTTTTCTTGAATAAAAAACTTTACGCACGGTAATTGTCTTTTACAAACTACGAAATCATTTAAAAACCAAATTTAAATCAGAAATGCATGTTTTTTAGAGACTTATCTTATTTTGCAAACAAATAATTAATGGATTTATCCCGTTTTGCTGAAAAACAAAATTTTGGGATATTTTTTTAAAATTTGTTTGAACTTTGACCTTTATATTGCAACAGAGTAACCCATCTAGTTGAGTAGTACACGTAAAGAAAATAATCACATTAAAAAAAAAATACTGGACTTATTCCCTTTCGCCAAGAGACTCTTTAACTGATACGCATGAAAACACTCATTTCCCACTGCAGATGTAACGTTTCATAATTCTGTCGGTGTCGGTTCTATTGCATATTCTCTGTCGACATGCTGAACCCAGTACAAGATTTAAACTTGGAGCCAGTAGTGTTTGTTTACTCAGGTAGGATAACCCGGAGCTACTCTGATGCGCTTCTCCCATTCTTCAATATTACATGCGTCAACATATCCAGAGACAACTCTTGCATAGCGGAACATTGCAAATAATTAGAGCAGAAAATTAAGAAATATTAAGATTGCATGAAACAGGGAGAATTTTGGATGTGTGTGGGCCAAGGAGTAGAATAAACAAAGGTGGGAAAACAAAAGAGAGAAGAAAGTAAGAAAGTACATAGATGGGATGGGGAAAGTTAGTGGCGGATCTAGAAATTTTTTCTCAAGTGGGTAGTTACATAATGTTGTGAGTGAAGAACCAAAATAGCCCACATCCAATAATTTAAGCCAGAATTAAAATGAGCTTTGTCAAATAAAAACGGCATGAGTTAGATGTGTAAAATACTGGGGCTGTTCAATTATTACGTATTGCAGTCAGGGATATTGAGTAGTTCCATTTCAGTCATTTTTTCCTATGCTTTAAGATACAGCGATACGTAATGTTTTGGAGTAGTAAGTGGGTCAAAATTTGACCTTTTGGGTTACGTAATACTTGAATGGCTCCATTAAAAGTTTTTGAAACTGGCAAAATGTTCTATTTACTACATGTTTTTAGAAATTTACAAAATGTTCTATTTGCATGTTTTTAGAAATTTACAAAATGTTCTATTTACATCTATTTAGGAAAGTGCAAAATGTTCTATTTGCATGTTTTTAGAAATTTACAAAATTTTCTATTTACCGTAATGATCCAAATAGATCCCGGGGGGATATACGGGAAACATTGTCCTTGACTTGGGATCTAATAGAGACCCGGGATCTATTGGAGACCCCCAGAATCCATAAGTTACCCCCCGGGATCTATTTTAAACTTTGTCCGAGACCCGGGATCTATTAGAGACCCGGGATCTATTGGAGACCCGGGATCTATTTGGATCATTACGGTACATGTTTTTGGGAAAGTGCAAAATGTTCTATTTACATGTTTTTAGAAATTTACAAAATGTTCTATTTGCATGTTTTTAGAAATTTACAAAATGTTTTATTTGCATGATTTTAGAAAAGTGCAAAAATTTTCATTTTTATTTTTTTTTTAGGTC
This sequence comes from Dicyrtomina minuta, assembly GCA_949802685.1. Taxonomy (NCBI): domain Eukaryota; kingdom Metazoa; phylum Arthropoda; class Collembola; order Symphypleona; family Dicyrtomidae; genus Dicyrtomina; species Dicyrtomina minuta. The sequence continues at coordinate 59,785,776 of OX461812.1, read as the reverse complement.
AAAATATTATATTTACTTGTTTTAGAAAAGTAAGAAAAATTCTAAAATGCAAGATTTTAGGATCTTGCTATTTTAATTAGTTTGTACTAAATGCCCCTAATTTTCAAGAAAAACTGGATATGGGTCATTTTGATTCTTCATTAACGATATGTGAGTCGGTTATCTCGTTTTAAATTCCTGTACATGCTAAAAAGTTTCCTAAAAAAGGGGGGTGGCTCCGCGACTGGAGGAAATGAATAGAAATAGGAGCATAGGGGACGTGGAAACGGTGGAAATGAGGTTCTTGTCACAGTGGCACATATATCTGTGGGGAGAGGTGAGGTGTGTATAGAGGAAGAAATGGAGAGCACCTCAAAAATAATTTATATGCACGTGAGACGCTCATTTGTTTTTCATGGAGTCGGGGAAACGACGGTAGTGTGAAAGGCGTGGGAAAGGGTGCGGAGATTAACAGAGTATGAACAGTGAATTGATAATTTAAATCATCGTAATATTTTCACCGTATGTGTCTGTACATGCATCTCTAAATAACCTTTTCATTTCCATGCATTAGAACACACACACACACACACACACATACACAGAGAGTCTTTTCTCCTTTTTCTCTCTCCCTGTGTCTCTCTGTATACTAGAGAGTAGCATTGTGTATTCTGGGCAGAGACTGACTGGCTACACAACGGCAACCGGCAAAGACGGCACTGCACACAACGGCATAGGCAGGCAGGCAGGCCAGGCAGGCAGACCATCTTCATCTTTCCCATTTTTTTTTCATCTTCCTCTCTCGTTCGTGCTTTGCATGTGATTATGGAGAATGGAGAATGGCAGTCTTATTTTTTTAGAGTTTTTTTCCCTACCATTGCATCAGAAGCCGTCACTAAGAAGAAAAGATGAGAATAAATATTTTTTTTCTGCCTTGAGTTGATATATGAATAAAATTTTCATTTACTTTCATAAATCTTGAGTTTATGAAACGGAGACAGAGCGGACGATGGAGAGGATGGGAGTCATGGTGAATCATACACTTTCCCTTTCTGTCCCCTATCTTTGGCTCCATTACGTTTCGTTGGACTTGGACTTTAGGCCTTGGTCCTAGTCCTATGGACTCCAGGAACAATGTATGAAAACTCATAGCTCCATGTAGTGTGTGTGTGTGTGTGTGTGTGTGTGTGTGGCAGGGACAGGTAAAATAGGGGCAGTAGAGAGTATGATAGGATATATAGGATACTAATATACGATACTCTATGATACGATAAGACAGCAGAATAAAATATTACAAAATGTATTTTTTTTTCTTCCTCTTCAGTCTCTTCAAAAACCGTTTTTCATTTGTCGTCAGTTTAATATTCGCTCTGTATTTTTTGTACATACATATATCTTCTTTTTTTCCTTCTTTGTAAAATCTAAAATCGAAGCGCTCTCTCTCATGTAAATGCAATTTATCATGTGTATTAACACCCAGAACTGAGAGAAGTAAGAGGAAGGAGAGCGTGAGAGAGAGGGCGACAACCTTCCTTGTAATATCCTTGTCCTTCTTTTTTGCTACTACTTTGGCGAAGAGTGAAAGTGGTGAAAGTCTTTTCAATTAAGAAGGAAATTGTTATCTGGATTGTGTAGACGTCGAATCTCTAATAATATTATGACAGACGGAATTATTTTGTCGTCATATGCTTTCTCTCTCTCTCTCTCTCTAGAGAAAGCGGAGATTTCGATTTTCTTTTTTTCCCTTGTCTCCGTCGGTTTTTCTCCTCTTCTCTCTCCTCCGGAGCCGGACTCAAAATGTGAGTAGATAATAAAGTGACTTTTATGGAATCATCTGAATGCTGAATGGAGATTTGATATGATGATAATAAAAGGATGACAATCTGTAAAAGTGAAAGTAGCTCTCGTCTCTTTCATATTTATGCCTCATACAGGGTGGCCGCCGATCCTCTCATATGTGTCTCATTGGTCTACATATTCCAAAATGTATGAACTGATCTGAACAATATAATATAGTACCTAATAATACATTGGCCCGCTCTGTACATAGGGGCGCCAATCATGAATTAATATTTAATTTGGGATCGGACTCGGGACTGGTGACTGGTTCATGCATACAGTGTACCCATCGTCCTGTCGAAATTTTAGTTTGATCCGATCCCGTTTTATATTAGGTCCGATCCAATTTGCTTGATCCTAACGTCCTAACCTGATTGGATTGGACCGAGCCGGATCTACGATCAGATGGATTGGTTTGCATTTATTGGAAATAATTCAAATTCGCTAAGCTAATGTGGCAATTTTTAAAAATTTTGCCATACTTTATTAGGTGGCCATTAATTTTTGGTCCTATTACCATACACCATGCCCTATGGATCCAGGGCCGCACGAAAGAATTGGCTTTAGGCAGCAATTTGTTTCTATACAAAAACCACCATTTTGATTTTATTGATGATTTTCTTTAGTAAAGCAAAATGTTGTATTTATGTACATGTTTTTGAAAAGTCCAAAATTTTCTATTTACTTGATTCAGAAAAGTGCCTAATATTCTATTTACATGTTTTGAGAAAAGTCGAAAATGTTTTATTTCCATGTTTTTAAAATGTACAAACAAATTTATTTGCATGTTTTTGAAAATTCAAAATAATTTTTTTACGTATTTTGGAAAACCGCAAAATGTTCCATTTACAAGTTTTTTTGAAAATTCAGTCAGCGGGGGCTGCTTGGTCTGGCCGCATTATCTGGCCCTGACCGGACCGGACCAGTTCGATCCCTAGACCGAATATTTCTCTACCATTTCCCTATGTATTTCAAATGTTGACTACTATAATATGTAATCTCGTATATTTTTCTACATTTTTTTTATCTCTTTCTCTCCGTGTGTGTGGAACGCACTGAAGAAAAAAAGACAAAACAAAGCACACTGATTTATTTTCGTGATGAAGTGAGTCGTTCATAAGGAGCCTCATCGTGTACTATCAGCTATTGGAGTATGATTACAAAATGTGATAAAGCACCAGTACCAGTACCAGTGTGTCAAATCTACACGACCATACATACAACCATATTCACTCTTGAGGAATAAAATATTAGAGAGCTGCGACGGGATTAAAAAAAAATGTGGGACTGATAAGGATGCTTCCCGTTGTTAATAAGATAGACGAGTCCAAGTCCAAGTCGAGTCTCTGACGAAAGAGGGACACGGGGATGAAATAATTTTCATTATTCTTTCACCTCCTCCACGTATCCTTGGCAGAGAATAACCTACGTTGGGTCTCAGTCCGTAATTTGAATAAAAATAATTAACTTACATTAATTTACATAGCACTCGGTTTTATAAGAAATTAAATGACAATTTTGAAATAGGGCCGTCCCACTCACTCAGTCCCTCTTTGTAATTTGAATACATCATCATCATTTATTTAAAAATGATATTGAATTTTTGACAAGAAAAGTAAAGATAGCTCATTTTGCACGGAGTTATTAATATCTACCTATATGGAATATAGGGTAGGGACTACATATAGTATATCTATAGTCTTTATTCTCCCGGTATGTATGACTCTGGTAAATAGATGTGTGGGAAATGTGGGGACTGGGATGAAGGTGAAGAAAGACTAAATTTATCTTTGTTGCTCAAGCACACGCCATGTAATGTAGGTACGACGTCCAATTCCAACTCTCTGCTTTCCATTTCACTCCAAGATGATCACTTAAATTGTGAATGGTGTCTGTCCTTTGTACAGAGGAAGCTACGGCAGAATCTTGTGTTGTCGAGTCTGTAGACTTTCGGGAGAGATGAGATATTATTTTATTACATCCAAAGTATTATTGTGTGAGCTATCACATCATGCCATATCATCTCATCTCGGACTCTTACTTTCACTTTATGTAGCAGTACTTTCACCATTTATATAATTGTATATCTACACACACACACACACACACAATTGAAGAGATTTTTGGCAAAGCGGGTCAAGTCAATTTTTTTCAAAAATAAGATTATTAGCATTGCGCTTATACTAGCTCAAATATCAACATTATCAACCAAAGCAACTTTCAAAAAGTAGTCAAAAATACTCGTTTTTTTCTCAAAACGGAATAAGTCTACCTAAAAAAATTCATTTCAGATTTAACTTTCCTTTTTGAGTTTTTTAGTAATTTTAGAACAAGACAATTTTTGCAATTTCATTATGCATGAAAAGTTTAAAAGTAAAAAGAAAGTTTGATTTCGTCTGTGAAGAACCAAAATGGCCCATCTCCATTTGTAGCTAAAAACAATATCAGCTATCTAAAAAAATATTAAAACTTGTCTTAAAAGCATTTTATTCGAATATTTTGAATTTTTCAAAAAAATGTAAATACAACATTTTGCACTTTTTTAAAACATGTAAATAGGATATTTTGCAACTTTTAAAAACACGGAATTTTGAACATTTTGCACCTTTGCAAACACATCAAATTAAAACATTTTGCACCTTTTCAAAAACATGGAATTATTAGAACATTTTGCACTTTTAAAAAACATGTAAATAGAACATTTTACACTTTTCAAAAATTCCTAATTAACATTTAACGGATGTTTCTCAGTTTGTTTCTATGACATAGTACATTTTGATTCCAGCTCAAATTGGATATGGGTCATTTTGGTTCTTCACAGACGAATTGTCTCAATACAATTAAAATTTCATCTCACGGACATTTACACCCATGTTAAGTTGTTGATTTTGAGTCAAGGCCACAAAATTGTGGTTTTTAAATATTTTCTAAAGCTTTTCTTTCTGAATGGACTTGAGCCGTTTTGCTGCCAAACTCTTCAATTGCAAAACCAGCGCCAGTGCCAGTCACATATAATAATCATAAAGCTGAGTTTTACTCAGTCAGAGTTACTACACTCGAGAATGTACTTCCACACTCTCCCTCTCCATAAGGAAGATGAGGATGGGTTGGATGTATGGAGTTGCATGAGACGCACACAATGTATTTCTAAACACGTTCACCTTCCATCCATTTCCTCTACTCAGTACCTACTTAAAAGCTCAAACTTACTTTCTCTCGCTCTCACTGCACTGTCTTGAAAAGCATAATAAATAGCTTCCTCCCCGCGTCCACGCGGCTCCCTCCATTCTCATATTCTTATTGGTGAGGAGTACATACGCAGAGAGACGTAAATAAACTTACTGGGGCACTCAGGATGACTTTCTCCGCTCCTTAAATATAATTTCATCTTCATGGAACTTCCCTACTAACAATCTTCTCCCGTCTCGACACACTTGTCTTGCATCAAGCCTCGCTCCCAACATCAACATCATCATCATCATCATAGCATCCACATCAGCATCAACGGGAGGACGCTGCATATCTCTGGATGGGCAATGAGATCGAGATGCTTTTAGCCTGTGTGTTAAGTACATGTATATGTACAAGCGTCAAAGAGTCAGATGATGATGAAGACGAAGATGATGAAAGGATAGTGTTGAAATGTCAGGATCTGGATGGAAAGTTCCGTCTTCAAACCCACGTCATATCTTGACAGATAATATTATAATTAGCTTAATTTTACCTAGTTTCCCAAATTTGAATTTAAATGGACGGACGGGAGGCAGCTTCGGCTCGGAGAGTGTGTGTGTGTGCGTTATAGCTTCGTGTTTATATTAACATTCAGAGTGAAACCTTTTGATTAGGTTCTTCGCCCATGAGACGCGGCGACGAGTAGACGATCGGATCGGACGACCCAGTTGCAGTATAGGAAGGAGTAGTAGCCAGTCGTAGAAAATTGATATTAATAATAATATTAATTCCCATCGTAATTCCATCACGCTCCCCACCAACATTTCTCGACATGATTCTCCTTTCTCTCTCTCTCTCTTCCTCTATAAAGCAAGGGAAACTTTGTGTACGAGACAGTCACAGTAGAGTAGAACTCACCAATACATTTGCGGATATTTTATACTTGCGTTAGTGAAGGCGCAATACGACCTCCATTTCCAACCTTACTACATATACATGACATTTGGTCAGGGCCGGACGCCGGACGAAGGAATTTCTTTTAGGCAGGAATTTGTTTCCATACCAAACTCCCCGTTTTGATTTTATTGATGGTTTTCTTTGGTAAAGCAAACTGTTATATTTGCATGTTTTAGAAAAGTGCAAAATGTTCTTTTTACTTGATTCAAAAAAGTGCTCAATGTTCTATTTACATGTTTTGAGAAAAGTTGAAAATGTTTTATTTCCATGTTTTTGAAATGTACACAAAATTTATTTTGCATGTTTTTAAAAAGTCTCAATATTCTTTTTACAAATTTTTGAAAAGTGCAAAATGTTCCATTTAAATGTTTTTTGAAAATTCAAACAGCAGGGGCTGCCTGCACTGGCTGCATTATCCGGCCCTGTGTTTGGTTTAAATAACAGCAACATTACCATTTAATCAAAACGTCGGGTAAACAAAAGGGAGACAAAATGCCTGATAAAAATTAAATATTTTGAAATTTTGCGCTCGCTCCCGCGCGCGGTTGTGACCCTCCAGCGGCGCAAAATGATATGAAATTAATTTGGCTTTTTCCTCGTTCCAACCCTAGCAACGGAATGTACATATCGCCGGTGAAGAAACATTTTTGCCTAAGTCCAGTCCAACGCTAAAAGCATTATTGCCCAAGTCCATACGTTTTTAAAAGCATTTTTGCCCAAGTCCATCTAAACCTATCCTGTTCAAACCTGTATCTGCTGCAGTTTAGATTTGCATGGACTTGGGCAAAAATGCATTTAAGAAACGTATGGACTTGGGCAATAATGCTTTTAGCGTTCGGCTGGACTTGGGCAAAAATGCTTCTTCACCGGCGATATATAGCTTCATTTATTTTGGTTTCAATTAATTTCCCTTGTTCCCTTTCTTGGAGCGCAGCAGTTGAAGTAAATTCCCATTTGTTTTGAGTATTGAAAGCTCATTCTTTGTGGCTGGTATTGAATCCTGAATAAGAATGTGATAGTTTGGCAATATAGCAATAATAATAATAATAGTAGTCGTGTATCGGATTCCGTCGGTAATAATAGACGATGGGATATGAAGCATGTAATTGTAGACTAAATAGAGTGTTTTACGATCGCGTCTTCTGCTGCTGCTGCTCCTACTCCTATGGAACGTTGGGACTTTGTAAATGTGGGACGTTGAAAGGGAAACGTTGTGCTTCAAGTATAAAGTTTAAATAAGGCGTACACACACGTAGCCTTGCGACGGCTCGAGGCGGCTATAAATAGACACATAATGGCGGGTATAGAGAACCATAAGGGATAATATTTGTAGTTATGATTGACGCCCACCCGTCCCTCTCCTCCTATTTATAAAGTATAAGAATAATAATTCAAGATTTAGATGGTCACACTGTCAAGCTTATTATTATTCACATGGAATTTATTTTTTTCTCTCTCTCTCTCAGACCGAGGATTCTGAGATGCTGGGAGGTACAAGGGAGAGCGACAGAGAGAAAGTGCACATATACTTTCTCTTTTTATTATTCTTTTTTTCCCCCACATAAAATCATCTGCGAATGTGTTGTTATGTGTGTGTTTGTTGGTTGTGTAGGAGCTCAGTTCAGGACTCGTGACTCTCTCCTCCCTTTATCCATAATATACTTTCACTTTTCTCCGTTCTCTGTCTCTACTTTATTTAAGAGTGTGTATACATGTCTACAGGGCCGGATCCGGATAATGCGGCCTGTGCAGGCAGGCCCTGCTCCTTGAATTTTCAAAAAACGTGTAATTGGAACATTTTGCACTTTTCAAAAATATGTAAAAAGAATATTTTGACTTTTCAAAAACATGCAAAATAAATTTTTTTCTACATTTCGAAAACATGGAATTAAAACATTTTCCACTTTTCTCAAAACATGTAAATAGAACATTGAGCACTTTTCTGAATCAAGTAAATCGAACATTTTGCACTTTTCAAAAACATGCAAATACAAAATTTTGCTTTAGCAAAGAAAACCATCAATAAAATCAAAATAGTGGTTTTTGTATAGAAACAAATTCCTGCCTAAAAGCAATTCCTTCGTCCGGCCCTGCATATCTACTTTTTGTACATATAATTATGTAGTCGGTCGGTTGCTCCATACACTCCAGACTCCATCCTACTCACAGTTTGTATTCAAATTTGGAATGTAAAATAGCGAGAGAGGAGTGAAAAGACAGAAAACACAGAAAAGATAGAAAGAGAATGAGAGAAAGAATGAGAGAGAGAGAGAGGGAACGGAGAGGCGTGTAGTTGTGGGGGCCAAAGGGGTGGGGAAAGCTAATGCAAGCGGCGGTGTATTATATACACTGCTACTGTCTGAGCAGAGAGATCCGCGCTATAGACTTCAGACCCAGACAGATATATGCGTATATTTATCTATATACAAGGTACATTTTTTCCCCAAGTAAATTCCTACGCAAATAGTTAAAGCTTATTTACAATTTCCTGTGAAAAAAATAAAAAATAAAAAAAAGACCGGGAATTTTACTGTGTAGGTATAAACTGGGAGTCGTAGTCGTCCTAAGTTTATGTACCGTAAAACTTTGAGTAGATGGCCAAGAGACCGCGAGTTGACTGCGGAGAGCGTTCTGCCACATAGATTAGAATCAAATGACTTACATTCATTTTCTTCTCACGCTCCATTTGAAATTCCCTTTTTTTAAAAGAGAGAGAGAGCGCGATATGAGGAATGGAGGAAGCATTTTATTTAATTTTTAATGGCCCATTTTATGCATTATATACTGTGCTTTCTCTCTCTCTCTCTCGTCTTTACATTCATTTAACAAGACAAATCAAAGTTTAATATCAAAGCAGAGCAAAACAATTGTCTAAATTAGCTCCAGAATCAGGTCAAAACATTTTGGCAGTAATAAAAGCCATACTTGACGCTGTACGCAGTTTACAAATGTTGCCAAACTTTTGTAGTAATAATTGCAAAATATTTAATCAACTATGGCTTCTCTCTTTATTAAACTTTGCTACTAATTTAAGATATCGTCTGTGAAGAACCAAAATGACCCATATTCAATTTAAACTCGAATCAAAATGAGCTATGTCATAAAAACAAAAATGAGAAACATGCGTACAATGTTAATTAGAAGTTTTTAAAAAGTGGGAAAGATTCTATTTACATGTTTTTGAAAATTGGGAAGTGTTCTATTTACACGCTTTTGAAAATGTACAAAATGTTCTAATTCTATGTTTTTTAAAAGTTTCAAATGTTCTATTTACATGTTTTCGAAAAGTGCGAAATATACTATTAACATGTTTTTGAAAAGTGGGAAATGTTTTGTTTACATGCTTTCGAAAATGTGCAAATTGTTCTAATTCCATGTTTTTGAAAAGTGCAAAATATACTATTTACATGTTTTTGAAAAGTGGGAAATGTTTTGTTTACATGCTTTCGAAAATGTGCAAATTGTTCTAATTCCATGTTTTTGAAAAGGTGCAAAATGTTGTATTTATATATTTTTTAAAAGTGCAAAATATTCTATTTAAATGCGCTTTCAAGACATGGTTCAATATTTGTGTAGATACTGGATATTGTTTTTATCCAAAAATGGATATGAGTCATTTTGGTTCTTCACAGACATTATACAATAATTTTACCTACAAAAAATACTGTTCAAGTTTTGAAAAAACATTATGTGCTCCTCAAATTTCCGAGAATAATATTTTAATATATTTTAAAATTACAAATTACCCTCAAATATTTCAAAGTTCAAAGCAGCCAGGAAAAGCTATAAACTGCCAACTGCTAATATGAAGTACCTATTTGGGTAACTTTTTTGTAAATACAGCAGCTCAATATAATGGAAATATTGATAAAAAGAATGTTTTCCCTTCTCATCTAAAAAACAAAAAAAGATGTTGAAAGTTGGGAAAGAAGCGTAATAAGATGGACAATCTAGTGATATAGGAATAAATACTTTTATTATAATTTGGTGGGCCATGTGTTAGGAGCATTACGGCGGAGGAGCGAGCAGTCTATTATTACTTCAGGACTGACTAGTATACTGCTATTTATAGACTACCGTAGTATAGGAAAAGGAGTATGACGTGTTAGGTGTAGGTGTAGGTGTAGGTGTAGGTATATGCATGTCACAGTGGGTAATGTCAGAGCGCTACTGAAGAAGCAAAATTTCCCATCTCCATAATATTGTGATTTTAATCTTGTATAGTTTTTATTTTTGAGCACAATGAGAAAGTAGACATTTCTTGCGAAATAGATTTTTAAATGCTTCAAGAAAGCTACGGATTCTTTAGTAATATGATGATCAGCTATTTAACTGCACATTAAGTCAATTAATTCACGGCATTATATTTTTATTACTTTTCTCAAACAACCAGAATTCTTATGCTAGGTATTAACAGGGCCGGATAATGTGGCCAGCGCATAGGCAGTCCCCGCTGCTTCAATTATCAAAAAACATTTAAATTAGAAATTATGCAGTTTTCAAAAATATGTAAAAAGAATATTGAGACTTTTCAAAAAAAATGAAAATAAAACATTTTGCACTTTTCAAAAACATGCAAATAAAACATTTTGCATTTTTCAAAAACATGGAAATAAAACATTTTGCACTTTTCAAAAACATGCAAATAAAACATTTCGCACTTTTCAAAAACATGCAAATAAAAAATTTTGCATTTTTCAAAAACATGGAAATAAAACATTTTCCACTTTTCTCAAAACAAGGAAAATAGAACATTGAGCACTTTTCTGAATCAAGTAAATCGAACATTTTGGACTTTTCTAAAACATACAAATACAACATTTTGCTTTACCAAAGAAAACCATCAATAAAATCAAAATGGTGGTTTTTGTATGGAAACAAATTCCTGCCTAAAAGCAATTTCTTCGCCCGGCGTCCGGCCCTGGGTATTAGCATGATTAGTTTGAGGAAGTTTGCTATTAGATAGAATTGGAGATGAAGGATTTTTCTTCTCGATGTGGTTTTGATTTGTTGGTGGTTGTTTTGCTACTTCAGAAACATAAACTCGTGGAGGACGAGGACGGGGACGGCTATAGGTGGATGTGTTATGGATGTGTGGATGTGTGGAGGAAGCATCCGTAGTTGGTTTTTGTGAGGTTGGTTGGTTAGCTTTGTCATTGGCAGTGAGTTTACTTTTACTTTTGCTTCTGTTCTGGTCCTCGTCCTGCTTGCTTGTGCGGGGTGGGGAAAAGTAGATGATGAGGAAGAAGAAGAAGAAGAAGGAGACGACGAAGAAGAAAAAAGCATTTGAGATGCAAATAATATGGAAATAATCTCTTTATGCACTCCAAGCCCAGCCTCCGTGTATAAAGTCGGATGAAATATTGGAGTTCATACAGACTGTCACAGAGACAGACGAGAGGACTCGGGATTCGGGGAAGCTTCTGGCGCTTTCTCTCTCCTTCCCTCTCTCCCTCCCCTCTCCTCTCCATCGCTTCCAGCTTCCAGCCCTTCCCCTTTTCCAGTTCCAGCTCCAGCTCCAGCTCCGGCATAAATCTATATAATATTTACTTGATAAAATATAATCATATGTCGTCCGCTCATTCTTTTGCCGCCGTCAGTGGATAACTAGAATCTAGTCAAATTGAACCTGGTAAACTCCTACACACTGGAGCCAACAACCATGGACTCTCAAATTTTCGAGAATATTATACTATTATTTATATACTCTTGGCTCCCGACTCCCGACCCCGACGCCGACAAACTATAATCTACAAATTTCGCGAGCCAATAAAAGGAACGGAGCAAAATATAAGTCCCTTTCCTACTGTGTAGACTGTGTACTACACTCTTACATTGTGAACAAAAATGATCGAATTTTCTAAACATTATTTTCTTCTTTTGTTTTTATTCGCTTTATACATTTTTGCTTATGTGTAGTGTAGTACTGCGTCTAAAATTTAAATTACTTAACTATACTTCTTCGCTCTTGACTCCGTGTTTCCTTTCTGTGGCGAAACCAGACCAAGCTATGGTACCGGTTCCCGGTTTCTGGCTGCCGGCTGCCGGGGACCGGTTTGGGATGAAACCACATTAGAATGTGACGATGAGAGATCTCGTCTGTAAAGAACCAAAATGGCCCACATCCAATTTAAGCTATAATCAAAATGAGCTATGTCATAAAAGCTAAATGAGAAACATGCGTCAAATGTTAATTAGGAGTTTTTTAAAAACTTAAAATTTCCTATTTACATGATTTTGAAAAGGTGCAACATGTTCCAATTCCATGTTTTTGGAAAGTGCAAAATGTTTCAATTCCATGTTTTTGAAAAGGTGCAAAATGTTCTAATTCCATGTTTTTGAAAAGGTGCTAAATGTTCTTATTCCATGCTTTTGAAAAGGTGCAAAATTTTCTAATTCCATGTTTTTGAAAAGGTGCAAATGTTCTAATTCCATGTTTTTGAAAAGGTGCAAAAATTTTCTAATTCCATGTTTTTTAAAAGGTGCAAAATGTTCTAATTCCATTTTTTTTAAAGTGCTCAATTTTAATTGTTCTATTTAAATAGTCTCAAGGCATATCTGAATATTTTTGTAGATAGTTGATATTGATTTTAGCTAAAAATGGATGTGGGTAATTTTGGTTCTTCACTGACGATATCTATTAAACTTGATCTAAATTAAAACGAATTTCTCTGAGCATTCTGCAATGTTACATATGTCACTGTGTCCACACCCACAGGTCACGTGTCTCAGTCTCACGGTTGTCGTTGTTCTATAGCTTCAAAATTAAAATGGAGATTGTATTGGTTTTATTCGTTTATTAAATTGTGGACCCTTTGGTTGGATTTGGCCGTAGGTATAGATAGATATAAGAGTGTTCTGCTTGCATGTGGGTGAAGGTAAAGAGGTGAATTTTGTTTGGTTCCTTTTTGAGTGTGCTCGCAAGCATGGAAAATTTAATTTAAACCTCTGCTGGCGCTATGGATGAATATCACTGTTTTTTTGGCTCGTTTGTTATTCGCATGCATGAAAAAAATTCAACTATTTCCTCCAGTAATCGCACTGTTCCAATGGGAAAACGCTTAAAAATTTGTGCTATGGGGAAGTACAGCAAATTATGTTCTTTATAAATCTTTTACTAAATGATTATTTCTTTACATCCGGATTCTATACATAACAATAGGAATAATGCAAATTCCAATTCGTTTTTTAAAGATTCCAATGTGAAAAATTCTTAACTTGAAATCGATACCAAGTTCTCTCTGGCTGAGATTTTCTGCCTGTAGTTTCCAGGGCCGGACGAAGAAATTGGTTGTAGGCAGCAATTTGTTTCCATACAAAAACCACCATTTTGATTTTATTGATGGTTTTTATTGGTAAAATAAAATGTTTTATTTACATGTTTTAGAAAAGCGAAAAATGTTCTTTTTACTTGATTCAGAAAAGGTCAAAATGTTCTATTTACATGTTTTGAGAAAAGTGGAAAATGTTTTATTTACATGTTTTTGACATGTACACAAACTTTTATTTGCATATTTTTGAAAATTCAAAATATTCTTTTTGCAATTTTTGAAAATTGCAAAATGTTCCATTTACATGTGGTTTGAAAATTCAAGCAGCGGGGCCTGCCTGCGCTGGTCACATTATCCGGCCCTGGTAGTTTCTAAAGGAAAAAATTTCCATATTCCATAATAATATGTTGCAGATTTAGGCAGAATATTTTCTTGTGTGTTGGAGAGGGAAAAGTAGAAAAGTAGGTTTTTGAATTTATGCGTATGGTCCTGTTGTAATCGTAGGGTAAAAAAGATGAAAAACTGAACAGCATAAGTGGCTGGAGCGAGAGGGGGCTTAGGGTGGGAACGTTTAGGTTGAGTATTGACACAGTGTAATGTATTTGAACTAAACGGATTACAAAATATGCCGACATCTCCATGTATGTTTGTGTACCGCGTCTACCTACTCATGTAGAGACCCTCTCCTCTGTCCTCGGCTCTTCTGTATCACTCCTCTGTATTTACATTGTCAACAGATTTGAGATTTTCAGATGAAACCAACTACCAACAAACATCTTCATATAAAGAGTCGCCATAAAAAATTCCTACTTTTTCAGTTTTTTTTTCTCATCATCATTCATATTATGATCCACGTGAGCAGAATCAAATACTTATTATGTTGGTATAGGTATAGCACTTTGGAATAAGCGCCCTTGCAAAAAAATCAGCTATATTTCCTGTCTAGTTTTTTATTTTTAATAATACCTATGTTTGTTCTTTGTGATTCCCCAAGTCCATAGTATCACTTTTTTGTTGTATTCAATTTTATTATTGATATTGAAAACAGATTGTGTCAAGGGAGAAAGTACCTACGTACCTTGAGGCTTGAGTCTATATTTGTGTTTAATACGCATACGAAGTACGCAGTACACAGGAGTTTCATGGAACATGTAGAGAGCTATAAATATGTACTTATCAGATTCAGATTTGAGCTCGTGCTATTTATTTATTTCATGTTTTAAGAGCTGGGATACAAATATATGGAGTGATGATGTGTCACAAATGTCAACGCAATACAAAACAATACAGTATCATAATATTATGCGGTTCACTTAAGTAAAGAACTGATGATTTTATTACTACTACGGTATAGTATTTGGTTGTATTGAACATTTAAAAAGTGCAAAATGTCCTACAAATACATTTTTTTAAAGTGCAAAATGTCTTTTAAACCAACTTTTGAAAAGCGCAAAATGCTGTATAAACAACTTTTTTAAAGTGCAAAATATCTTTTAAATCAATTTTTGAAAAGCGCAAAATGTCTTTTAAACCAACTTTTGAAAAGCGCAAAATGTCCTATTAACAAATTTTATAAAAGTGCAAAATGTTGTATAAACAAATTTTTTAAAGTGCAAAATATCTTTTAAATCAATTTTTGAAAAGCGCAAAATGTCCTATTAACAAATTTTCTAAAAGTGCAAAATGTTGTATAAACAAATTTTTTAAAGTGCAAAATATCTTTTAAATCAATTTTTAAAAAGCGCAAAATGTCTTTTAACCCAAGTTTTAAAAAGCGCACAATGTCTTTTAAACCAACTTTTGAAAAGCGCAAAATATACTATTAACAAATTTTCTAAAAGTGCAAAATGTTGTATAAACAAATTTTTTAAAGTGCAAAATATCTTTTAAATCAATTTTTAAAAAGCGCAAAATGTCTTTTAACCCAAGTTTTAAAAAGCGCAAAATGTCTTTTAAACCAACTTTTGAAAAGCGCAAAATGTCCTATTAACAAATTTTTTAAAAGTGCAAATTGTTGTACATACCGAAATTTTAAAAACTTCAAACTTCTGCCCTGTGCACCAAATTAAAAAAAACAAAATGTCCTATAACCTAATAATGGTAGAAAATTGTAAAATGTCTTAATCAATAATAACAGGAATAAACAATAAACAAAAAGCATCAACTTTATCGATTTGGCCTCAGCCTAATGTGTCCATTAAACAAGAAAATGCTCACATAGAAATCAGTGTATGATTTCATCTCAAACGAAAGAAAAAAATGTGGAAAAACTCGTTGTTGGGAAATAATATTAAGCTTTGCTGAGCGTTGTAGAAGAAGATTGTGCAACGGGATTCCTTTCATTTTAAAATTGAGTCCGCCATATTGCCACACGTGCTCCAAAGAAAGTCCAAAGGAAGTGAATGTCAAAAAACAAAGATTAAAGAAAGACGAAAAAAGAAAGTGTAACGCGGACTTGAGGCTGTCTATTATTAACATTAATATTAATCACACAAATATAATCTTACAGCTTAAAACCTGACACATGATAATTCATTTTTATATTTAATATTGTGTGTGTGTGTGTGTGTGTCTGTGTTGGGTCTGTTATTATGCCCTTTTGACATTCTAAGCTGTTTCTGTTTAACAATGAGAGCTTATAAGTGTATTTATGTCTTTTGTGCAGTTAATTTTATACAATAGAAAATAATTCTTTCTTTATAATAATTATTATATCCAGGCAAGAATAGTACTCGTACGAGTCCAGCCGGCACCGGTACAGGTTCCGGTGCCTGAACCGGTACCGGTACCGGTACCGGTACCACTGCACCGGCGGTGATTATTTCTTTAAATTCAGTAAAGGGACAAGTAGAAATATATAGTGTGGTTATATTTTGGTATTCTGACAATTTAATTTTTAAGCCGGCTGAGAGTAGACTCTATGAATTAATGAGTGAATATAATGAATCATGTTGGATTTGGAAAGAAATACTCATTCATCACTTGAATCACGTCTCACACTCTCAACCTCATTTTTTCAATGGAGAAAGGTACACACACGAAACTTTTAACTGGAGACGGGGACACACACACAAGAGTCATAGTTTCTTTAGTATATCTCATGTCTCGCCATCGCCATTATATCCTCAGCCTCCCATTTACCCTCATATCTCTCCCTACATTTTCTGTGTTTATCAACTTTCATTGCCCTTTTTTTTAAATATTTGAGCGGATGTGAGTCAGATTGAGTATGTCTCCTTTATGTAACGTCTTCACTATAAAAAATGGAGTCAATATCCCACACGTTTCTTAATTCTTATTCATATATGGTGAGACGACATCCTACAGATACTATTAAAGATGCATTCCAAACGCCTCACTACGACACACTTGAAACATGGGACAAGGGATTTAAAATATTGGAACGGATATTCTTCTACCTACACACACACACGATACTTACTCGATCAATACTCACGTCCGGATTTTAGCATTTTTTTTATGCGGAGTCAGTATCTACTTTGAACATGCAGCTATATGAACCATCATAAATATCAGCATAAGTGTCTCCATTCAATGTTGTAAGCATGCAAATCATGGTATGACTCAGGAAAGCGTATTTAGAATATTTTTTTTCACCACTTTGAAAAGTAGATTTACAAATTTTTGGCATCATTCAAATTCATTTATTTAGGGCCGTATCCGTTCATTTAGGACAGTTTAATTAGAACATTTTTGCACCACTTAGAAAAGCGCATTTACAATATTTTTACACCATTCAGAAAAATGTATTTAAGGCAGTTTTCCTTCACTTGGGACAGTGTATTTTAAACATTTTTGCACCATTCAGAAGAGCGCATTTAGAATATTTTTGCACCATTTACAAATGCGCATTTAGAACTTTTTTGTACCATTTACAAAAGCGCATTTAGAAAAATTTTGCACTATTCAGAAAAGTGTATTTAGGGCCGTTTTCCTTTTTCTTCACTTAGGACAGCGCATTTATAACATTTTTGCACCATTCAGAAAAGCGCATTTAGAACATTTTTGCATCATTCAAAAGAGCGCATTCAGAACATTTTTGCACCATTTAAACAATTGCATTTAAAAAAGTTTTGCACCATTCAGAAAAGCGCATTTAGAATATTTTTGTACCATTTAGAAAAGTGTGTTTAGGGCCGTTTTGCATTACTTAGGAAAGTTTATTTAGAACATATTTGTACCACTCAGAAAAGTGTATTTAAAAAACTTTTGCACCCTTCAGAAAAGTGAATTAACAAAATTTTTTCGTCGTTCAGAAATGTATATTTAGGAAATGTTTAATTTACTTAAAGCAGTGTAATTTTGTGCTCTTTTCAAAATCATTTAACTAAAATAGGAGTATTTTGCAATTTTCAAAAACATGCTCATAGGCATAGATAGCTTAGAATCACAACATCAGAAATGTTTTGAAGGTCTGGAAAATATATGGGACGTGGAAAACCTTGTATGATTCAACTACATATATGACGGTCTGAGGACGGGGAGGGGTAGTCAAAATAGAGAGGATTGCAACATCTCTCATCATGCGTAGAATTTGGCCAATTTCAAAGCCATATATGTACATTAGTGCTCGCGGCGAAGGTTTATTCTAGCCTTGAATTCTTGTAAATGATGGTGAAAGATGAGAGAGGAAGAAGTAATAGATTGAAGCGCTGACTGACCAATCATAATCCAAGCTCGAAAACAGGTAAAAGTACCGGAACGGGTTTCGGTCTCGTTGTCGGTCTCGGTCTCAGTGGGGTACTTACCTGATGCGTCTCAATGTCCGATAATAATACACTGCGGAGAGGATGATGAAGGTGTACAACTGGATGTTGTTGTTATGTCCTATGTGATTATATGTGAAAGATCTCTCTCTACATGTAATCTGTAATTTGTGTGTCCTGCTATTGAATTGATAGGTGCGGTTTTTGAACAAGGGACAACCCAAGTGCAGACAGCCTTCAAGTATGCTCTCATGCTTCATAATAAGGAAAATCCAAATCCAGGAAATCGCTTTGAACTTCAAGCCTTCGTGGATGTCATTAATACGGCGGATGCATTCAAGTTATCCCGAATCAGTAAGATTAAATAAATAAATACCTTATGTAAATTTCAAAAACCTTAGTTAATGTAAACCCTAATCATAAGCATCTTTTATCCCCTTTCCTATACATTCCCTTTGCTCCTCTCTCTCTCTCTCTCTCCATGTTTGCTTTCCGTATTCCGTAGTTTACTTTAAATTACAAAATCCTCATGTCTGTAGTCTGCGGTGATACACCCTTTGGATTATTTATGGAAAATTTTGTCTCGTCTCACTTTCATATTTCATACACTATAGCTGGCCACTACGGCTCACATGATACTCATACAGACATTATCACACAGGGCTTAGGGTGTACTGTATTATACACTCTCCCAGAAATATTTCTACAATATTTAAGCGTCCATATGAAGAAGGTGCAAAATGTAATATCACGCGCCTTCTGAAAATTGTCATTAAATTGGTTACAGGGCCACGTTTTTTTATTCAACACAGGGCTGGGTAATGCGGCCAGCGCAGGCTGCCTGAATTTTCAAAAAATCTGTAAATGCAACATTTTGCAATTTTCAAAAATATGTAAAAAGAAGATTTTGACTTTTCAAAAACATGCAAAATAAATTTTGTTGTGCATTTCAGAAACATGGAAATAAATCATTTTCCACTTTTCTCAAAACATGTAAATAGAACATTGAGCACTTTTAAAAAACATGAAAATAAAACATTTTGCAGTTTTCTAAAACATGTAAATAGAACGTTTTGCTTTAGCAAAGAAAACGATAAATAAAATCTAAATGGTGGTTTTTGTATGGAAACAAATTTCTCCCTAAAAACAATGCCTTCGTCCGGCCCTGGTTCAACACTCAATTTATATTGTAACTATACATAGCTACACTGGTTTTCTAAATTTAAAACGTAATATCTACACTGATAGCTTCTTCGTAAATACATAAATCTAATATACTTATTAATTGATTTTATAACTCTATCCAATGCTCAAAAAAACACAGTTTAAAAAATCGTTATTCAAAAAACGGTCGACTGAACGTATGCTTTTGAGTTGGCTTTTATTTTTTAAACTATTTGATGATGAAGCAGGCATTTTGAACTTTCCCCCAAAATCCACGCTTGTACTGACACATTACTTTGGAACAAAAGGTAGTTTAAAACTTAAAAAATTTGAAAAGAAGGCATCCCGCCAAATTTAATGTGGAATGATTTTAGGAATTACAGCCGACTAAACTAATTTTACTTATACTATTGAAATAATTTAATTATTTTTGAGACCAAGCTTCAAATGGAGCATTTTGCACCTTCAGAATGAGAAATTTTCGCGACTGTAACATTGACTTGGTCTTGTTTGTGTTTCCTTTTGAATTGGGATGAATGAGTGGTGTGGATGTTTGAATGAGTCTGGTTTTAGAAATAATTTATTTACTCTATATGCTCTGTCTCTATCTTGTATGAATTTTCTATATTTTCTCCATCTCCCTTATGATACAGTACACCTTATATAGCCATAGGGAGTGAGTGTGGATGGATGCAGTGAGTTGGAATTATGAAAGATTTCATGTTTTATATCCCCTTTATGAAATATTCTATGAAACATGGAACTACTAATGTCGATTATAGTGTGTTAGTAGCATTTGAATTTTGAATACATATTCAACTTTCTTCCCACAAACAAGAAATGAAGGGAAGGGATGGACAAGAACCGCGACATATCAACATCAACAACATCAACGCCACTATACACTATAACTAATAGCTCGAGTAAGGAAAGACCCACTGTGAGAGAGAAAGCGATGGAAATTCTAACTCTCTAAAATTACTCTTTGCATTCATATAATTTATATTTGATATATTTTGAGAAAAGGTTATAACTTAATAGAACTCACCAGAATTTGACTCTCTCAGATTTTCATTTCTATTTCTACTCATCTACACAACTTCTCTCTCTAATTTCTCTCTATTTAAAACGTGTCCTCCCTCCTTAGTCTCCCAAACCAAACAATTAGGTATAATTATGACATATAATATGAAGAAAGCTGACTGACTGAGTAATTAAGATATGATGTAAGACAGAACTTCACGTTCCATTCAACCTGATGCTCCTCGGCACTCATTACAGTATGTACTTGGTTTCTCTAATGAACTAGTACGGAGTACACAGGACTTACTGCAGACCTGATTTGCTTGTAAATTGCCAAATTAAAAAGTATGTTTTGAAGTATTTAAATTTATCCGGTTGGATTTTTAAAAAAATTCAAAAGTTTGCAACTTTTAGAAATTGTTAAGATATTTTACACAATATTAAATAGTGTAAAATTTTATAATTTTTAAAGTTGTAGTCTTTCAATTGCATAATTTTAAAACGTCCAAAATATTTTAATTACGTCATTTTGAAAAATTTAATACCATTCAATTTCAATTTTTTAATTTTGAAAATTATTCGCAAAGGTTCCTTAATTTCATACTTTGGCTAATTAAAAATGAATGATAAAGCGTCCTCGTTCCATGATACCGACAAATATATGGGTACATGTTTAAATGAGGTAAACATTTTTTTAGTACTCTGAAATATTACTCTAAAAACAACATTTGGTTGAATGCAAATAAATTTTTATCAAAGGTACAATATTTCACTCCTCCTTCCGCAAACATACAATCCACCTGGACTGTTTACATGTATAAAAAACCAAACCGGAGTTTTCTTTCCAATTCCCACTAATTTGCAAATGTTGGCGCATAATTAAATATACGGCGGTGCTCCGTCCGTGGCTCCTCCAACTCCAACACCAACTCCAACATGACTGACTACGTCCTGAATATTAAATACTCTGTGTTGACGTTGACTTAATGAAATTGCATTATGTAATTATGAACGTGAGCATGAAAAGAGTAGCTCTTATTTTAACTTTGTCCTCTGTATGTGTATGTACTGTGGTGGGGGAGAATTCAGAGATAGGGAAAGGGCGCTGGAGCTGGAGAAAGTCCTAATTACATAATATAATGTGTAATTATTATCTCTTCCATTATATTTGTTGTCCCATTCCCTTTATTTACTCCCGCGTTCCACATCATCACCGAGAGAGAGGGACTCGGAGTATCTTGTCTGAACAGGAGCAGAGAAACACATTACTCAATGTCCTTATTATGTGTCGTAATCTAAGCATAAAAGCGACAAAACTATATAGGAGAAAAGTACAAGGGCCCAGTTCAAGTCAAACTCCAAGTCGAACCCAGACAACAACTGGGACTGGAAGTGGAGTGAAAGTTGAAGTGAAAGTAAGCCACATGGGCGGGCGGTTGTGTCTATTACATTTGTTCTCTGTTTGTCTCTCTCTCTCGCTGGGTATATGTGTATTTTGTAGAAACTCATCATATAGTAGTTGTTGGAGTTTCCTCGAGTTTCTTGTTAGTTTATCAAAGGAAGGAGCTGGTGAATGGATGGAAGGAAGGACGGGAAGTACAGCGATGCGGTCCGAATCCGAAGCCGGGTTTGCGTTGGCTATCGTGAGAATCGTTAATTATTATTGGCAGAGATGAAACTGTGAACACACTTTCTCTCTTCTCTCCCTGCACTTTCGTTTCTCTTCTCGCGCTTCGGTTCGACTCGGCTCTGGCTCAGGCCTTGGTTTTAATGTAGTTTTGGAATTTTCTATTTTGGATATGAATTTGAGTCAAGAATGAAAGGAGTGAGCGTGGAAGAAAGTCTCATAATTTGGACTCTCATCAACTACATCATCATCATCATCATTATCATTATCGTCCTCGTCCCTCTCATCAGTTGATCAAAATACGGAGATGAGTATGGGGAAAGAGATAGAGAAAATAGATATCATCGTGTCATCAACTTATTCCTCATTCCGCCTCATACATGCACACACACATACAAACACAATTTTCCTTGAAAGTGTAATCCTGGATCTGGCCTCTCCTCACAATTTCACTCCGTTTCTTGATTTGGTTTGGATTTCATTGTAGTCTTTCTGTGTGTAGAAGAGTTGCTTCTATAGTCCGTAGTAGATTTAGATTTGGCTCATGCCTCAACTTTAGTTTTATGACTTGTACACATTTGAAAAGGAAAACTACTGTAATTACAACTCGTAACTCCAAACTTTGAATATGTTATTAATATACTTTAAATCTCAAATAAATATATATGGATATTTACTCACTAATAGCTCAGCTCCGGTAGTTGCCCTTTATTGCGAGAGGAAAGCACAACAGTTATTCGGTCTAAAACTAAACAGGAAACTTGTAATGTAGAAAGCAGTCAAGCATTTATAGTGTCTTGTATGCGTACTTTCTCCTACTTTCTCCCTCGTGAGGAAAACGTCAAGTTCTATTCTAGCAAAATATATTATCAGAGTGCTCAATGTAATGATAATCATAATCAACTTTCCCTCTACTTTCTCTCATAGACTGACTTGGGCAAGTATTTCCTAGTTCCTCATAAATGTAATTACATGAATGAGTACTACTTTTTTAGACAAGTTTTAACTAACTAACGAATAGGAATGATTTCAATTCCAACATGTTTCTAATGGTAGCACAGTTCTACATTCGTATACACAAATATTTATAGTCCGTCTCTTTATGGAGTTGCTTACATTGGCATATGAAAGAAGATACTTTTCCTTTGGATGTCATTGACATTTAAAATAAATGATTTTGTTTACCTATCGCTATTAAAAAAAAATGGGGAAAGTTTTGGATATGAACCCAAGGCTAATGTTGATATTTGTAGAACACGTCAGCGACTTTGTAATTGAATATCATCAAAACATGATTAAT
Source organism: Dicyrtomina minuta (assembly GCA_949802685.1). Lineage (NCBI taxonomy): Eukaryota > Metazoa > Arthropoda > Collembola > Symphypleona > Dicyrtomidae > Dicyrtomina > Dicyrtomina minuta. Next base: position 59,762,718 of record OX461812.1, on the reverse strand, counting down.
ACTCGGAGTAGTTGTAAAAATGTGGGAGGAATGTCTAGAAAGGAGAGAATGGAGAAAGTGTGGTGAGGCGTATAGGGATGCATATGCATACTCATAGTCTTGTGTGTGAAAGGAGTAAACCAAAGGTTAAAGATGGGAGCTGGAAACGGAATTCCTCCTCAGTGGAATGGGACTATAGAGAAGTGAGAAAAGGGGAGAAGAAAAGAAGGGAGTGTAAAATAAAAATTGAGTGAATCACAAAAGGATTGTTTGAGCGAGAGGCGGTAGTGTAGGAAAACAAGAAAGAGAAAGTTGGTCTTGGTTACGTGGTGTTCCTCTAGTTGAGCTGAGGTTGAAATCTGAGATGTTGAATGTTGTTGGATGTTGGCGGCTGGCACTGAGTTTCTGTAGTAAATATATTAGAATTAGACTAGTGGAAACTATAAAACGGAACATTAAACCAAACTATATAGGGAAATAAAGAATGAAGCGAAGAAAAACGACAAATAAACATGTAACATTGAACCAGGATGAAAGGAGTGAGAGGAGTGAAAGCGAGTGAAAGTATGTAGCAATGGCAATTTTTATTCATAGATAGATTGAGCTTGGAAGTGTAGTAGTTGGAGTAGAAGTAGTACTAAAGTAGTGGACGGAGCTGTACACACGTCGCCGTCGTCCCTTGTTTGTCGTCATCATCGTGGCCGGAGAAAGCCATGGAGAAAGTGGTGAGGAGAAAACCTCGAAAGTAACAACAACATATTGAAGAATGGAAAGTCGATGATAAGGCCATTTACCTAATTCCAACATTTGTATCTCATATCTACAGTGCAAGCTTCGTAAACTACAAATAAGGCTATATAGTTGCACATAAAAGAAGAATGGAACAATCTCCCATGAACTGAATACCTTCAAATAATGCTCTCCTCAATCTCCTTTGTATAATTATATCCTTAACTAGAGTATAGGACTCACGATGACTACGACTACGACTACTGCAGCTACAGTTCAGCTCCCGTATGTACGCGGAACGCTCCTCTTCCTACACTGGATACTGGCTCCAATCTGATTTTTTCATGACCATGGCAAAACGTGTAGTGGATATACGTCTACATTTACGGTGCATTTATGGAATGTAGACGTAGCAAAACATCCATAATCCATGAGACACTTTTAATTTTGGAATAAAATTAAAATACAGTCAACCTGATTTATGAAAAAAGTATCGTTAAACTGCTGTGTTTCGTATTCATTTAGACGGAGCATAAATAAAAGACTTTTCTTTGAAAAAACTGCATTAGTGAAATGGGCTTGAAGAAAGCAGATAGCGTGTTTTTAGTTCCTTGGAAACACTGTGTAGCTTCTTCCGCTACTTCTACCGTCTCTTATATCCTACTCAGAAAAGCAATGTTTACTCCAAAAGTTAAGAGAAGGTCTGTGTGTCGTTTTCGTTGTCGTTGTCGTTGTCGTATAATGAATATATAGAAATCTGTCGTGGCCTTGGACACAGAGACCGCCTAGACTCCCAAATGCTATATAATGGAGAAAGTAACTGTAATGTAGTTTTACACTCGGTCCGCATCCCACAACCAAACTTTCTTTGTTCCTCCTTCCTACACACTTTTCCTATAGTCTGGGGTCTGGTATCTGGTTCTGGTCCACGTGATCTTGGGCTCAAAGCGATCAGTCTCTACGCACCCATTGTTTCCCCAAAGTCCTTTCCCTATGATGTTCCGCCGTTCCGTTCCATTCTCTCCTCTGCCGCACTCGTTTGTTTCTGCTCTGTAGTTTTTAGTTCCCAACTCTCCACTGCGTTTCTATTCCATGTCTTGTATACAATATTGGACTCGCTCTCCCCTCTTGCTTTCTATACTTTCTCCCCTCCTTCCAAAGCACATACTTGCACGTCCCCGCAATACACATCTCGATTAGACTTATAAATACCAAACCAGAAACAGGACCAGGACCAGGACCAGAATACCATTCCAAATTCAATACCAATACCGATCCTCATTCCATTCTATTCTCATTCAGTACATGCAAAGGAAAATGTACACAGCACAACAAATTCCAGAGAGACACAAGGATAAAGAGGGACATATGCTAAGGCTGGGATCTGATTGATTCTGATTACTTTTTTGTCTCCTAATGGAGTCTACATAGTGTATTTCAATCCCTCTTTGAGACAGTTTGAGAAAGTGAAAGCAAAATCAAACCATGGATTTTTTTAAAAAGCTTCAAAAAAAATCATTGTCTGTGAAATACCATATATATAAGCTAGCCATTAACTAAAGAGGTTTGAAAGCTAAAAAGGAATGTAAACAAGTTCGATTTAGAAAGGGAACTTAATTTACGTTAACAAAGGATGTAATTCAAAAAAAATTGTAACTTAAAAAATCGTGTAATGTGTAAAAAAAAATGTTGCGTATTTTCTGTCTTTCAGAAGCACAAGTTGCGTTGATATGTAAGTTGTATTATTATTCAAAAAAATAAAAATAATCTTGATATCCTAATTACACGTTTTATTGACGGCATTTAAACGGAACAAGTCGAAATGTTCATTCACTACGGCATTCCAAAAGCAAAGTTTTGCATACCAAGTTCTTGTGTTCTTGTTCTTAAAAAATGGCTAGGGAGAAAAGGAACAAGTCCTGATCGCTTCCAAGATGATCCACTCCTTTTGTCAGTCTGCTGTGTAATTTGAGCTTAAATGGTGCGAAACTATGTGTTGGAAATAGTAGAGGAGTGTCTATAGAGTGAGCTGGACGCGCGCGGCCTGGACGATTGTTTTGAATGAGAGAGGAGTGTGTGTGTGGGACTGTGGAGTTGGATCAAGTGTAGGAATAAAAATAGAGTAGCATAATTATATTGCATTGGCGATAGCATTGTAGGGAACTGCATTAAATTAGGGACACTAAAAGTAGAAATGATCCTCACTATAGGAGAGAAAATGGGATTAGCGTTGGATTTATTAGACATGTATTTACATTTTATTTAAAATTGCTCGGCAATTTACAATAGTGAGTCAACCTTCAGATGGATTTGAAAGAATGAGCCTCTCCCTTTCTCTATGTTTTTGCTCTCAAACTCCGTACGACGGAGAGACGAACGGACGAACCTATTCCAGTTCAGCATCTCTGTTTACATTTCCTCAAGAGTTTTACTCACTTTCACCGTCCTCCGGAATTGAATTCGAATTCCGTTAGTTTTTCGATTATACTTTTACCTTCCTCCAAATCCAAATCCAAATCCAAAGTTCAACATGAACAAAACAACAACAACAAGAGGAGACAAGTAGGTAGTGCAAAACTACAGCTACACAGTCCGATTTACATTCTATGAATAAAGCAAAAGTGAATGAGAAACATTGAGCGGGAGCCGGAGCCTGAGGAAAGACAAAGGACCAAATGGTACATCTTTATAGGAGCGAAATAATTATGGCAGTTTATTTTTAGTCATCGTTATCGGAGTCGCACTGTAAATTGGACGGGAAACACTTCCCAGTGACGATGTTCACGTCCTTCACACATAAATGCAATCAATTATTTACAAAAGAAAGCACTCATTCACGTCCAACTCCGAACAGCTTGTCAAGGAGTCAATGTTTTTCTTCATTGGTGGCTGTTTCAGAGTAACACAAGAAAACATGAGTCATTTTGTGAAATGTTTTCAAATAGCGAGTCGCGTGAAAAACGTATATGTGTACAATGGTCCCGGGTCACGGACGGTACGAAGGGTCATATGACGCAGTAAGATATACATACTACCAACAGACAATGAGAAAAATTTCAAATAGAAAGAAATCTGAGGATGCACTCAGACTCAACTATGAGAACAATTGTAACTGCAAGTGATATCATTAGTATTGGCATTGGTAGTCGTACACTCAGAACCAGAACCAGAGAACCCCAAGACGTTATAGTACATGTATATTGAGATGTGAGAGATCTCATTGACACTGGGATATCAGTAGAAATAAAGATGAGCAGAAAGTCATATGTTTTCCCCCTGCTCACGTTTCCACATTTATGTTGATTTTATGCAGGTACTCAAGTAGGTAGGTACATAATACTTTGTAAACGGGTCTATGACAAAAGACGACGATGACGACAGGGTCATTCGTGGTCAAAAACCGTCGCAAGTCCATTCAATTGGTAGCTGCTGTCGAGGTCGTTTCCGCGTTGTCCTGTGAATTTTGTGGGGGTGGTACGTTACTGACTGTATTGTACTCATGACGTACACTTAGGGGTCGTTTACAAAAGACTAATAAAAATTAAATTTCCAGAACATTTTACAATTTTGAAAAACATCTAAATAGAAGATTTTACACTTTTGAGAAACTTGTAAATCGAACATTTTGCACTTTTCAAAAGCATGTAAATAGAACATTTTGCACTTTTTAAAAACATGAAAATAGAACATTTTGCACTTTTCAAAAACATGGAAATAGAACATTTTGCACTTTTCAAAAACATGGAAATAGAACATTTTGCACTTTTCAAAAACATGGAAATAGAACATTTTGCACTTTTCAAAAACATGGAAATAGAACATTTTGCACTTTTCAAAAACATGGAAATAGAACATTTTGCACTTTTCAAAAACATGGAAATAGAACATTTTGCACTTTTCAAAAATTGTTTTTGAAAAGTGCAATGTTCTACAATGTTCTGGAAATAAAATTTTTACTACGTCTTTTACGTGATTATATTTTGTCAAGTCGGTATTTGTGCTACTTACTGTTTTGCATCTGTTATATATTATTTCTACGAACAATTCGACACGGTCTCTTGTACGGGGACCCACGTTTCACTATTTTACCCGTTTGAACTGTGAGCTGCTCTGGAAATGGGGAAATAGGGAGAGGCCGGGAAGGAAGGAAGGAAGGAAGGGTAAGTTGAGTGGAAATATGAGGAGGTGAGAGGTGCTATATGTGTTGGGATCGGTAGACAGATTGTGAGGGAAGGGTGAAAAGAAATAAATATATAGGGAAAGAGAACTGTTGACTTGATGTCTTGATACGGAAAAGAATAGAAGAGGAGTGAAAGAGAAAAAAACGGGTAAAAGTTGTATGGCAAATGGAGTGAGGACAGAGGGTGAAAGGTTCATGTCGATCGTAAAAATTCACAATCTATATGCATTTTATTTTATTACTCTTCCAGGGGATGAAAGAGACCTAATACAGAGTATCCCTCACCTTAAGTTGCTCAGTTTCTATCCCTCCTGGACTCGTGGCAAGTGTAAAGTGGGGAGTATCCCCGAGCCACACGAGTGTTTTACATATAAATATTTAAATTAGAAACGATATTTTTTCTAGCTCCTTTGTTTCCCTTCTTCTCGCCCGGGCCACGCGGCCCCGTCCCCCGTCCCCAAAAAACTTCCATATTTGACTCTTTGACTCTCAACTTTGTACATTTTTAATTATTTGAATGTTTCGTGACTCTCTTTTTTATGATTTATCCACCGCTGAATACTTACTTCATGCATACTGCCTCCCCATTTCTTCCTATATGGAATATAAAGACAAAATTAAATTAAAATTGAAGCTTCTAATGAAACCTTCGTTTTTTTCTCCTATACTATAACAACAACAACAAAACCAACAACTATCAGATTAAGATTCTTGTACAGATTATTTTTTCTTGTTTACGCTCATTATTCAGAAGGGAGGAAGGAGGAAGGGCCTCAAAAACTCGAAAAACGGAAGAGATAAAGAGGAAGGAGTGAAGGAGAGAAAGTAGAGAAAGTATATAGAAGAGAAAGGAGACGGCGAGACTCAGACTGGAAACTTGGGTTTTTTAAAGCGTCGATTATTCTTCCTTGGAAAGTGGTGAATAAACCAAAACTAGGTATCCCATGAGGAACTGGAATGCATATGCAGACTCATTTCGTTAGAATAATTATTACAGCAATTTTCTTGAGATACTTACATTTTGTGTTGGTGGGCATAATAACATATTGCTCCTCCATTCCATATAGCCATAGCCATAGACCGGGGGAAAAATTTTGCTACTCATCTACAATCTACATACTTTCACCGGGAAAATTACCTGTGTAGTAGTGAGTAGTAGTAGTTGTTGTAGTTGTATGTAGAACTCTTGCAAGGTTATTTAATATTGATCTTTCTCCGTCTCTCTCCCTTTCTCTCACCCTCATGTGAGACTCCAGTTTTGGAATACTTGTGGATTTAGATCAAGTTTTTTGTGTCTGAGTGAGTGTAGGAGACTCGTAGCTAATTTATGTACGCCAACTTTACGTCATAGGCTACAGATATATAGGGACGTATAGGCCACTCGAGGGAGTTGGAGTAGCTACGCTGAGAGCGTCAAGTGTAATAAGTGTAGAATGAAGTGAATCCGGAATTAAGAAATGCATGAGTTTGGGTTGGTGCATAAAAAATCAGGGTATTTTGAGTATTTTCCTTGAGCAGTTCGTAACAACTTTGAAGTCATGCTTCTTCTCCTCCTTCTTTCCCGTTACGTGCTCCTCCACGCTCCGCAATCCGCACACACTCTGAACATTATGAGAACAGGACATGCATATTAACTCAACTTAACCAAACCACGTCAGGTCTCTGTTCTGTTCTGCTGCTTCCCTCCTCGGCCTCGGCCTCTGCTTCCTCGTAGTAAGTACGTTCAAAGTCGGAGCTATATCTATATCCACATACACGGATATGCATATATTATTTCTGACGGAGAGAAGCTCCCCAAAAGAAAGCCAAAGAAGAATGGAGGAAGGGAACTGGGTCCTTTACATAGAAAATTGTCTAAATCTTTAACATGATCGTAGGGATAGAGGGAGTCATGTTCCGTTTCGTTACTTTCTTCTCATGCTCCTCGCTCACTCCTATCTCTCTCTCTCAAAATCCTCGGGACTCGGGATCATCGATAGACATGCTATTTGAAACATTAAAACTTTGCAAAAGTGAGACAGCAATGAAAGTGCACTTGCTCAAAAAAAATGGGCCATAATACATTAGTCATTGACTTTCCCATTGTCTTACCCAGTGCACTCGGAATCTGAATAAACGATGGACAGCCGCTCACATTAATAATACACAAAAAATCCCACGGCATCACAAAATCGAGAGACTATATGGAGAATGGAGAACTAGGCATCTTTTATGGATTTAGTTGCAGTGGAGTACATAATTCATTGAGAGAGAGATATAAAAAGAGCGTCTTCTAAACCTTGCCCTCATTTGGGAAGGAATATGATGCATATTTGAATTGACCAAGGCGCTCCTTTATTAACTTGTCTCACTGCATCTACTATATATTTCTTTTTATTATATTGTAGTGTCTATTTTAATTGCAGTCATTGGTCGTTGGGTGTAATGTGGTTAATGTGGGGGGTACTGTACTCTTTTAACTTATCCGATTTAACTTATCACATTTAACCTGGCAGATTTAACTTATGGTCGATCTAACCTATCCCGATTTAACCTATCCCGATTTAACCTATGGCTGATTTAACTTGTGGTCATTTTAACTTATCCCGATTTAACTTATTCTGATTTAACTTGTGGCAGGTTTAACTTATGTTTTATTTAACTTTTGTAATATACGGTACTGCAAAATAATGTCAGTGTTAAACTGCGATGGAATTTTGATGCATATCTTGCTTTAAACCATACAATAAAATTACATTTTATTATACTAATGTTTAAAATACCTACGTAAGTTGGGGCTGGTAACGTCGGATTCCAAAGGAAAAAACTACAATTAACTGAAAATAGGAATACTTATTCTTTTGAATTGTACAAATCTTTTGCTAATTAATTTGCATTTATTTAGCTTTCGCAGTCGGAATGAAAGCTTGCGACTGTCATCATTTTTAATTTTAACTTCTTTACAATTTAACAGTATTTTATCTACCAATGCAAGGGAAATTAGGCAGTATAAATATAAAAAGTATGCAAATATGTACCGTGCCTAATTTTTGATCTGATATACAATATAGTAAGTAATCTAAGATTAAAGCGTTGTTGTTGTTCTATAGAAATATTTCTTGTCAATACTTTTTATTGTATTTCCACTTTCAATTGTATGGTTTAAAACAAGATATGCATCAATATTCCATCACAGTTTAACACTAACAGTATTTTTAAATTGAGTCCCGTTCCATACTGCTGGGGCACTCTCAGACAACAGTAATATTTTTTACCATCAAAATGTGCAAAGCAGTGCCCTGATACGACCTATTTAAATCATATTATAATCAATATTTCCCCAAAAACATGGTTCAAAAATACAATTGCCAGGCCCAGGGTTCGATCCCACGCCGCGAGTATGACATAAGCGTTACACTACACAGACTTCATGCCGTTTGTTGTAGATATAAAAAATTTCAAAAAGAAAATTCATATTTTTTTGGCAAGTATTCACATTTGTAATATCCTACAGGTATAAATTTTAATGACGATTTTTTTGAGCTATAGACATTTAAATACTTATGCTGGTCATGAGCGCCAGCGACCGATCCGGTAGAATAGGAAAAGTCCGGAATTCGATGTTTTTTCTAGATCTGATTCTGAAAAAAGTTATGAGAATTTCTCTATGCAAACAAAAAGTCGGGGGAAGACAGAATTTTGATTAAAGCTTCGGATTTTTTGTAAATAATAAAGTCCGTTTAATTTTAATCGGGTGTTACTAAATCGGCTTACTATGTATGTATGTATGTGTGTATTTATACAGCTTTGGTTCTTAACCTCAAGGGTATAACCTACTGTTTTTCTATACAACATTGCTATGTGAACCACTAGGAAGGTGCGAGTGTATAGTACACTTGACCAGGTATAGTGGTTCATGTTTTTCTTAACTCTAGTTCAACTAGTATAGACTACTTACTGTCGTACTCCTGGAGAGATATATTTATACTGGTTTTCACCAGGTACCATGAATGTATTTTCCGCCTAGCCGAGGATATGAGACAGAGTAGAACGGAACAGATACAGCGTTCTCAGGACTGCAACTGCTCCGCATTCATTCTGCCTCCAACCCGCCAGTAGTCACTCTTATCGAGAGTGGACAGGTGGCGACGGCCTGTAGTGGACGAGGAAGAGAGGAACTTCGAGATGAATCTTGAGTCTATACATTTGAATGTACAGTGTTCAGGCATGTAGTAAACTACTATTAAGCTGACTTGTATCTCTGTCTCAGGTAGGAACTACCACAGATAAATACAACCAGCACCCAAACACTTTAGACTCTCACACCCACCCCGTTCAACTCCCCCAACGCCCCACCAAGCCCCATCCCCCCACTGCCCACAATCCAGAGCACTACTGGCTGGCCCCGACTTGGTGACAAGGTGATGCATTACATCTCCAAGCCACCAAGCCGGGGTTTAAATCGGCTTACTAAATACAATAAAAATTTTAAATCTAACTATTAAGAACTTAATCCATGCAAAACAAAATATTTCGTCGATATCTAAAATACTTGTCTTATAAGCTGGGTCTGAATTCAAAAAATATTCTGTCAACATTATTTTGCTGTACCATGTAATATAAAAGTTAAATAAAACGTAAGTTAAATCTGCCACAAGTTAAATCAGAATAAGTTAAATCGGGATAAGTTAAAATGACCACAAGTTAAATCAGCCATAGGTTAAATCGGGATAGGTTGGATCGACCATAGGTTAAATCTGCCAGGTTAAATGTGATAAGTTAAATCGGATAAGTTAAATGTAGGTAGAATCAATTTGGGGGCCGGTTAATGTGGGGGGCCGGTTAATGTGGCCAGCTCAGGCAGCCCCCGCGGCCTGAATTTTCAAAAAACGTGTAAATAGAACATTTTGTAGTTTTTAAAAATACATAAAAAGAATATTTTGACTTTTCTAAAACATGCAAATAAATTTTCTACACATTTCAAAAACATGGAAATAAAACATTTTCCACTTTTCTCAAAACATGTAAATAGAACATTTTGCACTTTTCTAAAACATGTAAATACAACATTTTGCTTTACTAAAGAAAATCACCAATAAAATCAAAATGGTGGTTTTTGTATGGAAACAAATTCCTTCCTAAAAGCCATTCCTTCGTCCGGCCCTGGTAAGCGCTGATGTAATAGCTCCAAATAGAAACCGGTTCCAGTCACCGCCATAAGGAGTAATGCTATTTTATTCTGCTCAAACGTTTTGTATTTTAAATAAAGGCCGGGTCTCTAATACAAGCCGGGTCTCCATTATTGTTCCATGGGATTTTAAATAGATGTCTGGGATGGGCATTCATTTTTTTCTGGATTGGCACAACGCAACGGGCTGAGAAACAAGAATAACAAAGAAGTGAGCCTACGCAGGATTAAAGAGGAGACCGCAACAGATTAATGCTATTTGGTTTACTATTCAAACCCAAACCGTTATTCTGGTTCTGGGAAAAGACATCTTTATTCATTGTTATATGTAATGTAGCCTATTACAGAGGCGTACATACGTGATGGTGAACCATATTTGGGGCGTCTAATGAACTCTCCCCATTCTCCACTTCACATTCTTCAGATTGTATAGAATTGAAAGTGTAAAAGAGCCAGCGCTATTTTGATCGTTATGCAACACAAGTGAAGTGGCCCGTTCTACGGACGGAATTTAGCAGCTCACATCACGACGCATGGATTTGTAGGAATTTTTAAAAACTATAAACTAGCGAGTACAAACGCAAAAATTTGGACTTACGTTCTAATAATATTTGGAAACAAAATTTAACATACAGCAGTATTATTCTCGCTGACATTTGTAACGTGTAGAATTCAATTCATGAACTTATTACATTACAAAATCGGTTATATGAGTCTCCTACAATAATTTAATTTAATAAAAAAGGCAAATTCTTACTTTTTAAAAAGCGTGGTCTAACAAGCGTAGATTGGTTGCTATCTCAAAGCTGGTAGTTCATTTAGATTTAGAGTACAAACAATATAATGAAGTGACAATAATCGCGTGGTAAAGTAGCTCAAATCATGTAATGCTTCAGCTGTGGGTGTTAACTCGTGGGTGACCGGACGAAAAAACGTCTTTTGAATTTTATTAATAAATAATGGAGGATGGATGGATATAATGTGTCATACTGACGAGACTAGGATATTGATATAAGTTAAGTACAGGCTGAGTACCTATCTCCGCTCATATGGGATTGTGGCTTGAGCCGTCTTATGAGAGGCTCTGTGTGTGCCTGTGTGCCTGTGTGGTTTCGGGGTGGGAAGAGAAAGGAAAGAATTGAAGAGGCGCGACGACCAACAAACCGGGTGAATAATTCACGAGACACACAAAGGGCAAATATAATTCAAGCTCGTCAAAATTTCACAAGTCACATGCTGAGAAAGTATCCAAAGACTTGGCTTTTTTTCTTTCACTTGCCTCACTTTCTCTTTTTTCCCCACTCTCCCTGTCCTATATCTATTCTCTCTCTGTCTGTACTCTCCTCCACTTCCACTGTACTGTACTGCCTGGACTTTGGAATGGGGAAAAAAAGTAAAAAAGACAGGATTTGCGACTGAAAGCCTCCATAGGCTTCTCTCCTCATTCCCTGTCATCATCCCGAAACCAAAACTATGTACACTATCTGAACTGTAAGCAGAACTTAGGTCTGTAACTGAACGCTACTACTATACATGCAAACAAAAATATACGCACACAACTTTCACATTGTACTGTCTCCAAAACTATCACTTGCCCATCTATCAACTTATTACAGTACATTACATTGCCTTACTCTTTCGACTCACCACCACCACCATCACCGCCACCATAGAGACTCCATTGAATTTTGAATTTAAGGTTTAGTACAGTGAACATAGTCACCACAAAGCAGGCCTGTCTATATGCTCTCGATTTCGTTTTCTTTATTATTAGCTGCACTGTTGGATAGTGTGTGGAAGTGGGGGATTGGGACGGGTGTAAGAAAACATGAGTCATGATCAATGTACAAGTTTTACTCAATAAAAATACATAACTGTGCCGAGGAGGCTGTAGTCGGTCCTGTAGCATATAGAAATATAGAATATCGAATTCGAATATGAAGTATGCATCTAAGTTGTGTGTGTGTTTGTGTGTGTATGTGGATGAAGACTAAAAATGTATACTTTTTGGGAGAGTGGTGAGAGAAAGCTGAGAAAGCATGGAAGCTCTCGTTGGAAAAAAAATCCAATAAGGCATGAAAGACGAATCCCTTTCCTTTTCATCATACGGATCTCTGGAGGGTTGGAAAATTAACTTTCTCTCAATCATATTGCCTTTGATGTGGCTCTGTTGTACTACTATTATTTGTGCCATCACCATCTCTCTACTTATACTTTTATGATTTCTCTACTTTCACTTTTCAAGTCCAACTTTAACTGAGAAGATGACGATGGTGAGAGTGAGAGGAGTGGTAATGGATCTCTGTTCTTTTGTGAATCTTGGAATGTACATGTGTATGATATGAGATATGTTATATGTCTCCTCATTTCTCACTGTCTCTCCTCTCGTTTGGCAATTTTACATTTTTTCTCCTTTCTCCCTTTCTTTCTCTGTCTCTCTCTCTCTCTCTGCTTGACAGTGGTGGTGTTGTTCAAAAGATATTGTCGCATGTTAGCTTCTCCATTCGCATGTTGAGCTGCTCCCTCGTCCTTGTTCATATGATAAAAATCCTACAGTGAGAAACTCTTTACCCCCCAAAAAAACTGTTATATCAATGCTGACTTGCTAATGTGTTTCACACTTTTTTTTCTCTCTCTATCTTTTTTTTCTCACAATAATGCAATGCTCTCCCGTTGTTTGATCTTGATTTTCCCCTTTTTTTCATTCTTTGATTTTTTTTATACTTTTTTTTATATTTTGATATCTATCTCTATTTCTATCCAAACTTCCCATCTTTTTCTTACTACATATATTACTATTGACTATTGATAAATATATATCAATGTGTATGTATACTTGTGCGTAGTCCTCTTTGGTCTCGCATATTCAGTTAGGGTTTGGTTTTGGTATTGGTTTTTGATAGATTTTGATAGAATGTAAAAAAAAGGTCTTTTGAAATTTTGTTTAGGAGCTTAACTTTCTCCGTTTGACGTTGACTTTGACGTTTGTCCTGTAGGGATGGAAGAGTAATGGATTTTATTTTTGAACACGTCATGATTTTCTCTTAAAATCTCTTATTTTCTCTTTCTTTGTCTGATTGAATATTTCAAATATCATTATGTTGAAATGGTGTTACGAAAAAAGAAAAAGAAGGGGAAGACGAAGAGGAGGACGAGTTAGATTCCTCAACACTCAACATGGCATGGCATCAAATGACAAATGTGGCGGCATGGATGGACATGCTTTTTCACGAGGTTTTTTTCCCTATAAGTGGGCTAAATTCCTAAAAAGAGATTTTAATTCTCCACCGAGACCAAGACTGAGAAGAGGAAGCTTATAAAGACTCATAATTAGGTATCCCTATTCTAATTTGACGTCCTAATTCTCTCCTTCTTCCAAAGCCTATTCAAGTCTTTTTTCTATGTAAAGTAAAAGTTACTTCACTTCACATAGACCCCGTCGTCATCTTAATCATTTGAGGCTATACAACGTATTTAAGTTTGGTAAAGATGTGTGTAGATTTTTTGAAGTGAGGAGAGGATGAAGATGGAGATCAAGTCGGATACAGAGCGGGTGAGAGAGTCCAAAGTCGTACACATTCTCGTGACTACAGAGAGAGAGAGAGAGAGAGAGAGATGGAGATAAAGCAAACGTAATAAATGAAAAATGACAGAAAATTCCTTGAGGATAAAAACGGGAGGGAGGTCATTGGATTCAAATATAGATTCCACATGACATTTGAGAGAGCATGGATTGTACTGAGAGTGAAATTGAGGAAGTCTGGGAAGAAGGCGAGGGGAAAGTAGTAGAGGCGAGGAAAGGACATCAATAGAAAAATGTCCATATCTTCTCTACTTATATTTAAAGCCAGGAGGAAAATTTGATACTCTGACAGTTTCTGTTATCAATCGAGAATTCTTATTTCCTTGCCGTCCTTTGTCCCCCACATGAGTTGTTCTCTCTTTACTTTCTCTTTCGTCCTGTCTTCTTTGTTCGCTCTTCCTACTACGTCGTACGTACGTCGCTCCGTTCCTTTCACTTGTCCTTCCCCAGAAGAAGAAGAAGAAGCAGAAGTGGTAGAAGAAAAAGAAGTAGTAGAAGTAGTGGGAGTAGAAGGAATAGCCGTCAGAGGAGCCCGCATTCAACAATTCAACACAACTTCGAATTCGAACATGCCTGTTTTTTTTCCTGAGTACAGTGCCTAGCAGTACAACATACGTATGATGACAGAATATAAAAAATAAGGAATACATGTAATATAATGGATACTCTCATAGGATTGACTGAGTTAAGTATAAATAGTTGGCATTGCATTGGATTTTGGATTTTTGGATTCGATGACATTGCAGGTCGCTTTCGTCTTATTCCTTTTCGTTTTCATAGTAAAAGAGTTTAGAGGAGAGAGAGAGGCAAAAAATAACGAAAAAAATTGAGACGAAAAGGACAAAATACTTTAACCCCTCCTCAATGATTTTTGGACCATCTTTTATTTTTTTGGGGGTTTTTGGTGAGTATTTTTTTATTCTACTTCTTCTCTCCTTCTCCTCCTTGCTTTTCCCTCTCGCTCTCTCGGTATTCTTTTTATTCAACTTTCTCCTTTCACTTGAGATTTGAGAAATGGTCCGGTTCGCGTATATTATCCTTCATGATTTTGGCAGACCACCAACCAAACCAACCAACCATCCATCCCAAGGATCTAACCCAAAACTAAAACCAAGCCGCTCCTCATAAAATGCAGTGCAATGTGTGTGTAGTAATGCAACCATCCAATGATCAGATATCTTCCAATCCCAATCGCAATCCAATCCACGGATGTATTCCTTCATTCTGCTTCCCTTCTTAATACATGATTTAGTTTACATAATGGCAGACCCCTCCCCCCTCCCCCCCTCAAGTGCATAAGTATACTACATTCGCATTATACAGAGTTTCCTGGACATTGAAAAATAATGTGTAATACCATATATACCTCAAAAAGGTATGTAGCAAAATACTTTTTAAGAAAAGTATTGTAATCTACATATTTGGGATATTTTCTACACAAATTCTTTCTTTTTTATAAATGCGCTACATTTTAAAACTTTTTGGAATTTTATATAACTTGAAATAATGTACTTGTGTTTTGGCACATTTTTAAAAGCAAAGCGGTAGATATTACTTTTTGTACCTTCACTGACAATAAAGTTTTATGCATGGGTCTGACATAATACATTAAATGCTCAGAGTACGATTACCATACTCTTTTAAAACAAAAAAAACGAAGGAATAACGCATCTGCGTAAACTAGAGACTACAGTCCATTGATCGTTAAACATATGTAAAAGTCTCAAATCCCATAAAAATAAAGAAAGCTTGTAAAAAAAGGAGAGAGAAAGTATATGAGGATGATAATGTGGATGTGGTTTTGAATCTAGGAATATGTACAAGTTATGAAGGAAAAGAAAAAAAAACCAGACCTATTCATATTTTACCTTCTTATAGGGCAACGGAAATCGGCAATGAAATTCTCAAAACATGTTTTATGACATCAACATGAGTCGTCCTCCGTCTTTAGTTTTTTGGTGAATCCACACACTTCCTACAGTTACATAGTCCGTCCTGTCCTTACAGATAGTCGTTGTGCGTATACACATCTTGAAAACCTTTGGGTTTTTTTCTGATCCATGTTAAATAATCTACGTTTGTTGAAACTTGTATAAAACTTTGATGAAAGTATCTTTCTACTACTTTCTCACATGCTGTCTTCATACTCAATACGAATGTGAAATGTGAACGGTAACTTAACTTTGCTGTGTGTAGTATCTGACACGTGTGGATTCTGTGGATGTGAGTGTGCTATGTACATGGAGAGACTTTTATTCTGTAGCCATAGCTACGCTAATATATATGTAGGTACATTATATACATATTGTCTGTGAAGAACCAAAATGACCCATATCCAATTTAAGCTAGAATCAAAATGAGCTATGTCATAAAAACAAAATGAGAAACATGCGTAAAATGTTAATTAAGAGTTTTTTAAAATTGTAAAATGTTCGATTTACATGTTTTCGAAAAGGTACAAACTTTTGTATTTACAAGTTCTTGAAAAGTGCAAAATGTTCTATTTACATATTTTTGAAAAGTGTAAAATGTTCTATTTAAATGCATTTAGGACACATTTTTGTAGATAATGGATATTGTTTTAAGCTAAAAATGGATATGGGTTATTTTGGTTCTTGGCAGACGATATATTAGTGTATAAGCACCATGCAGACGCCCAAGTTACTGGCCTGGCACGACTACTAGATATCTGGAGAAAGTGGAAATTTGTTTTAATTCTTTAAAATGTAATTAATTCCCCCCCCCCTTTATCTATCCTCCTCAAAAACCAAAAAGAAGCAGTAATTATTACCACACCAGTGCAAGTACATATAGTAGGACCTATATAGACGAGATTTAGGTTTCCATATTCCATGCAGTTGGCGTAGTAAATTGTGGTAAATTAAGTAGCTTTATTTTTTGACTACGTATATGAGATACTAACGCTATTTTTATTCTGTTATTTGGCGTACATATATGGGTGTAGAATGTAGACTGTAGTGGAAGGACGAGGGAGGGATGAGGAAGACAGGATAAAAGTAATAAATACAGCGGCTACATTAAAAATAGTTTTGTTGGGTTCTTTAGTAACTTTGTGTAAGTAATTTAATTTGAGACAAAGTCAGAATTATGTATTCTTCGTCTTCCGCACTTTGTAGTTGAGTATTTGGTGTCCTCGTATTTTTCCCAATGTGCAGGATCTACAGTTCTACAGTGAGTGAGCATATAACAGGCACACATTATTTCTCTCTACATTTGGATTCTTGTTTCCTTCCGCATTTCTTCTCAATTCTCGCATATTAGTTTATTCTTATTTCCCTTGTCTTGCCTTGCGTTGAATGGAGTCGGGAGTTTATAGAAACATATGAGGCGTGACATTAAACATGTTTTGAGTCCAGAAATTACATTCGGAGAAAGTATTTTTTTTCCCGTGCATGATATTCATTTAAGAAACTTCCAGTGGAGTCTTTCTAAGTTGGAAAAAGACGAGGAGAGCGTTCAGTGTGCAGTCGCCATTATATAGCTCCCCACTATAATGTGAATGTCTTATTTTGTTCAGCGTCTATTTGGGCTGTGGCTTTGGCTGGATTCGAATTCGATTCCTCCTCTCTGCTCTACATGATTATTTCTACATATATGTTTGATAATGTGAGAGCTGTAGTTAGGGTTGGTCTTGGTCTTGGACTTGGTGTTGCTAGACGGTAGCTGCATAGTGTTGGTGTTGGGTCTGGGACTGGGACGTTAGCACCATCACTAGTGGGTGAAAGTAACGAAAAGTGTCGCAAAAGATAAAAGTAAGTAAAAGTCTCTGTGCCTGTATCTATGTCTATGGATGTGGTGGATGGGATTTGTGATTTTGCAAGTATAAATAGCTACAGTCTCCTTTGCCTTTACCATGCATGTGTGTGCCTGGTGGACTCACATTGGATGCTCATTCCCGTTCACGTTCTCGTTGTCGTCCTTATCTGGTCCTCACCCAGCCCAAGCTCGTTTGTATTCATCTAGAAATAAGGACATGTTAAGTAATGAAATCATAAGGTAGCTCCCTATATATATCTATATATGCTTTTGTCTTGCTCTTGGCTCTTCTAACCAAAATATCAAAAAGCACTGACTGACTTTCACTCAGAGAACGACGCATGGAGACAAAAATGTTATTTTGAATCTGACGTGTGGTCTACATGGGTCTATATGCCTATAGTCTACTCTGCTGTGCCTATGGAGAAAATCCATGATAGATAAGCATACAATCAACTCCAGTATAGCTATATGGTCTACGCAAGTATAGATGAGAAAGCTTGTGGCTTTACATGTCCTTCTATCAGAGAAATCCAAGCTAAGCTCCACCACCGACGATCGAGTATGTACGTTGCTACATTCATTCTCAAGAAGAAGAAGAAGAACAAGTCTGTCCATTTCCATCCTATGCTCCAACGTGGAGGCTATCCCCCCTTTCCGCACTGAAATTGTGAAAACATGTTGAGGGAAGAGGATCATATAAGTTGCGGAGCGGGCCATTCCACGGAGAGAGAGAGAGTGAGTGTGTGTATCCATGAAGGTCCCAAACAAAACGAAACTATGAGCAGTACAGAGAAAGGAGGGGAGGCGAGGGGAGAGGATGGGGCATGGAACGGGAACGAAGGAGAGGAAGAGGAGACAAGACAGAAGAAGAAGAAGAAGAGAGAAAGAAGGAAGAGGGGTCATTAATATTCAAAACTCTTCGTGAAGAAACTTTTCGACCGTATTAGATGAAGCGGAGCGAGTGCGCTTAAAATTCCATGCGGCGAGTCTCGACTTTCAAAAGAATATCAAGATTGATATTCATTGCTCTTCGCGACTCTATTTTTTGTTGCTTAACTCATCCCCATCCTCCTTTCTCTCACTTTCTTCTTCCTTTTCTTTTTCAAGTCAATACACATAATAGCTCCATCCACCATAATAATAACATATAACACATAACCGTAACTAGCAGACAACCTTTTCCCCACATGTATGTAAATATAGGCGGCGCACTATAGATGTCCATGGATCCCTAACTCAAGTTGAAGATGCAATACACATTATATGACTTTCACTGTCACTGTCACAATGACTCTGTTGGTAGCTCCTCTTCAAACTTTCTCTAGGTAAAAAGTGCGATTTTTTAAAATACATTTTTCCTTTCTTTTCTTTTCTAAAGGAGACAATTTTTGAAAAGGAAATTTTTTTTAAATTTGTTGTTTATTTTGTTTTTAATAATTAATGTATTAATTTATTGTTTCAGTCCGTACTAATTCACTAATTGAAGATTTTAAGTTACAAAAATGGTTGATGGCTGGTTTTCCGCACTCAGGAGTAGGAGTGACAACTGTATTACACGTATCTATGAATAAAGTCCCAAAGACAAGAAGAAGGAGAAGGAGGGCTGCCGTTAAAATTGAAGACACGCTATGTGCTATAGTGTCTGTTTTGAGAGGGATGCTAAATAGATATAAGGAACATTGAACCCTGATCATGAGCATGTCGACGTCCATCAAGGAGAACAGAAGAAGAGAGGAGGCTGTGTATAGTTTCTAAAAGATGATAAGTCGACAGACTCTGTTTTGTTCAGGTAGAGGAGTGAGTGCTGGTGGCTGGTTTAGTTTTAGAGTCTCCTCCAGCAGCAGCTTCCCAGTCCCAGTCTCTGTATGATGCTCCGTGTCTTTTCCTCTTTTTTCAGTTTATTGTGGTGATGTAGAAAATTTATAATAAGGGAAAAGAGCGGTGAAGGTGAAAGGAAGGAGGGAGCAAATAAGAAGTGTTGTGTCTTGTATTTCTAATGTCTAGATAGTTGACGTGACTCTTCTCATACAAAAAACTTGGCCCTTTCTCTAGAGCTTTAGCTGTTATTTCTATAGACGCAAAAGTATTACGCTACGCTCCATGGCTGAATTCTGTGAGGGAAAGTCAAAGAGAAAGTAGAGAAAGTAAATGATGTTGTGTTGTGGATTTCTGTGAAAGGCTATATATGTACATTCCCTACAGTATCCAGTATCCAGTCTCCAGTCTACAGTCTACAGTCTACAGTCTTCACCCAAGTATACTACTAAAAAAAACTTTATTTTTTAACTTTATAAAGAAACAACTCATTTTCGGGGGAAGAAAAGCATAACAAGGAAATTGGTTTGTCTTTATCTTGCTCTGAATACTTGTCTCCTATTCCTACTCTCCGATATTTACTATCTTAAGTCGGTTGGAGCTAATACATAAGTGGATTTCTTAGAATGACTTTCTCTTTATGGTCTTTAAAACAACAAAAGGACACTAATCGGAATCACATCATCAACGCTAGTCACTTCCCAGTCCCAGCTACTCCGTCGTCCTCTCTTCATTTCCCCTCCTCCCATCCTATCTTCGTTAAAATAATTGAGGCTCCACACAAAACAAAAAGCTAAAATTAAATCCAGCAGATTTTTATTCAGTTGAACTTTCCCTCCGAAGAAATCCCTCCGTTTTTTCACATTTTTAATTACGTCCACTGATTATCGTATTTGAAATTGTATCTTATTTATTTTAGTAATTTACTCGAAAATAAAAAAAACATATAATGTTTTACTGCTACTGTAATTATTTGTACAAGTTACGGATGAACGCCAAAGTTATGGAATGGGAGGAAGGGGCGTGAAATAGGAGAGTGGGGGGAGGTGTATTTTTTTAAGCTGGAATTGAATGGAAATACTTTTGATGGTTTGTGTAGATTTGTAGATTGAGTTGATTTCGTCTGTAGGAGGATGAGGATGAGCTGTTTCGCTGGGAGCCATGGAATAGTAAATGGAAAAGTAAAAGATTGTGCTGCTCGTGGGGCGGAACAGGATGTAAAGTAGAAGATTGAAAGAGGATTTTGTCACAATTATTTGTTGTATCAGCATCCAAATCGGGAGGCAAATCGATTAGAGCATCCCAAGCGCAAGGGAAAGCAGGAGAGAAGCAGCAGCAGCAGACCAACGGTCCGACCGAGAGACATAGAGACACATGTAACATGAATGAAATGAAGGAGGCGACCATGATTCTCGTCTACACACACACACACATACACATACACATCCACAATCCAGAGTCCCAACACATAGACCTCCTATATAGTCAGTCAGAACCGGAAAGAAATTCGTAAACCAAAACGAGAACCAACAAATACAAAATACAACTCGAGTAACAACTCCTGTACATAACCACATGAACATTGTCAATAGTTTTCAAAATTGTGTTGGATTCGAATGGATAAAGTGAAAGGGATGAGTGGAAGTAAAGAAAGGGATGGGTAGGTAGGAAGTTAGATAGGCTTATAGATAATACACACACAGAGAGAGAGAGAGAGAGAGAGAGAGAGATAGGGAGGCCCAAAAAGGACGAATACCGACAGACACCCTTAACCAAAGCCAGAGCCAGAGCCAGAAGAACGAGAGCCCAAACAGGCAATGCACAAGTGGATGTGGATGTGGAATGAGAGAAAGACTTCAAAGTAAATTCTGTGGGTTCATCTGCATGGAAAATCCAATCTTGGAAATGGATAGTGTACTAAAATCCCAACTGGATAGGCAGGCGACGAGATGATTCCGTAAGAACCAAAGACAAGTTGACAGTGTAGTCTCTTATCGCGTTACAACACAAGCGTATATCTCGTCCTTCCTCTCACTCCATGACTTTTTCCACTCAGGACAAAATATGTAGGTTCATATATATACATTATGGCTTTCCTCTTTGTGCGTTATTCCCCTCAAACACTAACTATAGTCTCAACTACCGACATTCTCTCCACTCATTTCAATTCTATAATATTCGTTTTTTTTTACCGGTAAAAATCATACAATCTAATATTTTAATTCAGAACTTCAAGTACCCATGTACCTACCTACACTCATTGAAGGTAAACGGGCTGAGCGGTCGACGGAATTTTAAAAGTACAGGCAGTGCCGGATAATGCGGCCAGCGCAGGCAGCCCCTGCTGCCTGAATTTTCAAAAAAATATAAATGGAACATTTTGGACTTTTCAAAAGCGTGCAAATAAATGTTTTCTCACAATTCAAAAGCATGCAAATAAAAATTTTTCCACTTTTCTCAAAACATGTAAATAGAACATTTTGCACTTTTATGAATCAAGTAAAAAGAACATTTTGCACTTTTCTAAAACATGCAAATACAACATTTTGCTTTACCAAAGAAAACCATTAATAAAATCAAAATGGTGATTTTTCTATGGAATCAAATTGCTGCTTAAAACAAATTGCTTCGTCCGGCCCTGAGTACACGGTTCGGATTTATAATTAAAATTCCATGTTTTAATTAGTGCAACTAAACTACAGCAACTCTCACTTTCACTTCTTTTGAAATTTGAATATTGACATTCACACTCACATATCACTTACATACTACGTACTCGTCAGGATTTTTAAAAGCGCATTTTGAAAAGTTTCTAATAATTTCTAAAGACAAAAGAATGTACGGCTTTTCCATTTAAAGTAAGACTATATTTTGAGGAGGGCCGTGAGTATACATATATAGTTGTGGTGTGGGGGCTGCAAGGCACATTTGGGGATAAATCAAGTGAAAATCTCTCCAGCCGCAGTCCCTCATCATCCTACTAATCATAATCATAATGACCGTATATAAAAAACCAGAATCACATCTCTATCTCGTTCATCATATAGAAAAAGGGACAAATTCAAATATATGATGATGCTTAACCCGCTATAATTTTTATGATTCTATCATTTCCCCTATAGACCCTGTATATGTATATAGAGATATATTCTACATGTGAAGTGAAAGTATTTTTGGAATGGTAATAGTAATAACTCTCTACATGCATCTAGGAATGTGAGTAGGGACTCATGTCATAATTTTAATATGGTATCTATCTAATCATAAATTATTTCTGGGCTCTATGGGCTTACATGTTTAAGCAAGCAAGGAAGCATCCAAAATTCTGAGCAGCAGAAAAGGAACATCTCTATATTCCTCCTCCCGTTTTAAATTCTGCTCGTGATCCTCCTTTTAAACACTGGTTCATTACAACTATAAATTTTTTTACGAATACTTTAAGAATGATAAATGCCGAGGAGAATAATGGAGTAAAATTAAAGCTTATCAAGGGATACATGTAATTAATTATTATTATTACTACGTGCACTATGTATGCAAAATGTAAATGAGGCTCTGGGACATTTGTAATAAGGCTACCATTCCTCCATGTCCATGTCTTTATCTGTCTGCTGTCTGCCTCTCCGGCCGAAGCCAAAGATCAATTCGTCCAAGCATTCTACATGGATTTTTGAAATTCAGTTATTTCAGTTTTTGGGCTAAATATTTTGTCTCGTTAATGGACATAAGTCAGTTGACCATGACGCCATTTTGTCTCACACAAGAAATATATTATATTGGCTGGGTTTCTTGTCCAGGGATATTTATTCGAGGGAGTCGGGCTACTTGTCTATCCAGTGTGCAGCCTGCACTATACATATACTCCATATCCCATGGAGAGAAAGCGGAGGAGGGGCGGGTAGGTTGGTTCTTATGTATTATGTAATATTAGAAAGGAGCGAGAGAGAGAGAGAGAGAGGGATACGGAAAATACATTGCTATCCTTCCTGAGTTGGAATTGTGAGACAAATGCTCATGGGCTTAGTAATCCAATGTACTGTTTCTTTACATGACTTGGCATGACTTTCTCTCCGCTTGTGCAGACTCCATGGTCATGGGAGATGGGACAGAGGATTGTTAGTGAGAGTCTGTACAAAGTAAAAGTAAACGTTAAACTAATCGGAAGTGTTAGTATGTGTCTCGTGTGTTGTTATTTTATTCTATCTTTATATTGTCATTATGGGGAGCGTGGGTGACAGGGTGGACGGTTGGAGTCGTTGGAGGAGGGAACTCTGCATTCGCTGGGCAGTTTCGCCCTGCTGCTTCCCTCCATTTGTCCTGGCAGTGACTGGCACTAGAATTGCATTCGTAGGGTGAAAGAGTCAAGGTTTTAACTGGCAGAAATGTAAAAGAAGAGTTGTTGTTGTTGTTGTTTTTTTTTCACAATGTACATGAATTTAGATAGATGTGGATAAGTTGGAATGTGGTGTGTGTGGAGGGAGGAGGCGGATATAGAATGAGGATCATGGAGCTGCTCTACATACTACTCAGTCTTTACTCTCCCCACCACAGAGACACATCCGGCGAGTAAATATAAATATGTGTATCAAGAATGCGGGAGCGGGAGCCGACGTCGGAGTCGGAGTGGAAGACACGGAGCTATAAGCTCTGTCGTTCCTCCTTTCTCCTCACGCTATGGAAATAAATGTACTTTTGTTTCGTTTTATGGATGCGCCTTTATCAATGCGTGGAGAAATGAAAGTTCAAACGGAGAATGGGGAAACGTATGGCAGACAATTTGCTTCTTTGGAAGCTGTGTTTCTCCAGGGAGTCATAAAAACACTTGATTTGCCTGAGCATTCATACTGGTGATGTGCCCGTCGGTCCTCCATTTTCTTCACTCTTCACAACACACAGACACACACAGAGAGACACACAAGCAAGGAAGGAAGGGAGCAGGGAAGCACAGCGGCAGAGACGACGTACACAGTCATTCCAATGCCAAGTTAAGCCACTTTTACTCAACAACATTTCAACGGAGAGAGAGAAAGCTGCGAGGAGGAGACGGAGACGGAGAAGGAGGCATTTCCAGAAATTCCCGTATGTATGCCTGTTTATGTAAGTATTAAGAATGTGGCTTGTTTTGGAGCTAAATGCGGTGGTAGGCTACGGAGACTCACTCCTTCAGAAATGACGACGGTGGATGGAAATGGAAATAGAGAGAAAACTGAGAAAAGGAATGTATTAAGATGAGGGAAATCCAGGAGTAGAAAGAATGGAGTAAGACTCAAACGGGAAGATGATGGTAAAAGTAAAAAGGAAGACGGAGAGAAAATAAGAGTAACAGCAGGGGAAGAAAGAAAGGAAGAAAGAAAGAAAGGGGAAAATGTGAGAATTGTCGAGTTGTTCTCTTTTTCCTCAGCTTTCTCTCTCTCTCTCTCTCTCTTTCCCTTCCACTCTGCTGTCTTCCACTTGAACAGTTTTTTCCATAAGTCAATCCACATTTGGGATAAAAGGAGGCGAGGACCTACTCTACCATTCCCACACACTTGTTCATCAACTGTCACTCTTCATCAACCTATTTGTTACTCCAGTATAAAACTAAATAAGCTTTCACATCGATTATCTTACAAGGCACAGTAGAGGCATTGTGACGACTCGGCCGGAGCCGGAGTCGGAGTGTCTCACAGTCTTCTATCATTTCTATATAGAACTCTATGTCTGGTTCAGCGGAACTGGAACTGGGGAAAGTTTCACTTTCACTCTCTCACTCTACATAGACGGAGTAGTCAACATCTCAGGAACTCAACTCATCGTCAGTACCTACCTTCGTACTTATCGTTAGCACAAAACTTCCGTGTGTTTATTGGGAATTGGGACTGCATGAGGGAGATGCTTGAGTTTCCTTTTTCTTCTTCTTCTTCTACTTCTTCTTCTTGTATAATTATGTAGAAAACTTTTACGATACACTTGGAGTACGTACATTTGACAATTTGTGCTTCTTTAATGACGTACAGATGTAATTTAAATACGTTACGTTTAACTTAACATTTCGTGAGAAATGAACATTTTTTGTACGTGGGGTTTTGGTTTTCTTCCTTCGTCTTCGGGTAGGTGTGTACTTTTTCAAAACAGAAAAATTCGGAAGTTCGCTACTTTTCTTTAAAAAACCATGAGGACGGTAAAAGCTAAAACCAGATATGGCCATAAAGGGACTTGACATATTTTATTCGTTTTTTATTTGAAAAAAAATTGTTCACATTTGAATTTCTTTCCTCTTAACTGAGTTTTTTTTGGAAGGGACGAGACTGTTTTCATGAGGACTCAAGTCACATTAATCCCATAGTCACGTCTAGAAAAGACCAATAAATCAGCACCTGGCCTGGCTACTTTCCTCGGTGCATTTTATGCTTAAGATGTATGTATATACGTTATACGCTCTCATACTGTGGGTACGGGAACGGGAGGAGGTGGTTTGGTCTCGGTGGCTCTCAGGGTCACCTCCTCGAATAATCTCATTTATAAGCCATGGTTGTTTCACCATGGAATATTTTCAAAATCCAAAATATCAAAAAAAAAATTTGAAAGCTTCTTACTGTTAGTTTGAATATTTTTTGGACAAACTTACTTGTATAGTGTGTAATTTCCAAAGTTCAGATTGATTAAAGAAATTGTAATATTAATGTTGCTTATTGTACATAACATGGTATACTTTTCCACAGCTAAAACGCACATTACTAAAAATACTACAAAATTACAGGACAGCTTTAATAAAATTTGGTTAAAAATTGAAAATAATAATTTTTTTAAATCGGGTCAAAGCTAATAGGTAATTACTTTACGACTAAATTAAAATGACTAGGCTGGTTTAATTTTTCTTGAAATCTGAACGTAAATATTCAAATATCCTCTGAAATCGAAATCGGACGATTTTCATTGCTTATGTGAACCATGTGATAGGAAATCATTGCACCAAAACCAAAGATTGTACTACGCACTAGTTAATAAAAATAATAGAATAATAATAATAGTACATATGAACTCTCGTGTGAAATAGTGAAATACATTAAAATAATGTACTGTTTACAAACTTAGCAAATTCAAAGGTATTTATCATAAAAATACTCTCATAGCTAATAGTAGACTCCACCTACTATTTCAACCTCGAACATTAAGACTGATGGAAACCTACGTTCCAACTAACCTCACATTGACTGTAAATTACATAAAAGTTGTATCCTGCCATAATTATGACACCAATTATTGTGTCTGCTATTTAAAATCATTACATCCTAAATTTAAATGACATCATGAACTCCGTCTTACGTCCTTACCGTAAATTACCGATTAATCGCCAGGTCTCAAATAAGCTTAGGGACTCAAATAAGCGCCAGGCTGTCACTTCAAAAAACTTAACAAGCGCCCGGGCTGCTTATTCCGTCATTTGCGGTATTTAATGATTGTTTTTCCGAGTGTAAGTTTAAGTGTGAGTGTCAGAGGAGAGGATATCAAGAAACAATGGGACTATTACTTTTTCAAAAAATGTTTACTTTAAAATGTCCAAATGGCTTTAGGTGCATAAAACGGGAAGTAAATTACATAAATTATTTTTTGTCCCGATTGTTGTGTATGCATTTACAAATCCATTTTTCCTTCTATGTGCAAGACTCAACGTGTGTAAACATTTACGCTGTGCGAATCCGAATTGATAATTGGAATAAAATAATAAATTTTAAAAATATTTGTTCAACGTACAAATCAGGCATTTTAAAATCTCAACTTATTTTCACAAGGTGCATATTTAAAAAAAAATGAAATTCAAGATTTTGCTTCTTAAAGTTTTTACATTTGTTGTCGGATTTTCAGCTTTGAGCATAAATGCTCAGGTGAGTTCACATTTAAAACATTCTTTATAGTTCTATTAATTAAAATAAAATTTTTTACCATTAAATCTCATCGTCAGTTACCCACCAAAGTTTAAAAAAAAATCTATTTTGATTTTTTTACCACCCTATAACTTCAATAATTTTCATCCGACCGATTCTCAAAAACTTTGATGTTTTGTGATTTTAAAAACATTATTAATTTGTTCTCAGCCCATACAGCAGCGTTGACAAACTTAAGGTTGCCCCGACTTGACCACAGTCCGTGCCCGACCTCGAATTAATTTTTCGTACTGTGCCATTGCATAGGCTTCAAAATTACACCATTTCTCTCGGCCCTATTTCTACGGCGAACTTCATTCGACATTAATTTCGTTCACAGCCGCCGAACCCTTCTGTGTCTTGTGATAAAGAAAAATTATTATAAAAAAAACTTAATGACACCACCCAGTCTCGAACCAACCGACCTAAGCAACAGCAGATATGCAACACAGTGCAGTAAGTATTGAGCCGAGCTACGCTGGCAATAACATGCATTACTTCGGACAACACTAATAGACAGGTTAGCATTTTGAATAAAATTTATACTCCTGTTAGTATTTTGGTCAAAACATGTTTAGAGCGTTTTGGATACAACTTATAGATAGATTTAAAAAACAATTTCAGAAAATTAACTTATCAGCTGCTAAAAATCTTTTATTTGAATTTTTTTTTTAAATTTGTTTTTCTTCTTTTTTTAGATTATTTTTTTGAGATCACAAAACGTTTATCACAATCGGATGAAAATTGTAGAAGTCCCTTTGAAAAAACAGTTTGCGCATGCGCAACAACTTGCATCACAATTTTAAAATGTATGTAAATAAAATCCAGCTAAATATATTCAATCACACAAAAATTATATTTTAAAAAAATGTTAATACATTATTTACTCTATCACTTTAAAGGCCCCATATTCCCTTGGAACTGCCGTTAAAACAACGACAGCCCTACCGAAAAACAATTCAACTCAAGTTCCAGGGTTGGAACTATTTAAGCGTATGAAATCACAAAGTGCAGACCAAAATCAAAAAATGTTTGAAACCATGCACAATGAAAAAATGGAAAAAAAGAAACTCGAGGAAAGTAAAAATCCAAAACCACTCAAAAGAGAAACAATTGTGGACATTGAAAAGAAACTCACAGACACTCTTGTAGGGCTCGGTGTCCACACTCAAAATAAATTGTTCGAGTCCGCCAGAACTGTATTACATGCATATAGAAAGGGTGATATTAGACGCATGGACATGGCTTTTTTAATTCCGTACATACTATTCTTCCGGTATCCAGCCCGAGCCCTTGAGGTAGCGACTTTGATTCAAACAACTCTGGGCAACAACAATCCAAATAAGATTCTATATCGAGATTTAAACACTGGCATTGACTTTCTACGGAATTACTTTAAGTACGACAACGATGGAAAGAAGCGGGGGAATTTGTGGAAAATGCTGGAAAATAACAATTGAAAGTGAGAGGTTACTACTCTAGTCTGAAGCGGGAAGTACATTTACGACATATTTTTCAATGTTTTAAAGCTTATTTTAAACCTATTTCCCCCGATTTTTAAAAAATATGTATTTAAATCTAAATTCTTGTAAAAATATTAAACTATACATTTTTTGGAGCAGTCTTCAAAATATAATCCTAATTCCGAATCTAACATTAAGTTTGTTTTGTTGGCTTAAATTATTTTAAATTTGTTTTTTCAAAACAGGTTAGGCATTGTACACAAAATCAGTACAATATGCAATATCATTAGATTGTTGTATTTCATGTAATACTTACGGAATGTTGATGATTATTAAAGTGATTCAATCCGCAGAATGAAACTCGTTTCCTAATTTATTGTCGCATTTCTCGCATTCATTTATGGCATGCGCCTTGGCAGTTTTATTTTAACAACATGAATTTTATTTAATTCATTGCTGCACGTCATCATATCAGTATTTATGATTTGACCTTGGCAGTCAAAAGATACTATTAAAAGTGAATTGATATATTTTTTATTTCAAAATCTGCGTAGAAAAGTCAAAGTAGAAACGAAGTTAAGTACTACAGACCTATGCGTAATTACGTATCGTAAAATTAGATATGATGAATAAGGTGCACAAAGGTGTACAATACTATGTCGATAATATTTATTCTGAGTAGGGCACGGGCTATGCTCACGAACAGAGGGTAAAACATAAAAATAACGTTACGTCTGCAATCGAAATCATTTCCGGTTATATATAAAAAAACAAAAATAATTGAAGTTGCTTGATGCAATAATTGTGTTCCGCCCTGCGTTACATTTTACATAATGCACCGGCAATAGTATAATATTATTGTAAATAAAAAAGAATGCACATAGTTAATTTAGGATAACTTTTTTTGTTTACAAAGCGTACTTTTTGTAATTATCCATGCGAAGTTTTGGGCAACTAATTCACGTTGCCATGAATTAGAATTGAAAATTTGAATTGAAAATTTGAATTGAAAATTTGAATTGAAAATTTAAATTGAAAATCTCCATCGCAGGACAGCTGCGCCTTTTAAATGACTGCCATTGCTATTTAAGATTTGGCGGCAAATTCAAAACAAAAAGAATTACGTAAATATTACTGTTAAGGTTGCCACATGACAAGGGCACCTTTTTGCTTTAAAACGTATATTTGTTTTGCAACGATGAGTTGCCTTAAAATTCAAAAACATATGACACAGGTATTTTACATTATATATACATACATAGCGCATAGCATTTTCCAAAAATAGAATTTTTCATGCTTGTTGGTTCTAAAATGTAAGTAGAAATTTCACTGTAAATTCTCACAGGCGAATTTGATGGTAGCATGGAGAATTTTAGGATCATCTAATTCTGCTATGATGATATCATGGGTTGATTTGTTTCCTTCAGAGTTTTACCTACTAAAATAGCAAGTGAGGAGCTGAGGACCGCAAACGTATAAATTCTGACCACAGAGTAGCATCGTATTATGACTCGGTTCACGATTCTATACAATGTAACTACTCTGCGGGGAGGGTTTGTGTGGAAGCTATACCATATACTAACATGCACGGACCTTGGTGTGGTAGCTATACAAACTGTAAAATTCGGACTGGGACACCAACTTGAAATTTGAGTATAGTTAAAGATATTTAAGACTTGACTTTCACCTCAACCAGCACTTGGTATGTATGTACACGCGAGGCCCCTTTTGACTCCCTCCATTTCATTCCCCTTCCTCTCATGCATACTAATTACAGAGTGAAAGTCAAACAAATACTTTATATGAGGTCAGGCGGAGACGTGTCTGGAAGGGTCTGCACTTGCGTATCATGATAAAAAAAAATTATATATTGTGCAACATTTTTAGGGGGGGAAGATAAAAGGTCATCATATTATGTTTTTTCTAAATTTTGTGTCAGAGAAAGTACACATGGTGGGAATGGAAAATAAAAATACGGAACGGTGAAGGGATAAGAATTCGCGGGATCGAGTGCTGGGAGGGTAATCTATAAACAAAATATCCAGTACAGATAATCCATAGAGATAAAAAAAAGTGAGGAAAGTATTAAAAAAACGAAAGTTTACTAATTTTATAGTTTTTTGAGATGTTAGACAAGAAGACCGGGAGTGCTGGAGAGAGAGAGAAAGCGGAAAAGGGAAAGAGATGTATAAAGAGAAAGTTGCGATAAAGTGAAAAGACGATAAAAATGAAAAAATAAGCGATCGATTTACTTGTTTCATCTTGTGACTATTCAAATATTATTTCATCAAGTTTAGCTGTCGGCATCTCCATATATTTCCCCTCTCATCCTCTCACATCCCACACCGGCACCGAGGCAGAGAGAAACTTCTATTGTCTTATTCTTTTTCTTGGACCTGAAACTTACTCAAATGTGTGTGTGTGTGTGTGTGTGTGTGTGTGTGTGTGTGTGTGTGTGTTAGTAAGTGTGTTCGTCTGAGGGCCTAGCTTTGACTTGGTTAAAAAATTTACACGTTAATATATGTAGATGTACTTGTTATGTAGATAGTAGATACGGTCGCTCAAGTTAGTGGACTTTTACCATAGCGTCGACGGAAATATTTTTGAGTTAAAGTATGTGCTGAGTGTAGATAGGAAAGTAGTGGGAGAAAGTGAGTGGGGATAGAGATGCACACGGCTATGTACTCGACTCGAGAGATGGGCACATATGGATCTGGGCATCATCGGGATGGGGATGAGTATATAGAAATGGAAACAGCCGGAGTCCGTGGCCGGAGCCGGAGCCGGAGCCGAAGTTCAAGTCTCGCGAGTACATAGTTGAGCTTGGCGTGTGTTTGAGAAGTCTAAAGGGTTCCCGACATTATTCACATTCTGATGAGCCGCAATGATGACAATGAGATGATGATGATGATGAAATATTTTCAGTGTACGAGATGGAGAGGCATCATCATTTGCATCATTCATCAAGGAATTAGAGAAATTTTCGTTTCATTAAGTACAAACGTGCGGTTTTCCTCTCTCTCTCTCTCTCTCCAGGCATCTGTAGGACTGCAATTTTTCCTCTATATCTACGACTATACTCCTTAACTTTCTCTATTTCTATTTCTATTTTACTCTCCCATCCACAGCCCAAAGTCCAAGTCCAGAGAAACACAACTTTCCCCAAAACCAAGGGAAACCACACCATCCTTCCTTCCTTCCCAACTCTGACCTTGTACACTTATTACTACCACTCCTTCTCGTGCATACAGTATACAGTTGAGTATATTGGCCTATAGCTCAATTTCCTGCCTCTGGATTTCTATCCGTTGATTTTAAAAGGGAGAAGGAAGAAAACGGAGAAAGCAGGAGTGTGTAGGACTCTCCAACCAAAAACTTACTTAAATCCAAATCTACAGCCCACCACAAATTTTCGACTTGGACTATGGGCAAAAGCATATCGTCTGTGAAGAACCAAAATGACCCATTTCCATTTGTAGCTAAAAACAATATGTACTATCTACAAAAGTATTGAAACATGTCTTGAAAGCATTTAAATTGAATATTTTAACTTTTCAAAAATATGTAAATACAACATTTTGCACCTTTTCGAAAACATGGAATTAGAAATTTTTGCACCTTTTCGAAAACATGAAAATAGAACATTTTCCCTTTTCAAAAACTACTAATTAACATTTTACGCATGTTTTTCATTTTGTTTTTATGACATAGCTCGATTTGATTTTAGCTTTCCTACATTGGATATGGGTCATTTTAGTTCTTCACAGACGATATGGTAGGCAGTGTAATTACATGTATACTTACATAATATGGAGTGTGTACGTGTGTACAATTATGCAAATATCCGCATCGGAATATCCTACCTACTCCCTACAACTATACAACCCACCATTACGACTCCCCTCTCACATCAAGTCTCATATTATGTTCGGATATGATGAAAAGGTTGAATACCATCACGAATACCCCAAATGAAACCAAACCAAACCAAAGAAAAAGCAGAAATCAGTTCAAAGTGGAGCAGAATGATGGGATGGCGAGAGAAGAGAGAGAAAGAAAAAAGGGGAAGCTTCTACATGTTACATTCCCACATGTTAAATACTTGTATATGAGTCTAGTAATGAATTAAATTACAATCTCTGCTCATCACTTTTTAGTAGTACACATATTTCGTATTTTGTAGTGTAGCACATACACATGGAAAAAAAGGCAGAGAGCATAGAGGAGAAAGGGATACAGGGGTACGGTTATTGTAATTAGAATTGGGAGCGTGTGTGGAAAGAAATTTTCCCCCAAGAAAATATTATGTATATTAGTCGAGGGCGTCCGTTTAGTAGGCATTTTTGGATTTGTATTTTTGAGTTGACAAAGTTGATGTGGTGATATGCTTTCGGTTTGGTTGGTGGGTTCCTATGGGTTGTATTTATCCGGATCCGTGGGTGGGAGAAGGAGCCTGCGTAGCCTCGTCTCATCCTCCTGTGTAGTTGTAAGGTTTGGTTGGTTTGTAAGGCCGACAGTGAGAGGAGTGAGACGAGGAAATAAGTGGAGGAAAAAATCATCAACATTACAGTTCGTGACACGGCTCATTTTATTTTCCTACGTGTTTTTGACATCCAGCCAAGAGAGCATTTAGAAGCTGTATGGTTCGGAGTACTTGAGTGGACATATGCATGCACATCTACTACCTTCCCCACTTTCCCCTTCCCTCACCACCATTACCGTTCCCATTCCCGGCGTTGCACTCTGTGGGCTCCAACTTGTAGTTTAGTGTATTATTTGTGACTATACACAAATATATGCTTTCACTTTTTATCTGGCTCAAAAAGCTGTCTCTGCACTCTACGGTACTCTGCATGTATCTACATACTTGTTTTGTGGAATTTTCTGCATAGTGCAGTACATAATATGTAGCTATAGAGACACTCTTTCCGTCCCGTCTTTCGTTTTCGTATTTTCACTATTTCCCTCTAGCTCTCCGCATCTTGTATTTTGTGGAGGCATCAACAACTCTGACTGACTCTGGTTGTTGTACTTGTACAGCTCGTTCATCTTCCACCAACATTCCTTTTAATTTCAACTAAACAATATACGCATGCATGAATTTCCTATGGAATGTCTCAGTTCATGATCATATGCTCAGCGAGTGGAAAGCGTGCTTAAAAGCATTCTCATATTATTAGGAGTGTATAGGGAGGGGGTAAGTTGGATACTCTGCAGTACATACAGGTCTGTACCGGTACCGGTACCGGTACCGGTGAACATCTATACACTAGAGCTCCGCCAACGCCAACGCGCCGCTAGAAGTATTATGTACAATGTTTGAGCTCTGAGAGTGTAAAATCGTAAAATGTTGGGAGTACACTGTTTGGTTGTTGGTTTTTGGTAAATGGTTGATGGTACAGAGTTATTTATGCTTTTGGTTTTAGAGTTTATGTAGCCCACACGCTCTCCTGTATCTTCTCCAATCTACACCTAACGGAACGTAAGGAATCCAATGGACTAATATTGAGCAAGGGAAAACTGTGCTGGATAGTAGATAGTTAGTGAGCAGGTTAGTCTTTGCTTGTGTATGTAGACGCGATCGGCATCGGCATTGCCTTGGCTCATGTTGATGTTGGTATTTAATGGTCGTTGTAAACTACGTCGTCCTCATATTATCTGTTGGCTGAAAGTGATCTATAAGTTACGCACGTATAGCACTTAGTTGGTTTTTTTTAAAAAAGAAATATTCCGTGCTATCATGATCATTTTCTTGTTGCTTCTTCTCTCCTCGTCTCCTAAGTCTCCTTCTGGTTCCGAACTGTTACTCGCTTCTGTGGTCAAAGTCAACTTTTCAATTTTCTGTGTTATGTGCTACAAATCCTGGCTCAAAAATTTAATGCATGGGGTACATGAAGCAAGACAGGGCCGGATAATGCGGCGAGCGCAGGCAGCCCCCGCTGCTTGAATTTTCAAAAAATGTGTAAATGGAACATTTTGCAGCTTTTAGAAATATGTAAAAAGAATATTGAGACTTTTCAAAAACATGCAAATAAATTTTTTTTGTGCATTTCAAAAACATGGAAATAAAATATTTTACACTTTTCTCAAAACATGTAAATAGAGCATTGAGCACTTTTCTGAATCAAGTAAATCGAACATTTCGCAATTTTCTGAAACATGTAAATACAACATTTTGCTTTACCGAAGAAAACCATCAATAAAATTCGATCAAAATGGTGGTTTTTGTATGGAAACAAATTACTGCCTAAAAGAAATTCCTTCCTCCGGCCCTGAAGCAGGATGTGGGGAAAGTTGGGAAACACACGTTAATAGCTCTTATTGTGAAACCTAAGGAAAAGGAGGAATGTAAAATTTTACATACTGTTACTGTTGCCAATAAATAATTTTAAAGTGTAAAATGTTCTAAAATTGTGTAACATTTTAGTTTCACATAAATTATCTCTGGAAATATTACCATTGATTTCATCATCTAGGATCAAGTATGTTGATCAAATATGTGTGTACCGTCTTTAAAAAGTTGTGGATGTACCTCTATGAAATGTGTAAATGCTCAGAGTATTTCTAATTTTACTACAAGCCTCCGTGAGAGCCTCATCACGTCCCCCACGCTTTTGAGTTTCCCCGTCCCTAAGCCATTGGGGATATACTAATTTGAATATTGTATGAAAAGCAACAAGAATTATTCAACATACCACACTACTCATCGGCTTATAACTAGCTGTTTAAGAAAACTTTTGAGGCTGCGCTACTACGATGTACTTTCTCTTGTGGAGAACGCTGCGTTGGTTCGGAGTATTGTATTTTTTGACTTTTGAAGAAGGCGTTTGTGGCTGAAATACTTTTATTAGAATTCGTCAAGTTGGAGATACCTATGCTTGTCATATAGTCATATATGCTATGGATAATGTATCGCCTGTGAAGAATCCAAATGACCCATATCCATTTGTAGCTAAAAACAATATCCACTATCTACAAAAACATTTAAGCATAGCTTGAAAGCATTGAAATACATAGAATATTTTGCACTTTTCAAAAACATGAAAATAGAACATTTTACACTTTTTCAAAAACATGAAAAAAGAACATTTTACACTTTTTCAAAAACATGAAAAAAAACATTTTACACTTTTCAAAAACATGAAAATAGAACATTGTGTACATTTCAAAAACTCGTAATTACCATTTGACGCATGTTTATCATTTTATTTTGATGACGTAGCTCATTTTGAATGTATAGCTTAAATTGGATATGGTTAATTTTCCTTCTTCACCGACGGTATGTAGGATCTTGTACGCGGAGGCTACACCATTGACTTTGGCGAATTGTGCACTATTCACGTGGGTTGACGTTCTGGTTCTCGTTGTGGTTTAAAATTTCTATTGAGGGTTGGAAATGGGAAAGTTAGGATAAGTACAAGTACGAGGAGGAGGACGAGAGGAGAAGAGAGAGAGAGAAATTCAAGAAACTCTTGTGTTCATGTAAAGGACTTTCTCCAATGGAAAAAGTACAGTGGAAAAGTAAAATGGAAAAAAGAGCAAGAGCCAGAGTGACAGAATTATTGGTTGCTGTCGTATTCAACTTTATCTTCAAAGAGATATGCTCTGCCTTCTCATCCGTCAATATCACTCCCAATTCCGTATCCTTCTCATTTCCCAATACTAACCCAAAGAACACCACCAACTTTCCACTTCTCGCCTCTCATGTCCTCCTCACTTTTTTTGGGCTTTTTTTTCACTCTTCACCCGCTCTCCGTCTCCCTCTCCCTCCACCTCTACTATTCTCCTCGGAAACACTTAACATTTCTGTGCAAGGCCTGTACTACGATCCAGATCCAAGCTTGTCGTCTATGATCATGGAACATGGGAAGGGAATGGTATGGTGCGGTATCATATGGTGGTCGTGCTCTGTTTCGCTTCTTTCTCCCCATATGTAACTACACTATAGAGCCAATGGATTTTACAGAACGTTAGAAATTTGTTATCGTTTTAAATTATCACTATAAAGAGAAAATAAAGGATATGAGACATGAGGGATACAGACTATAATGGAGCTGGAACTATGCCGAAGCCCATGTAATCAATAGAAAGGCAATTTGAGAATCTACAAACATACCCCACTCACATCCACCTCCTATTAATATTCTTGTGCTTATTACAATTATACAGAGTCTCCATATTCTACATTAATCCTCAGTGTCTTCCTCTTGTTACACTCACACAACGACACAACCATTTGTATATACTGTGCTCAGTATAATATTTGTGTCTCATTTTATGACGTGGATGTATCCGGTCTGGAATGCTGTTAAGATTACGAGGACGGGGACGAGCAAACGAGGACGAAGCCGAAGACGAAGACGACTTGGAGACGTTGAGTGTGGAGAGTGTCTTTTTGAAGGAAACGTGGAATGGAATGTACACATTAAACTTAAACTTCCATGACATCAACTTTTTGATATCAAATATGAGCGTGTAATAGTAGCTCAGGATGTAAATGGAAGTAAAATGACACTCTCACTCTTTTCCCCCTCAAAATCTAATATAGCAGTTGACCTTGTAATAAGGCTGTCGTCCTATTTCGACATGCATAATTATTATATATGTATACCCTTTAAAAGCGCTCCTCTCCTCCATCTACTCCTGTTTGTATTTGTATTTAAAGCTCTCGACGTGTTTTTTGGCCTCTGGTTCTGGTAGGAAATGCGGATGCAAGAGGAGCCATAGTGAATATATTTTGAGACTTTGTAAAACGAAACTTTTTTGTGTTTAAAAATGGAAAGCCAAAATGGGCGAACAAAAAAAACTAAACTAGG
This sequence comes from Dicyrtomina minuta, assembly GCA_949802685.1. Classification (NCBI taxonomy): domain Eukaryota; kingdom Metazoa; phylum Arthropoda; class Collembola; order Symphypleona; family Dicyrtomidae; genus Dicyrtomina; species Dicyrtomina minuta. Next base: position 59,725,302 of record OX461812.1, on the reverse strand, counting down.
GCTGAGGTACAAAAAAGAGCATGCTTTGTACCTAATACTACTACTGCTCTCCCCCTATTACTCCCATGTTCAGGAGGCAGTGGTGGATGTGGATGGGAGAGAGTAAGGGATTTTAGTATGAAATGTACAGGATGTAATGTATAGCTTTCTCTTGTACTATCAGGGAAGGCATGATATGATAGGAAGAGGCAGTGAAAGTAAGAGCAGAAGGATGTGATAGTGTCTCGGATGAGAGTAAAGATAGGGGCTAGCCCATGCAATTCTAATGTTTTTATCTACAACTCTCCCTCTCTCCTTCTCTCCCTTTCTCTCACTCCAGCTTAATGCATGCCATCAGAATTGAGAATCAGGACTATGCTCTGGCTCTACCAGGGAAGAAGATACGACATGCCTTGACTTCCTTTCCTTTTCAAGTAAAATTTCTATTTTTAGCCCTAATTTAAAGATAGCAATGTATCAAATACATGGGATTCAAGTGGAGCAGCACATTCATCCCATTTACTTATCTTTTGGTTTTAACTTTATCATACAAAACACATTAGGTGTGTAGACCCTGGAACTGGAATCTGGAAGTTGAGAAAGGCGAACAACAAACGTGAATTGACACAGGATTTTATTTGTTGGGGTTTTTGCTGTCAGTGAGTTCCCTTTGTTTCGTTTTATACTATGAGAAAACAATTTAACTAAATCAAATAGGAATTGAATTCAAATGGATACCATAGCTCATAGTTGAAGTACTGCTGCGGATTGATTGATTCTTTATTGTGCCTAAAGGCTCATAAACACGCAGGCATATCGCGCAAACTTAACATAACGTAATAGATTTTATACATGGGTATTCTTAAACTTTAAATCAGAGGTCCATTCATTCATAATTTTTTTAATTTATTTTAAGTTCCGAAATAATCAAACTGTAAATATTCATGTCATTATCTTGAGATTTGAGTTATGAATTCCAAAACCCTTTGTAGCTTTCATAGTTTGGATTTGTCGTCTTATGTTTCGAAGAATGGAATTAACCTTTGAAATTAATGGGGCTCATTTCAATCAAATTGGAAATATTGTAGAGTTTTGAAGGATTCTTGTCAGGGCCGGATAATGTGGCCAGCGCAGGCAGCCCCGGCTGCCTGAATTAAAAAAAAATGTAAATGAAACATTTTGCAGTTTTCAAAAATATGTAAAAAGAATATTGAGACTTTTCAAAAACATTTTTCATTTTTCTCAAAACATGTAAATACAACATTGAGCACTTTTCTGAATCAAGTAAAAAGAACATTTTGAACTTTTCTAAAACATGTAAACACAAAATTTTGGTTTACCAAGAAAAACCATTAATAAAATCCGATCAAAATCGTGGTTTTTGTATGGAAACAAGTTGCTGCCTAAAATAAATTCCTTCGTCCGGCCCTGATTCTTGTACGCTAAGTACGCTGCAGTTGATTTCAATAAATCTTTTTTTGAATACACTGTTTTTTACGCTAATCGATCTGATTTTCATTTGACTTATTAATTAAGTCATATGATTAATAGATAATCATAAATACAGTATATTGACGCATTTATAAACATTATAGGCACCAAAAGTAGATGTGGGCGCATAAATTAAAATTTGCAAATTGCTTTGAACACGGGCATATTTGACACGTTGTGCTTAAGAAAAATGTAACTCAACAAAAAACGTAAAATAAACAAAGAAAAGCTAAACAACTGTACTACTAATACTTTCCAAACGCAAGGAAGAAGAAATTGAAATGAAACGGACATGAGTTGATTTTGACTCTTGATCATTTGACTGACTCTAGATAATTGCTTGAGTGCGATCGGAATCGTGTACGATTCTGAGGATGCTGATGTTAAGACTACACGTCCTCTCTTCCGCCCTTTATAGAACCAAAACAGAATCAAAGAGTTGAAATTGAACTTTAAATTTTCTTGTTGGGACGACAATAGTAATAGCTGGAGCTGGAGTCCCCTCTGACTTGTGTGTGTGTGTGTGTGTCCTTCTCATCTATGTATATGCTAGAAAAAGGGGAACATTGCTAAAGTGAAAGTACTTCTTATAGTATCTTCTGATGCTTAACGAAGGGGGAAGAGAGAGAAAGTTGAGAGAAAAGAGAGAGAGAGAGAGAAAATTTATTGAATTTCCTTGAGAAGGAATCAGTTGGCCAATCAAAAAATGTGGAGGCTTCCAAGTTCCAAGGGTTTTCCCTCTGTGTACTCTGTAAGAATAAGTGAAGAGAAAGGAAAGAGTGGACAAAAAAATCCCCGCAGGACAAGTTGTAATCTAGTCGAGAATTTCTAAAATGCTTCTCATGCCTCAACTCTGCCTCCCATCCTTCTCTCCTGATCCTGTATCGTCAAGTCTCTTCTGCCTCGAGTCAGACGACCATACGAGTCAGTCGTCAGTCTACACCGTCTCAAACTAAAGTGAGAGTGAAAGTTAGTCTCAAACTTCCCTGGTGGAAGACAGACAGATAGATGAATCGATGTTCTACAGAGATATGATATTGGTATGTCTCAGTGGTCTGTCTGTGTGCTGCATAAACAAAGTGGCTCGTCATTCAACTTGTCGTTCGCTCTCCATCAGACTCAGATGATAAAAGGAGAGAGAGTTGGAGAGCAAGAGAAGAATCACGAGTCCAGGGGAAAGTCCTGCAACCTTTTCTTTACAAGAAATTCGAATTCCAAGAATGACCAACTATTTCGTTATACTCTCCATTCCTCCTTTAACTTTTCTCCACGTCTGTCATATCCATATATAGTTGTCATCATTTCCAAATCATACCTACTACGTAGCTCCCTAGATTGTTGGTTGGTTGGTTTCGTTTGGTTTGATCTTGCTCGAGGCAGTCTAGGACACACACACACTCACACACACACAGAGGCACACAAAGAAAGTCATTGCTTTTCATGAAACTATGAAACTAGCTCCCACTTTGTAGGTAGGAAAAAAGACTCAAGATCTCAAGGACTTCCTGCACTCTCTCTTTCTCTCTCTCTCGCTCTCTTTCTGTGTAGATTGAAGATATACACCAGCTCAATCATTGAATTTTCCCCCTTGTCTTTTGTCTTTCTCCTGAACATTAATCGTTATATCGTTTGTCGTTTCTTTTTCCCTTGTAGCTGTAGTAGTGATGACGGAGAATGAGAGTAGTGAAAGGTAAGAAGTGTTTAGGAGTTTTTGCCACGTAGAAAATATAAAAAAGACAGCCAAAGGTTACAATTTTTTATGTCAGTGTACTCCATCATTCGAGTAGATGAGTAATAGGAAAGTGAAAGTAGATAGATATGAAGGTTTTTGGGTGAAGTTCTCATATATATATTGTATTTTTGGAACACGTCCAGTGTAGTTGAAATGTGTATGCAGTTTTCAGATCTTGACTTTTCTTTCCTCCTTCCAATTTACTTTCTCCGACGAGAGAAAATCTATGGGTATGGATTTATGGATGACTCTGTATCTGGAGCTATGTACATATATAGCTTTCCTCCGGCCTATGATCTCTGAGTACATATACGTGGTTATATTTATTATATTCATGGAAATAATAACATAAAAATATACTGCACACACAATACAAATAATACTTTTTTTTTGTTGCATCCTTCTGTGTTTTTTTGTGTGACCTATCACGTATTCGATTCTTGGTAGAATGTATCTCTGGAAGCTCTATACTCTTCTTCGTGGTATTGGGTTTGTTTGCTGTATTGCTCCTGTTAGGGAGGAGAGTCAAACTTGGACTGTAATGGGGAGAAATGGCACTTTGCTTTCCTACAAAATAAAACTACCTGACTGACATGTCACGCGAGGGCTTCTTAACAACAACTTGTGCGATCTTAAGGTTCAAGTTGGTGTTGGGAGTGTATTTGGAATTCTATGTACTTTCTCTCTAACATTATTCTTATAGTGGAGTTGTTTTTGCTGATTTTGTTTTTTTTTCCTTCAAAGTAATAGAAAAATAGAAACTAAGGCGATATTGTTATTGGTGTTCATATTCTTTTTTTTCTTTGTTGCCGAGGTCAACACAACGACAATGCAATATAATGCAATGTTATGAATAATAAAGATTATACTTGTCTCAGCTTCTTCCTTTCTCTTTCTCCTGAGATTTTGTCCTCAGAAAAGTGTGCAGTAACGTTTGATTTTAGTATCTGCACTGATGGAACACAATCTAATACTATCTATAGGCGTTCTAATTTTCGTTGGCGACAAAAATGATGCTCTCTTGCTCCTTCATCTCTGATCGAATTCTCAGAACTTAATTTAATAAAGCAGGGCACATTTTGCAAAGGTTTTATAAAATTTTCTTTATTTTTATTCAGCTACTGTATTAAATTTACTTTAAATTAATGTATTTATTAATTAAAACAATTTCAAAAAATAAAACATTCAACATTGTTTGTAAAATATTCAATAATAATAATGTTAACTTTTTAAAGTTTTGAAACATTATATGTTTAGGCATTGCAGCATTAGGCAAACTATTAGGCGTAACGTTGAGTGTGAGACACGTGAGACTGTCTTTAACTTCTTCATGCAAGTGTTTTTTAATTACAAAAATGTGAAAAAAACAATACTTTCAACTTTAAAATTACATTCCAATTTGGTTTAGTATGTATGATTTCAAGTGGCTAAATATTTGCTAGTTTTGTGAGGTAGGGAAGAAAAAGAAAATCTCGTAGACTTGTTTGAACAAATGTGGGACTAATTGTGGAAAAGTTTGTCTTCATGTACCAGTCAAGTATAGAAAAAAGGGGGATTCAGTTACAGGTTTAAATTCAAGTAGTTAGTATATGCATCCGTGTCCGTGTCCTTATAAAAGTAATACTATGGAATGGTAGTGTGGTGAGTTCAGAGGTAGAGGTAGGGCGGTTGTGACAGGAGCCGGGACCGGGAAAAGAGGAGTAGAAAGATGAAGCTGTGAAATAAGGGAGTGAGAAGGAAAGACAGAGAGAGAGAGAGAAAGGACGATGAGGAGTACGCGTCAGGGACAGAGACAGACAGAGACAAACATGAGGAATAATAGCTGAAGGAAACAAGAATCATGTCTTGGCTTGTTCAACTTCTCTCCGATGCTGATGCTCATCATGATAATGATGATGATGAGGATGGGGATGAGAATGGGAATGGGAGGAAAAGATGCCCGCAGTTCTCTGTCCGCACTCAATTTATCCACATCTACTCCCTCCAACTCATTTATTTCACATATCATCTAATATACGTATAGACACTCTCCTGTAAACACTATCCACTCCTCTTATTCCGAGTCTAAAAATTTAACTCTATACTTTCTATATAGATTTTGTATGAGTTGGCATATTATTAAAAGACAAACTTTCACTGCTTTCACCACCACTGATATAGTCTCCTCATCGGATAGTAAGCAAAGATTGAGGAATGGGCTCGTTCTCGTGTAGAAGGTGGCTAAATAGTTTTTGGTGAATTTGTATGTGTGTAAGATTTAAGGGTTTGGGTTGGACATGGGACATGGACACGGGGAGTGGATAGAATATCATAGGTGGTTAGGCTCTGGCTCTGGCTTCTGGTGCTACTCCATGCCAGCACACTGAATGGAGTTGAGAATTCATGAGTTTCCCATGGGACAGTCCTTGATGAATCCATAACGTTCCATAAGTTATGAGGGTAATGAAACTTTGCCATTATCATTATTGATTAGGTAGTGCGTAAGAGTATGTATGTCTCCGTGTGGAGTCTATGAACGGGCATTTAGCTGCTGGTGAAAGTTGAACTTGTCGTTAGTGAGTAAGTTGATTCTTGGTTCTCTAATTCAACAGAATGGATGAATATCCCAAGTGTGTTTGTGTGTGTGTGTGTTTAAGTGTGTGAGAGAGTTAAGTTCCCTATATTTCCTAACCCTACTACCCTCAACCATGCTTTCGTAATGGAGTGATCGTCCTATGTGTGTGGTACATATATGGACATGTGAGCTGTAGTTGGCTCTACGCAACTTAGGACATGAGTATACATACATATGTAAATACAAACTTTGCTCATTGAGTACTCTAACTTTCTTTTCTGTCTCACTTTTTCTTGTAGTTTGCAATCATTTTTCACGAGGCGTTTATGTCATGATGGGAGCTGTGAGTCCTGACTCTTTTGACACTTTTCACTCCTACTCCAACACCTTCCAGATGCCATTTCTGACCCCGTGGTTCCCTGAGAAGGTAAGCAAACTCACTAAAATAATACCTAATTTTGTTTACTTGTGTCTATGTATAATTAAAACATACCTATTTTACTGTTACGCTCTTGGGTCTTAATACTAAATAATTATGATTACAATTATTTCTGAGCAGACCATTAGTTCCCAGTATGTACGTTAAAAATTTTGGCACTTTAGCAAATGTAGAAAGTAGCAAACCTACTTTTAAAATGAACATTTGAACAGTCTGAAAAATTGTGAGTGCTGGAAATTGTTTAGTACTTTCCTGGTTAGTTACAATCCCAAGATATTTATTTAGCTTTATGCACCCTACTACATTGTTGAATGAGGGCTGAGTAAGCTGAGCACGTAGACGTCAATTGAAACTGATGGAGAGACGTTCTTACAACAACTTTAAGTAAGAGTTTGTCATGCAATACGGAGAGGAGTTCCCATTCGTTCAGCATATTTTCTTCGTCCCCTCTCTGAATCGTTTATAAATGACAGTTGAGCAACTTTAAGCATCAACTACACTCCCTTCTTCTACCACACATGATTTTACTAACTTTCACTTTTCTTTTTCCAATTTTCTCTCCCTATTGCAATGGGGCTACATCCTGGTTTGATACGTTTACATGTATGTAGGTGGGGACTTGGGCTGGATTTCTATATGTAGTCTTTTTTAAAATGGTTCTTCCTACTGGTCCACAGTTATTACGGTTCAATTTTGACACCAGTAGAAATTATCTAGGTACAGATTAAATAGTTACAGAAGTTCTGGCTCCCGTAATAGTAATAGTAATGATAGAGGGAGTATTAGTGAGACAGTATATACAAATCATGTAAAAAATGCATTAATAGAATAGGAGTTATAGCATCCATTTTGATACAGTCTCCAAGTTAATGACGAGGATATAGTGTATAGAGTATGGAAGGAGAAAGTACGACATTACTAACAAATTCTGACGAGCTACTCTAATTTCTTTCGCCCATAATTCTAGTTAATCCCATTAGCTCCTTCGCCACTTATCCCGCTCCTATGAGTAAGATGAAGAAAAAGACTGATGGGGATCTAAGCTAATAACTAGACTGAAACTGACTAACACTCAAACTACAATAGTGGAGAGCCCCACTTTGTATAGTTACAAGAGTTCCATATAACTAAGTGAATACATATGGACCTAGCATAGGAATATGAGTATAGAGCTCATGTTTTTGTACTGTTTACCAAAGTGAAATGAATGGGAAGGGGATTGAGGGAAAAGCGGGGAAGGGGATCTCTTGGGAAGTGACTGAAGCGAGTGCATACATATGATATATAGGTTGCTCAAAAGAGTGTTAGTGGAATGAACGATTGAAAACGAGTCTATTATCGGATTTTGTTTCACGGATATGATGCATTATTAATGTAGAGCCGGGAGCTAGAAAGTTACACTATCATTATGGTTCGTCCCTACACTGACTACACTCTCCTCGTCAGCAGCATTGGATAGGGACACTCAGCTGGCTTAGTTCTATTCTCTGACTGACTGACGACGAGAGCGAGATGTGTATGTGAATCATGGGGAATTGTGAGTATATGGGACGAGAGGCAGGAGAAGTAGCCTTGAACAAGGACATGAGGGAACATGGGAAAGTTAACAGCGCGTAATGGAACACGTTTAGTTCGTATAGGACCAGTACCAAGACCATAAGATAGCATAGGCCCAGCCACCAATTCGCCAACGTGCTATGTACTAATAATGTCACAACTACTCCAACTGCTACTCTGAATTGAAATGTACTCGTACTCACTCACTCAACTCACTCGCACATTACATCACACTTTCTCGGTTTATCCGCTTCCACATCTCTCTACGACCGTCTGCGAGTACGAGCACCAGAGCCAAGTACAGTGTAGTATCAAAATCAAGAGTAGGGACAGCATGGAAGTAGATAAGGCTGGAACTGGAGAGAGAGAGAGACTAGGGGAAAGCCAGGTTGGGAAAAGTGAAAGTATTGCAAGACAAAGAGAAAGTTGTATGTTGTACATGATGCATCATATCTTCTGTCTTGATAAAGATGATGTTACACGTTGTCATTGTCATCCCTACTTGTCAATAACCACGGAGACGGACGAGAACAGGGGGAGTATGGGATGGAAACGGATGTAACTGAATCTAATATACATTTATAGTTACATGGAACATTACTTTTACTATTGCCTCAGCTACCACTCCTCCTCTCTCTCTCTCTCTCTCTCTCTCTCTCTCTCTCTCTCGTATTTTCCAGCATGTGAGTAGTCTCAATATGTGAGTTGCACAATATGTATGAATCGTATGAATATGGTGGTGAGTTGTAGTTGATGGTAATTTAATTAGAGTGTGGTTAACTCTCTCTGTCCAGATGGTCTCATCACTGATGGATTTTGCCACGAGCATGAGGCCCGACTTTCATCGTGCTGTGATTGATACAATTTCCTACTATGGGTGGAATAATATCATCTACCTCTACCACTCCCATGAAGGTTCGTTCTACTTTTTGTACTTATATGTAACATGTGCTTCTTTCTAGACCTTCAGTATCCATTTTCTATTCTGTAGTCATGTTTTCAACTATTTTATTTTTTGATACGCGTCTCCTTCTATTTCCATTTCATTCACGTGTATGTCCTAATATAGTAGTGCAGCTATGTTTAGTTTACTACAAACTAATAACATTACTTTTGTTACAGAAATTAAAATATACAAAACTCCTACAACACTCAAAATTCACTTGTAGTTAAAATAAAAGAGTTAAATTTTATGTAATATTACCAATATGAAAGCAAACTGTGGTTTTGAGGGTCAAATTCATTCAGGAAACAAGTGTAATTGCATCTTACTACTATTTTTTTTAAATTGTAATACTGTTAGAACATTATTAGGATGGACTGGAAATCAACAGCAGTACAACCACCAACCCCTACCCTGGAACTGGCCCCTCTAAAAATGAAAAATTTTCACCGTCACATTCAAAATTTAAAATAGTGAATTATTTATGTGACCATAATAATTACGTATGAGCGATGGACGTATGATATTAAAGTAAGAGAAAAAGAGAAAGCATCCACGGCGAAAATTCTTTCAATGAGAATAGTTTCCACTCCCACTTTACGTTGAATTCTAATAATATTTCAATGTTATATACTGAAATTGTAATCTGCATAGCGTATAGCTGTATGTGACTATGTGACGCTTCTGTTGGCAGAGGTTCCGATTTTCAAAATGAAAGCCGACAGAATATATACAAAGGAGTGTGCGTAAATATACGGAGTCAAAATGAACTAATGATAAGTATGAATATATCCCATGTTTTTAGAATTGGCGGGTGACTTGATGTTTGTTATACGTGTAATTCATTATTCGTAATTTGTAATGGTAATGTTGATTTGGACTTTCACTCATGACTCCAAACTACAGCAGCATTAGTAGTAGTAGTAGTAGTAGTAGTAATGCACAATATTTTTTACTGGACGTTCAATGCAATGTAGACTGGAGGCATTATATACATATGTAAATAAATAAGAGGCATTAGACATACAGTAGATGGGTTTGGATTGAGCATATGTAATTACATAGGAGATAGGACAAAATGCGAGAGAAAGTTAATAGAAAAGGTATGATATGGATGGGCGGATTGGAACATAAAGAACATGTGTTGTATGAGTGTGTGTGTGTGTTCCTCGCCTGCTCCTTCCTCATTTTCTATCATTCAGCCCAACATTACTCATACGACTACGAGAGTACGAGTTGGTGGTATTCCCCTTGTAGTCCTCATCTCTCTTCTCTCCTTCCTCATGCATGTAGATGCTCTGTCCAGATAGCGAGATAGAAAATAGGAGAACATAAAGAATAGCTCATGGTATAAAATGATAGAGCCATAGATCATGTTCGTAATTAATAGGTTGCTATATCCAGTATGTAGCCTGTAATGTAACTGTAATGTACATGATGACGCATTAGAATAAATGTGCAACACTTTTCCCATAATTTAGAATGGACGCGGGAAGTGAAACTTTATACAAAGATATTTTCTAGTATGTCTCCTGAATCTTTTCTACACACAACATATTATCTAGCGGGAACTATTTCCATGTAGATATTTACATGTTTATTTTGAATGGGGTTTTGCCATATTGGTGAGAGACTCCTGAGTACTGTGCTCTGTAGAAGTGTATAATAAATCTGTATTTTGTATTTTCTTTCCTTTCAATGTAATATTTAGTATTTTTAGCATGCTTTTTAGCCGCACATTTTAGACAGACAGACTTGACGGTATGTTCCTGTCTTCCTGCTCAACTGCGTTGTACATTGCAGAGCACATTTTCCTCGCTTTCACTTTCATTACATTTTGATGTGTATTGTATTGTGTGAGGGGTAATGTAGTTACAAGTGAAAGTTAAATCGTATAGTGAATCATAAATTGAGCAAAATTAGATCATGTTTCTCCTTCACGGTCTCCGTGTACACTCTCGATGCTCTCTCTCTCTCTCTCTCTCTCTCTCTCTCTCTCTCTCTCTCTCTCTTCATGACCATGATTTAACGTGAGGCTCCTACGGTATCCGGACATGTAAGATAATTCGATTGTTTCTATTTCTATTCCTATTTTGTACATTTTATCATTTTATGGTCATATGCTACATTCCAAGGATAATGTACCCAAATCGGTTGTGGTTTTGGCATCTAAATTCAAAATGTTTCACAAAATAAGTAAAGAGCTTCACATTTTGTCGTGGAACAATAAAATATTACACGCAAATCATCCTCGTTGTTTTTGCAGTCCATGTTGAGTCTGACTCGAGCAAAGCCATGCCGAGAATTATCATTTATTATCCCCATAAACTATAACTTGGGTTTTTTGTTCCGCTGCTCTCTCTCTCTCTCTTTTCTAGTTTCTAGTCCGCATTCACAAGTAGTGGGATTTATTTTGTAAATATCTACACAGCTGTGGTCACCACACTCCTCATGGGAGCCCCTTCATATCGGTCTCGCCAAGCGGGAATAATTAAGTTTATATTCATATTGGGTTCATGTTTATACATAGGTTTAATTTACTCGAATCGATATAAGTACATCTGTGTCTGCCAGTTTGGCTGCACTAAGCAGACTCTAGTAGATTTGATTGATAGTGACAAACGAGGGAAAGCGGAGAAAGTAGTTTTAATATGTCTTTTAATAAGCTAATCGCTAGCCTTTTAGTGATAATATAGGAATTACAAGATGGGAGAGTTTTGCAAAAGTGGAAAGTAGGAATTTTGTAATAGGAAACTCTGTTAGGATTACATTAAATTTAAAAACCTGTATACTTATTTAAGTATGTACTCTCACTATAAAGCATTCTGAATGACACTATAGCTGGGCATCGTTATATGACGAGCGTTGTAGTTAGTTTGGACTGTAGGCACATTGTAGGGAAAATGAAAAGCGATAATAATAGTAGCAGTGTGCGGTGTAGAGTTTGATGAAATATGAGACGCCGATAGAGCTCCTTCGTCTACGTCTACGTCTCCAACTCCAACTACTCCCAGTATCATGAACTCTACTTCTTGCTTTCACCTCAACTATTTAAAGTTAAACTCGTCCCGCTCTCTCTCGCTCAAGAATTCTGGATCAGCCTCAGCCTATTCAGAACGAAGAGAGGAAACTATATACCAATGACTATACTAGCCCAGCCACATATCATTTCCTTAGACTGTGTGGACGGGGACCGATACTAGAACCGAGATCGGGCCAGACTCCTTTCGTATTTGTGTTGCTCAAGAGTCTGGAGAAACTTTCACTTTCTTCTATTGCTCCTGAAGCAGTACAATTACATTTCGTTCTCTCAGTATTATTTATTTTTTTGTGTACAATGCTGTGAAATTTGATACAGGCTCTCTTTGATATTTATATGCTGCAAAATGATGAGAGAAAGTGATAGTGTGTTCAGGGTATCTACGGCATATGAAATATGCTCTGTGAATCTAAATTGTAAGTGTTAGTGATGTGGTGGAGCTCCAGTTTCACTTTATGCGGATACCTGCATGGACGTACTATGTACAACTCTGGATTGTTAGTGAAAGTCCGAACCGACTTGAATCTTGAGGAATATGTTGAATGCGACTGAAAGTTTGTCATTGTATTCATACGAGTACGGATTCTTGCCTACGTTCTTCTTACAAGACTCCTCATCCCCTGGACATTAGTCAGTGGAATGGTTTCTTATATTTTGATAATAAATTTTAAGTGACCAAAAGGAGCAGGATCCTTTTATTTATTTTAGTCCACGTAAGGATACGTCTTGTCTTACTTGAGAAATAATGTAATAAAGCAAGTGTAATATTTAGAAGGATAAGATTAAGGGCTACTGAGCCATCATGGCTTGGTCGAAGGGAAGGGAAGAAGGGCTTTTGTGTGTGTGAGAGAGGATAAAGCACAGTGTTTGTTACTTATAGTATTTATACGGGAGAGGAAAGAAGGACAAGTGTGGGCTGAGTTAGTTTTCCATGTTGGACATAGGGAAGAGGATATTTTGTTTAGTTGTGGGTTGGGTGTGGGCTGGGTGTTTTGTTTCGCCCCGTGGTGAAAAAGATTAATGGGCTCTGTAATTGATTTATGGCGACCCTTGCTTTCTCTAGCTTTCTTTCCGTCCCATTCTATGGACTTTAATTAAAGCTTACGAGTCAGATTTCTTGACGGTACAAAAGCTAGTCGACGCGCGCTCTCACTCTCCATTTCTCTGTCCTCGTTGGACAACCTAAGTCTGTACACATTTTGTGAGTGAGAGTACTAAGCAATGTAACAGATCCTCTCTGTCTTTACTATTGTTCTCTGGCTCTAGATCTGCTCTACCGTAACTAAAGTTATTTCAGTTAATAGTGTGACGATTGACAGATAAGGCACACACACACGTCATTATGTAGGCTAGACACAGGGCAAAAGATTATTGGAACTATACATTCACTTCAACATTCTCCCTCCTCTTTTGTTCGTCTCCCGTCTCCTCCAAGCTGACTTTACAGATTTTGTATGCATTATGTGTAAATACTTTTAGTCCACGTAGTGTATTATAACAATGTGAGGGAGTGTACATAAACTCAGCTTAATTACGTTAAACAATGGCAGAGTGTTTTCACCATTGTAAATTTGATTTTAATTATTTTTATAGAACAATGCGTTTAGTTTTAAAAAATAAATCTAGTTATTTTGGAATCATAGTAAAGAAACAAACTATATTTTTTTCAAACATTTAGTGTGGCAAGTGTTACGAAGAGGTGTGGGTAAACTTTTTTGGGTTAACATTTTTATATATACAGACAAGGAAATATATTTCAAAATGCAATTTTTTATCTGTGCACTTGTCAACTATTCGAGTTATTAGGGTGAAAAATTTTAAGAATGTATTTGCGTACAAGGAATTTTCATACACATGAAATATTTTGGAATCCTGGAAGAAAGTATTATATAAGAAAGGAAGAGAGAGAGAGAGAGTGGGAATATCTTCAGCGATGTAGAATACAGACACACATTTCTTGGATTTTCATAGATGGGCTGGTGAAATGGAAATTTGTCAGGCGATAAAAAAAGTCAGACAGCAGATTTGTCCACAAAACTCCATTGTAGATAAAATGTAAAATAGATGGGATTCCATTTTCTCTTTTTCGCCATGTTTCTTCTGTTTGCCTTGTTTTCTATTCCTTGCATGTAACAGTAGTGCATTGTAGGTCTATCTAATATTTTGAATGAAAGTGATTTTTTCTACTTTGTTTTTTGAATAAAAGTAGTCACTAAAAGAAAACTTAAGACAAATGCTCATTTGTTTTACTTTATTAGAATATTACTCCGTGAGTTCAATTTTTGTCTACATAGCAAAGAAGTAATTACTAAAAGTTTGGGAGTTAATTAGCGATTTTTGTATCTAATTACTTTTGCTATACAAAAAATTCATGTATTTGTTTTCAAATTTTGTTTTTTCATTTTTAAAAATTACATCAAAATTGTGTTTAATAAAATAAACAAATTGACGTAGTATAAGATTTTGAAAGTAAGAAATAATAACGGATTCGGCACTCTGGAAGACAGGAATAAAATAACAAAAAAATGTATAAAGTGTAGTCAGTATTTTATATTTTAGGACCCTCCGAATTTAGTGTTGAGCGTTGACTACACACATGCCCATATATATTTGTTCGTATGTACATATATATTGCTTCATTGACATGAACATTTAAAGTGAAAGTGATAAAAGTTAGCGCTGTTTCTAGCTGTACTTAACATAAGGACAACCATAACCATGACCATGCTTCCTCGTCACTTTATATATAAGGAGAGACGAGGTCGAGGAGCATATGTTTTTTAAAGTTAGGCTCGCCATATACGCCTATCCATGAAGTATATAGTAGGAAGTAGGATGGATGTTGGATTATTGGTGAAAGTAGGAAAAAGTGCCGTTGTATGTTGTACTCGGGGAGAGAGAGAGAGAGAGAGAGAAAGAGGAGTAGAAAATAGTCAGCAATTCTTTATCTGGACCTTTATCAAATCTTATTCTGCGTCAAAGCATCGATCACAATTTCGAGTCTCTCACATTAACCATTTCCCAATGGACACGGTACAAAGATAACAGCGTGCTATTTTATCCCGCAGTGCTCTACTAGTTCTTTTTTCTTTGTCTCTATTGCTTTCTCCAACGACTCGTCCAATTCCAAATCCAAATCCAACCCTACTACGAGCGAGCAGTGTAGCTCCTTTCTTTCCCATTTCTCCAACATTCTTCCACTTCTATTCCTTGTGTCTTTCCCTATTTTCTATTCTTTCCCATCCGTCCGTACTCTATTTCTAGGACACAAGACACTAGGAAATTACATCTGTGTGCCTGTGTGTTTTTGTGTGTGTGAAGTGCAATAATATGCAGTATATACAAGTACGGCTATAGTACCCCCGTCTTATAGTTCTACTCCCTGACCAACCATTTAGCCCTTTTACGCAATCGCAAAATAAAAAAATGTTTTGAGTCTTATATCACTTACGCTCGTATGAACATTGGATGCTTTCACTTGTGCTCTCCTAGGATTTCCTTCGTTCCATTAAATATCCATCACATATGGGTGTCTTCTCTGCCTCAAGCAATTGAATTCGTTAAACTCACCTTCGTCAAATGCCAGTTTTTTCCATGGGTGTTCCTTTCCGTTCCATTTTTCAAAAAAAAACATACATCTATAGAGGAGAAATTCCTCATCGTTTACTCGAATCATCGTTTTCTATCCTATATCCTTTCCAAAAATAAAACTTATTGGAGAAAGTAATCAGGGAAATTGATATAAATCCCAAAGATACCCCCAATATCATAACTAACTATAAATCATGGTCAGACATATTAAGTAAATTCTTGACAGTGTTTATTAAATGCCGTTGGAACTCGATTTACACGGCGAAGGGGGAGAAACAACTTTGTACTTTTAAAACATTACAAGAAAGGGCATTAGAAATTTTTAATAAGGACATAATAAACAAAAATAAGAAATCAATATGAATTTGCAATATTTTGTATAATAGGTAAACCAGTTATTTTTTGTTTGTAATGGAGTTCCATGGGGAGCAAAAAGTGGTAAAAGTGGTGGAGTCGGACCATAAGTAGCAGTGGTAGATGAAAACGGTTAGGCTATGAAACCAAAAGTATGGATCGAGTTTTTTCGTAGAAAAAATAGCTATTGTTAATTGTGGAGGTAGTTTCGGCAGTTGATATTGGTATACTGAGAAAATATAATGAGGTTTGAGAAGGTACTGGCATTGACAGTAGTGACGGGGTTGCCGGTTGCGTGAGAGTCAAGTTAAGTGCGGGCTCTCTATAGTCACTCACTCTCCTCTCATTTCTTCTCCGTTAACTTAACAATATTCGCCATCCTCATCGTCTTCCCCTCGTCAATCGTTTCCTCTCCCGTCCTTCCTCACTTTCTACAGCGAAGGAGCTCCGGCAAAATGCGAGGAATTAAAATTGGTGTGTGTGTGTGTGTGTGAGTGAGTGGGTAATGGCAGAGCTCGGAATTGGCACTGTAATGTAATGCAAGTCGTGTAGAAACATTGGAGGAGAAAGTAAGAGAAAGCATATGAGAGGCTGGGCTCGTGGGTTGTTAGGAATGGGTCTCGAAGGAATGTTCTTGAGTCACGAGGGACACTGTGAAATATGATGGACGACTTCCTGCTTCTGAATCATCAGAGTCTCTCGACTCACTTGCGCTTTCATTTCCTCTACAGCACACCCCAATGCTCACCGTATTATCCACATCATCCACATCCACAATATTATTATTATCCACAGCAAGTCAATTCAGGAGCAGGACGAGGGCTGGAGTCCCAAATCCAACCTCCAACCAACCTCCAAGTATCATATCGACTAAGTAGTCGACTTGACGAAAAACGAAAACGTTGAGAAAACCAAAGTCAAGACCAAAAGACAGACGACAATGCAGCGTCTCGGTTGGTATATTAAAGACGCGGCCGGGATCACTTACTGCTCCTGCCTTTACTTCTATACGAACGAACGAGCGAGCATACGTAGACGAACAAGGAGTGGAAAGGGAACCGAGGGAAGGAAAATGACAAAAGTAACAGTTGATAGAGGATAAAAAATTGGGAGTTGCTTTAGATGGTGGGTCTTTAGTTGGTTGGTTTGGTTTGGTCGGGGGACTAAAAAATGGGAAAGAAAGTAGCTCGAGAAAGTGAGAAAGAGTAATGTGCGTACATTACGTTGTACAAAACCACATGAGCTCCTTTCTCCAGCCCAAGACCACCTACTATATTCTCATGTAGCTCCATATATTGTGGTGCGCTCACTCACTAGATACGTATCTCATATAATTGATCCCAACTATCTTTACTACAAGTAATGTTCTCCACTATGTCTTGGTTGAGCCTATCTGGACGTAGAATGCGCACTTTCTCTATATTGAAATTTAAATAGTAACGTTGCTCTTGCGTTGAAGTTGACGGGGAAAAGGAACGCGTGGAGAAAATAATTTAAATAACAAGATTATAAACAAATGTCGTAACAGTTTTGGCGCCAGGTTAGTGTTGATATAATTGTGCTCTGCTAGATTAATGATTGCCTACTTTCCTCTCCAACAAAATTTGATCATTGTGTATAGCCATGTTTGTTCATAAGTAAATCGGAAATGGGACTGATAACGTATAGAATTCTACATGTTGAGACTGTACAGAAGCCTGAGCTGTACAGTGACCAAGATAATTATAAGACTCCTCATGCTAATGTTTCATGCAGAACCCCGAGAGAGAGAGAAAAAGAAAGTTGGAAAATACAGAGAAAGAGATTCGACAGAATGGCCATGGCATTAGTGGAGTTTGTATATGCCACAATTCAGAGAAACGTAGTCTCACTTTCACTAGTTCACTCTGAACTGTGGAAAAGTATACTTGCACCAGGACATGTACGCATATCTCAGTGTAGAGCTGAGCAGCTTACGATAAGTGTCTGGGTAATAAACCATATTGTTTTCTCCTAAGGTTCTCTCTCGTGTATGTAGTACTTTCATCGTCTACGTCTCGGAATTCGATAAGATTGTTTCTCGAGACGTCCAGACTTCGTGCTGTGAGCAGAAAACATATGGAGAGGTTAGCCAGAGAAATGAAGCATTACTCAGAGAATTTTTTGTAGAAAATCCTACATATTAGTCTGTTACTTGGGTTGAAAAAACCCACCTACGTGGATTCGTTATATCAGATCTCAAAGGATTATCGAATTAAATGACTCCCGTCCTCTAAAATATAATTACTACTTCCATCAAATACCCAAATAGCACAAGTAAAGTAAAACAACCACATATCAAGCTTAAAAATAATTTTTCGCGGTGAGTAGTAATATAGTCTATACCTACTCGAAGCAATTTTGCTATTTAAAAAAAAAACATTGCTATTTACTGTAAAACCTTTGTTTTAATCCGATCTTTGAAAATGAGTTTAAAAAGGTGTTTTTCCAGTTTCCAGTGCCGTCTGGCCTGGCTTCGTGGAGTTGTACGGCCAGGAGTGTGGTTGGAAATTCCATGTAGGTAATTAGATTGATAGGATATAATGATAGCATATGTGATGTTGCTTGGAGACAGTCTGGGTCGGACTTTGGTTTTGGTGTTTACTCGTACATTCAATTGTAATGGGACTGGAAATTAGGTTCACTAGAAGAAAGTTAAAGGAGAAAGTACTTGTAAACATAACTCGTGCTCTCTTGTGTTTTCCAAACGCACACATTATCCGCACTTAGAGAATAGGAACATTTGCCCAGACTAAAAGGCTGACTACTACCAGCGACTCACAGAATGAGAACTATAGAGCACAAATTCAGTGACTAATTAGAGTGAAAGTCCTTTTCCATTGTAAAATCAAACCTATTTAACTTGTAGCTCACATTACTTGTCAATGCAAACAGTCCAGGAATTACATACTCACTTGACACACTATCACTTCATCCACATCACCCCAGCCCCAGACTTACTCCAACGCCAAGGCTATTTGCCGCATCCATGCCCAAATCCAGACGCGGACGACAGACATACGCGTGGTACTGCTCGGAAGCTCAGCTTAGAGAATGTTTAATTACTGAACGACCCAACTAACGCTATGCCGAGCCAGTTTTTGCACAGTGCAGAGCATCCCTGGAATTTTAAATTAACTTGAATCTTGAATGCTAAAAATTCTGAGGGTAGCTCTGAAAAAAAAAGACAAAGCGGGTAGTGTAAATGCAAGTGTAGAAGCTGGTGAAAAATTCATTAATGCTCCATGTTTTCCGTTGACAGGGATGACTTTGAAAGACGTTGAGTTTGTTGCACTCAAGTGGAATATACGATTTCAAATGTGCGTATTCCGTGTATGTATTAAGCATTAAAATTCAAACTGGAAAAAATGAGGGGACCAATTTCCATGACGCTACTTATGTAACAGGATTGGATCAGCCTCAGTAAAAAAATAAAAAGAGAATGTGTCAGTCTGTCCTTCGACGACCTTTTGAATTCAAATTATAATTACATGCTAAATTACATTACAAGCCTGGAAGACTGAAGATGCCGTATAGGCACTAAATGAACTAAGTGTGCAACATATATGTTTAACTTGTGAATTTCTTTGTACTTGCACTTAAAGCTGCCAAATCATCAGCAAATGTTTTTAAGCAAGCAGTTGTATAACAGTCATTAATTAAAATACAGCGCTACAAATAAAATATTGAAAACAAGGAAAAATCTAGGATTTGAACGTTGCTCCGTATTCCGTATGCAACGCTTAAAATGGATAGGACTAACATGTCTTTTTAGCTTGGTTATAGCTTTGCTTTGTGTGTGCTGGATGGCTTAGCTTCCGTTGGCAGCTGCCTCTGCGTCGTCAGACTTGCTTGAGTAAATGTAGACCCATATATAGTTTTATGGACAGGAATTAATTAGTGTTTTACTAATTTTGGCACGCTCGCTTGAGTCAAGAAGGAAAAGAGCGTTGAAGGAATTATCTACCACTGTACTCCCCACCGACTACCGACCCAGCCAACCCAATGAATGTGTGTACTCACTTCTATTCAGTCCACTGCACTTTTTATTTCTCCTTTCTTGTCCATTCAACCGTCCCTTCTTCTTCCCTCTCCATCTCCGTCTGTCTGTCTCCCTGTCGCTTTCTCCACTTTCTCTACCGCTACTTCACACACTTAGCCTCCCTCTTTTCAACCATATAAACGCATACTTGACAACGAAATTGAGAGAGGAAATCAAACTACAACTCCCATAGAACAAGAACAGTAGTTAGTGCATACTTCCAAGAGAAAGGCAAAAGGTTGCTGCTGACTGAGAAAGAAAAAAAGAAGGAAAAAACTAAGACAGCCACAGAGCTAGATGAAAGAAAGGAAAATACAAAGGAGTAAGGAGCAAAAATATTTTTTTCCATTTACCATCCATTCTTTAGTAGTTGTATTATAAAATGTTTACGTCCACTCCACAGTATATATTAGATGCTAGACGTTGTTTGTACTTGGCATTCCTCTCTATAAGATTGAGTACAACATTACATACACAATATGGAGAATATAATATTTTTGTCCAATACTCTACACATACATAGATATAGAGATGACTTCCGCAATTTATTTTTGAGACGGGCGTACATACTACATAGTAAGTAGAATAAATTCAAGTCCTTCAGTCCTAGTCTGTCCTACAGATAGTTATGATTTAAAACTGCTCCATTTTTCCGGGCTCTCCATTCTATCCCTTAATAATTCTGGACAGTCTTGGAATATAGGTATAGGAGCCCTGTATAATGCGAGTGCCAGGACTAACCCTAGCCAACTCAACTGGATATCTCTCTCTCTCTCTCCTTTCTTCAATTTTTTATATACGTAGTTGAAACTTGTCAGAAGTCAGAGCACACTGCACTCGCACCGACACCGGCACCCGCACTACTGAAAGTGAAATTCCACTCGAGGCAAAACTAAAGACTAAAGCTGTATCCTCTATTACTTGTATGAGAAGAAAGTAGCGGAAAAGACGACTGTTGTTCTTGTGTACTGCCGGCCATATATGTATGTTCGACTGTCATATAAATACAAATGAAATGAAATACTTTCTCCGTTTAACTTTCCATTAGATCCTGTTTCTGTCTTTGTGAGAGCTCAAGGAAAGGAAAAGGAAGATAACATAGGATGGTCATAGGAGAAAGCTTAATTGAGCAAGTTACTCGACGTTGTAGGATGGAGTACATGTCAGTATTGGAATCAGTCTTGGTCGTGATGTGCGAGAGAAAGCGAGAGAGAGAAATTCGGGGAAGGAAGACGGAAAAAGAGAGGGAGAAAGTAGACAGCAGAAAATGCCTCAGGAATTGTAGAAATTTAACGTAATGTGATTTGGTTTGAACTCGAAAGGACTTCCAGAGCCAGTACCAGGAAAATTGTGGACGGCAAAGACACAACTGTCAACTTGCTTCACTCATTTTGACAAAAATCAAAGTTAATTACTTGCTTAGCCAGTCCATACTTTGGCAGTTCTCTCCTACATAGTCATATATCCCTACGATTCCGTTCTCTTCTACACACTTGACTAATACTTATTCTTGCTTCCGCGTAGGCTCGTCCGTCCTCTTCCAGATATTTACCCTGTTCGCAGCCATAGTGGCTTTTTCTGTGTGGAAAAGTTATAGTTTCACATCCAGTTAAAGGTTGCTGGTTCTAGTTCCCCGTTCTACACTACAGCTTTAGTACAAAAAGAAAGTTTTAAAAGGAGTTGAAGCAGCAGAGTAGAACGTTGGAGTCCAAATAGAGGGTCAACATTTGGCTGGTAAAATTCTCTAGTCCAACTTTTTCCTTAGGATAAACATACACAAAGCAGAAAGGAGGGAACTTTCTCTCTTCGTCTTCCAACGACGTCTCAAAGTTGAATTCCGAATTGAGATCAGCTCATAGGATCCAGAAAAGACAGACAGGGAGACCATTGCAAAAGTTAGACTGCGAAATATAGTAGGTACACATTTTATTTTCATTTCAATTACAAGTGCATCCCAGAGGCTTCAGAATTAAAATACATACGCGATAATCTACTGATCATTATGTACATTAGTCAAGTACACAACTTATTTTTTTTCCTTATTGCTATGAAACTTTTAAATTTTATTTTCAATAATTTGAAAGAGTTGTTAATCATGGGAAAGTAAACTTGCTGCTTACCTAAAGAAAAAAATATTGCTCAAAGTGTCAAAGATAATCGACTTTCTAAAACTATCACTATTAAAATCAAATCTTATAGAACAAAATTCAAGCCGTGAATATGGTTATCACTACATTGTTAAAAATATGCATCTTATGCTATTAATATTGAAATTGTTTGTATTTTCCCATTTTGATTTTTTTACTCGTACACAGGATTGGTTTTCAATTTGAAACGAAATAACTTTCTCTCTGCTCTACTTGTCCTATCTCTTGTGAGTTTGCGTTGAAAAAACTGGAATTTGAATTGGAATTTGAATTTGGATTCAATATTAGATAACACTATCACTAAAATTTATATTTAGCATATCTAAATGAAACATTGTATGTAGTATACGGTGGAGGACGAGAAGCGCTGGGAAGGCTTTATGGAGGGTAGTATATAGTAGGAGAAAGTACAGACTTATATGCAAAGATAGAGTGAGAGGATTTCATATATAAAAGAAGAAGAATTGAAGAAAGTTGAAAGAAAGGAAGGAAAAAAGGGGAGAAAATGTGAATACGTTTTGATTCCACTCTTGAGTTTCTCATTCTCATCGAAAGAAAAAATTAAATTGACTTTTGAATCATGCTTCGTCGTAAGTCCTTAGCTGTGAGTCTGTGAGGGCTGAGTGGATGGCTGGTTGGTGGGTTGGATAGGATGATAGAACGATATAGATAGATGGAGTGAAAGCACGAGAGACAGAGACAAGAAGGATGGATGGCTGACTTGCTGAATAGAAACTTACTTAACTTACATTTAGTATCCATATTACACGTTCAGGATCCAATTCGAGTTTTCGATTTGAATTCGTTTCATATTCTCATAGCTTTGACTTTATATAGAGCATCAAGCATCAGGAGAAAGTATAGCCAGAAAAATCGAGAGTCAATCCATCGCTTGGAAATCGAACGACGAGAGGAGCAGACACACGCACATTACGTCACATCTTACAGATCACATCAGCAGATCACCAGAGCCAGAGTCGCAGAGTCAGAGAAAGGAGTGAGAGAGGGAAAGAGGGAAGAGGACCCATGCAACATGCTCCACTCAAATGCAAACACTTTCTCTCTCAAAGATAGAGATGACACAGACACTCCTGCACTTATCGTTACAAGTCACTTTAGATTTTTTTCCCTTCCTCTCTTCCGTCTTTAAAGACAGGCACAGAGCGACAGAGCCCACTCTCTCATACACATACACACGCAGTCACTGTCCCTATTATTCCCTATATTTCTGTAGAAAAGACATTTGTATAAATAAATTTAAAAACAGCGAGTATAGGACATTTATAGGTCCTTTAACTGCTCCTTCGGAAAATCGGAAAATGTACAATTTTGCATACATTACTTTCTCGAGTGTATGCATCTACAAGTGTATAAAAAGGAGTGCGAGAGGATTTCCTATTGGAATAAATCGAATTGACTCAATCCACAATATATTCGTTTGAGTTGATGGTCATGACTACAAGAGCCAAGACAAAATATCTAGACTGTATTATGAGGCACAAGATTATATACAGATATTTAGAATGATGAATTACTTTAAAGTGCAAGTACAGTAGTCCCTCCTCTTTCTCCTTGCACTGAAATATATTCCCTTTGTCTTGTCTTTTGCGAGAAATCAGAAATCAACAACTGATTCGGAAAATTCAAAATTCTGATTTCATATCCATTTTCTTTAGATGTTCCCGTTTCAAAATTTTTCAAAGGAATCACCTTTGAAACCTGCGGAATACTTGTGTCTTACACTTGACAGTTGGTTGATTTAAAAAGCGCGTAACTAGGATCTGAA
Source organism: Dicyrtomina minuta (assembly GCA_949802685.1). NCBI lineage: Eukaryota > Metazoa > Arthropoda > Collembola > Symphypleona > Dicyrtomidae > Dicyrtomina > Dicyrtomina minuta. The sequence goes on along the minus strand of OX461812.1, from coordinate 59,701,629 downwards.
CCGTATATGGATATTGTATCTGTATCGTCATCGTCTAATAGGATTCATGTCTCTCAACATTAAAAACTTGTTGACAGGGAAGTGGGGACAAAATATATAGAATATAGGTAAATCCAAAATCAGAATAGGGACAGTAAGCAGGTAAAAACTTGGTAAATAATCCAATTTCGTCATCGTTTTTGTAGCTTCCCTCAATTTTTTATTGCTCCTTGCTTATACTCATCTTTAAATATTATAAGCGATGACAGCATCAACTATCTACATGTCTCCTCGCAACTGACGATGGGAAAAATAAGAGTGTACAGACAGAGAGACAGAGAGAGAGAGAAAGAGCTTTGGGATTTCCACATATGTATTCCCGTATATTGACAATGAGCTAACATTTATTGTTTAGCTGTAAATATATGTAGAGTTTATGCCTCTGCCTGCGTCAAAGTACAGGAGGCTGTAGGAGGCTCCCGCTATGAAGCTTGTATATTTATATGAATGTGATCAAATAGGATCAGTTCAGACCGTAATAAAAGTAGGGTTTAAGAAGCTTCCTTGAGCAGTTTAGTATTGCCTCTGTCCCACAAAAAAATACCATGTGACAGCTATAATCTGTATATACGTTATACAGAGAAATACTCCCGGGTGTTGGGTAGTTGGGTAGTTGGATACTGCATAGGACACTCTCCATGCTTATAAAATATAGTGTTTGCACGGAAAGTGAAAGTAGGTGGAATTTAAAATAAATGTCTGAATTCGCTTTAGAATAAAAAAATAAAAAGTCAGGGAATGCATTGCATTTGATCTCTAAAGAAACTACAGACAGACTCCAACCAAACCGAGACCAAGCCTAAGACCAAGACCACGACGAAGCCAACAGCCAAACTACTACACACACTACACGTTAAAATGTATAGTTCGCCAGGGAAATTATTTACGTATGTAAGAGCGGAGGACTGAGACATCCAAAGACCTATAAAGGTACTTTTGTGGTTCTAAAAAGGGGAAATTGAGAAAAAACGGAAGGAGAAAAAGTGAGGATGGAAGATCGAGCATAAGAGTCTGGCCATGCCACGAAGGCAGTAGTGCCAGTAGTAGAAGGTTCTCACTAATACACGAGAATTTAGATGGGGAAAGGAGAAGGATTTAGACCCAGAGCCACCACTTTCACATTCTACGGTTTATCTATGTTTATACATCACCAGATCTACAGTCTCCATCCTTAAAATACTCTCATATGGGGGAGGGATAGACGACAGACACACACACTCTCCGCGGAAATATAATGGGACAATAGGAGTTGTGGAGAAAGTACATACATGATGAAGACGACCATTTGGAACCATTTCCTGTTTTTATTTGCCATAAGAATGGGCCAAACGGCATTATTGCGTGTGAAATATCCTGGATCCCCTTCCCAACTCATCATGACGATATGGCTACGTAGGGAAAGTGGGGAACGACATTATAACAAACAACGCAACGTGCGAGTCAACATTATTCCAGCATCAGCCCCATTGCGATGCTTTCTATTTTCTCTTTTTTTGTACTTTCCCCTTCCACTCTTCCATTACAGCATCTATTAAAAAACAAAGCTTTCTCTATTCGTCCATTTTCATCTATTGTTGTCAATGGAATTTTTTAAATCTCAAGTACCTACATAGGTTTGAGCAGGTAGCTATATCTTCTATCTACTGTGTCAAACCTCTATGTAAAAATTACTCGGGAAGCTACAAGATTCTAAGCCTTACAAGCTGATGGGAGTTTTTAGTCAAATTAATAATACTTAAAAATACTTGACAAAATAGGTCAAAAGAAGGACAGAGTAGAGCATACTGATGTAATTCATTGTGTTAGCCATATAATATTATTAGAATCGCCATCGAGAGCCTTAGCATAAAAAAAAGGGGATTACATAATAGTAAAAAAAAATCTCTGTTTCCTTACGTAGCAACATTGAGGATTTTTATGCTGGTTTGATTTGTCCACGCTTTGAGCAAGTAGAGGTGAGTTAGAAAAAGGTTCCTTCCTAATAGAGAGTAAGTAAGAGTAAGTAGCCTAGACAAAGCTTTTCCCAGTGTGGACGATATTTTTTCGTTTGGGAGCGGTAGTGGTGGCAGTGGTTGAGTAGTGGTCCTGGTTGGCTCTCCGTATCTACCATCTCCTACTTCTATGTCTCCCTCCTCATAAACTCGTCTTGGGTCTGACATTGCAAAATCCATTGCGTTAATGTCTGCTAACTCAGCCTACTTCCTTCCTTCCCGTAACATTATGTGCAACACTACATATGTAGCTTTGTAGTAGGTAGGTAGGCCCATACGGAGACGGTTCGCCTACGAATGTAAGTTAATAGTCAGTTTTTCTACTATGTATAGTTTTCACCCAGAAATAAGGACATATTACTGGCCAAGCTCCTGTACTTTTATAGAGCCATATCCAATGTAACCATTTCCCGACTCCCTAGCCTTGTTCCATGGGCTAAAATTTTCTCTTGCTTTCACCCTTGAGCTTAAAATGTAGATATCCTTTGACTTGAACGTGGAATAGCTGGAGCTAGTGACGCTCTATTCCTGCGATGGCTTAGATGGCTACTACTATGTACTACGACAACTGCTTCTACTACTACTACTACTACTACTTCTACTACTACTACTACTACTACTACTACTACTACGAGTGTGTAATTTAGACGTGTCTGTCTGTACGTGAATGCACATTAATGTCAGCTCAGCTTCTACTTAAACTGAAAATCCGAATGCAACTTACAATTAGCCACATAGCCATTCCTTCCAAACCTCGTGTCCGATCATCTTACTCTATCTATAGTGTTAAGTATATGCGCTTTGCGGCCATGCTATTTCTAACCGGAATTTTTTCAAAAATTCTGCTTAAAAGAAGCCTAAACCAAAAAAGTGGGAAAAAACTAAAAAAAACAAGCACAGCAAAAGGAGACGAAGGAAAAGAAGATTTCGCTCAGTTTGCGTGAAATTGTGCTCGAATAATGAAGCTAGTGAAAAAGTATATAGTCCAAGACACGACTCGGCTCTACGCTGCCCTGCTTTCTTCTATAGTCCTGAGTTGGCCAGCGTCTTGAGTCTTGGTGTTGGTGGTTGTGGTCTTGGTGAGTACGAAGACTTGATTGTTATTCTGTGTGGTGGTCCATCTTCGTCCCTGCTCTCTTCATGGCATTGATCCCTACGTCCTTGTTTTACTTTTTACCCTCACGATCATGACCAGGATCACGATCAAGAGTGGACGAGTACGAGAGGACCCAGAGCCAGGCCAGACCAGGCCAGACCAGAATGAGTCAACGCCGTTGCCGTATAGCTAATGCGATATATAGACGAGGGGAAATCACCACGAGTCCTCCAGCAAGAGTATTCAATGCATACATTAGAGTTAGAGGGAAGTTAGGGAAGCGAAATTTCCTCAAAAGAATCCTCTGATTTTTTCTGCTGATCAAGCACTAGTGTCGTGGTCATGATCAAGATTACTCGCGGGGATATATTATATACTGTTGTTCCTATCCCTACCCCTACTTGATATCTATACAGTCGCTCAGATTATGTTATAAAATCATTCCTTCTCCTCGTACATATACCTATGTCATTTCTGATTTCAAAGCTTCATGTCATCATCGCATCAATTTGAATTCAAATTCTAACTTGACTCACTATGTATTGACTATGACTCAATAGCGTCTAGGATCTTCTCCCGATTTCTTTTCCTCAGTTTTCATACGTTAGTACACTAGCCATGGAGCAGTACAGGGAAGGGGAAGGGGCAGACGCAGAGGCAGAGGGGAGCGAGGACCAAAAATTGTTTATAGTGAAGAAATGTTTAGTGTCAAAAAATAAACCTGAATGAAAGGCATTTAGCCTTTAATGGGAGTATGAAATGAGCCAAGTCGTTTAGTCAAATCAAGTGTCCTATTATTGAGATAGATCATAGAGCCTTCTCTCCTTCTCTCACGTATGTCTTACTCAGTGTTTGTCTACTTTTCTCCCAGAGCCCGATGCTGACTCAATGGAGAAAGTAAGTATGATAAAGTAGGGACATAAACTCCTACCGACTACCCACCTACATGCACTCCTCCAGATTTAAATGCCCGCCAAGTCAACGTGGAGCAGACAGAGGGAGAGAGAGAAAGAAGGAGAGGGAGATGAAGTAGAAGTAAAGTAGATGGAGAAAAAGATGAGAGAATGAGATAAAATATGTTTAGGATTACCATGTACGATCATGATCATTCTCGAAAATTGAGTGTTCATATTTCTCCCTTTCTCTCAACTTGTATGTACGCTCTCCCTCGTCCTGGTCCCAGTCCCACTCCCATTATATGATCCATATAATACAGACTACTGACTCCAGCGGGACTCTATACTCTCCAGCTATATATCCAGGGAAGAAAATATAAAAGAGAAAGGACAGAAAAAGAAACAAAGTAGGGAAAGTACGCCAAGAACCAAGAATCAAAAAAAATGAATGCGAGTTAAAATCTTTTTTTTTAGTTCTGCCATTCTGCTAGCTGTTGGCTGACGGTGGACGGTAAACGGGGAGCGGAAGGACCATGTCGAATTCGAATATTTTTACAGTCCTCAGCTGAGTTTTTTACTACTCTCTCTCTCTCTCTCTTACGATATGTGAACACGTTCTGTATGTATGTATGTGGAATGTGGGAGAGTTAAAAATCTGCTTGAAGAAATTGGATGAGAAACCCCCAAGTGGAAGTGGAAGTCGAAACCGACGCCGAAGCCGGAGTCTGTATATGGTCTCGAGTACTTTACATATGTACAGACTCAGACAGACTCGAGCTATGTAAAGTTATGTTTGAACCATGTGTATATGTTTGAGAACAAATACGAGGATAAAGAACAATCTGCAAACTTACTTGTTCTGCTTAGCAATATGTCTACTTCTGCCTGAGCTCCCACTACCTCAAGCTACTCCCTCGCCCCGCATCCTCAATCCTCAGCCCTCACCGATAAAAGTAGAAAGCTTAAACTAAATGTAAAAACTTGACTTTCTCTTTCCATATTTATAGCAACAGCATGGCAGTATATGCGGCTCGGCTTCAGTTATGGAGCATTGCCTTGGCATTGGCATTGGCATGGGTCTTGCTTTAAGCATTATTATTTGAATTGCTAGCTTGAGAAATGTGTGGAATTGAGAAAGAGAGAAAGCTACAAAGTTGCGGAGTGAAATTCTCTTGTTTGGTAACTTGCTGGTTTTGGTTTTGGGTTTTGGTCCGTCTCGTAGCTACGCGAGTCCCTAGTTGTGGAGTTGAATTGAGTGAGCTGGTCAGGCGTATAAAAATATTACTATAATGACTTTCTCCTTTTACTTGTGTTTTTGATTTTGATTTCCCATTCACTCTCTCTCTCTCTCTCTCTCTCTCTCTCTCTTGCACTCCCGTTGTTGGTCGGTTGGACTTAAGTCTGGGAAAAGAGTTGGGTTTAAAAGAACGAGGAGAAGGGATGATGAGGCCATGAATTTATTTGGATGGAATTATTTATTAGAATTGACTTTCTGGCTCTTATGTAATGAGTAGGATTATGTGCATGGGCTTAATCAAAAGTCGAGCAGTTGTGTCTTAATCAGGGTCCTATATGAGAGGAGAGTCACAATAACCATATGTTAGATGTAGTTTAATCAAAGTGTAAGTGTTATGACATGGAGTGCGAGTTGGTGGGTGAGAAGACGACGGGATTTTGTGCTCTGCTCCCCCCTGGATCACTCCATTCAGTTCAATTCACTCAATTGTTTTATTCTCTTAAGCGTCCGTCTACGTACAGCTGAATCAAATAATAATTCTCTGGAAGACTCAATATCCGCCATATGAAATTTTGACACAATAGAGAAAGTCACCACAAAACGAGGAAACAAGGATATTACTTGGCTTTCTAAATTGCTCAAAGAGGACATTTTACAAATTTCTCATGCACTGTTATAAAATGTTGAGAGCATATTATTTTGTAGCTTCATCCAGGGATACTGTACATTTTCGCATTTCCCTGGGAATGGCGGAAGAGGTAAGGGGACATTGGGAGTTTCATAGAGTGGAGTATGGAGTATGGAGTATGGGGCCGAGGCAATAGAAATGTTGTTGTAATCTTAATGGGCCTCCGAGTATTTACTTGAGGGATCAGAAATAAACTTGAGTTGTGTGTCTTTGCTGATACAATGATTGGCAATCAATGTGGGGAGGGAGGCTGAGCAGTGGGAATTCCGCTCCTAATGCCAAGTCTCTGTGTAGTCATTAGAAACTGAAAGTAACGATAAGTTGCTGGATGAGGTTTGGGAATCCAAGTTTGTGACGTTGATGTTATGAGCTTTCTCTCTCGCTCTCTCTCTCTCAGGCCATAGCCATATAGCCACAGCCACAAGACTCTCACTTCTGGGATGCTACCATTCAATGACATTTCAAATCAGAGACACAATCAAAATCCCAATCGACCAACATTCAAGACAAATCCAAAACCCAATCCAGCCCCTATTCCTATCCCTATCCCTAGTCCTATGTACCTTCTCCTCTCTATATGGAGTATAATATGCCCCCAATTTTTTTCCCCTTCTTCTCCTGAGGCTCATGATAAGGGAAACAAGTGATCTGGGTCGGGTGAAAGTGAACGTTGGACGTTGAGATTGTAACATATGTTCCATAATATTTTTGTTCAAACAAATCCCAAGATATTTTTTTTATTATAAGAACCATGTTCACCTTCAACGTTTAATTTATGGAGCCTCGTACTGTTACAACTCCTCTCTGAACTCTTGATAGCTCCAAAAATTAGGCATTGATAACCTACCTTTTAAAATGGGGATGTGCGTGGAGGGCGCTCCAGATTTGAAGCCTAGGATTAGACAGACCAGACGCGGAAGTGACCGACTAATTGTGCGAAGAAACCTACATGTAAGATCCGGACGGAGACAGAGACCGGAACCGGTGCCAGGAAACCATGTAGGGAATGGTCTGGTCAGGTCAGGAAATGTCAGAGGTGTTGGAGAAGCTGGCGTTAGGAAAGCAAGACCTTTAATTAGCTTTGTGAAGGATATTGGAAGGGGGCTTAACGGGTAGCGGACTAATTAGATATTTGAGTGTGAAAAGAGAGGAAATAAATGAGAGTCTCAACGCGGATGACAACAGGAGAATGAGAGTTCACTTGACTTACTATTATAGTCGTGTCTGTCTACACATATAGGAGACTCAATGAATACGCGGTGCCTATGTAGTACACACTACATACATCTATTTGTCTCCCTTATACTTTCCTTTGTACGACACATAGTCGTTCCTTTACTCTCCGTCCTCCGTGTGTCTCGACGCTCCCGACGACGCTCGTCTTATCGTTAGAAAGGAGTAGGACGACGTGATAGAACAACTAACAAACGAACATCATGGAATAATCGTCGAGAAGGGAAAAGAATGTTTCTATTCTGTCTGTTCATGGAAAACAGACAGAATCACCCTGCCGCATGCCCTCCTCCCTTATAGAAATGGAATAGAAAGAGATCAGTGTTTCCGTCTTTACATCTTTCAAGGACCGTTCTATCTCTAGTTTTATAGTATATAGTCCATAGTTTAATATTGGTTCTTCTTTTTTTGGGGGGGTCTTGCTTGGCTCTATTTCTAGGTTTGCTTCGTTTGCAGTCGATATTTCAAGATTTATCCTTCACTAACGAGTCCCTCCGCATCGATGTGGTGAAGCAAATCTCGAGCGCAAACGATGCTCTCCAAATTCTTCGTGGGATCGAGAATACAAATCGGTAAGTTCAAAAACTTTTAAATGAAATTGTGTAACATTTCAAACATAAAAATTAATTTTATTAGGAACTCTTCATTGTATTTTTCACACAATATTTTTTTAATACATGCTTTTAGAATACAAAAATAATTTATTATTAAATATCTAAAATCATAATTTAATGTTATGAGCCCGAACGCTGGCTTTCACTACTAAATGCCTACTATCATACCCCATGTGCAACACACCTATTGATTATTACTTACAAAACATACGATGGTAACTCCTGGAATCACTTTACAAAACTTTAGAGACCAATCAAGATATTGTAAGAGAATATCGAAATTGAAATCCAAATCACTAAAAGCTGTAGCAGGGGCATGGAGACAGTTATATGAAAAAAATCTGGAGGCTGACAAGGAAGCACACTTTATTTGGATGGACACTATTCCTTCTTCGTGTTGGCAAAAACATTTTTTTTGTTTTCTATCCTACAGCCACACAGTTCCAATACTTTTCGTGTCGTCGTCTTCTTCCACTTCTTTTCTTTTTCTTATAATAAAATTGAATAAAAAAGAATTGCTGGTCATGGCAATGCTCGTTTTCTAGAGCAACCTCATGCAGTTTAGGTGCGTTCCATCAGCTTCCTCTTCACTCTCGCTCCGGCTCTCTCTCCCCCTGTAAATACAAATGATTCCATCTCTACTACACTGTGTATTTGACGGGATGACACAGAGGAGAAATAAGGGAGGAGAAAGGTTTTCTTCTTGGCATTCAGAGCATTGAAATGGCATTGAAATTGTGGAAACACTCCTTGTGTAGGCAGAGAGAGAGGAAGACGAGTATGGAGAGGGAGACTCTGAGTACAAGTAGGGACGAACGAGATAGGAATAGTAGAGGCGGCGCTATTATTGAGCGATAGGAAAGTAAAGAAGATCAGATCAGAGCAGTGAGTCGTCGGTTTTTGGTTAGGTTCTGGTTACATAAATCCTGATGTCTTTTCTACTCAGTTCCATTCTAAATTTGGGTCAACTTGCCAGCAAGGATTTGTCGAATCTCTTTTCAGTAAAAGTAAAAGCAAGAATCTTAAGCGACACATTCCCTATATGTTATTACCATAGCTATTTCAAGATAAAAGTAGAGAGAGGAGAAAAAAGATTAGAAAAATCAAGGCAAGGACGAATAGGAAAATAAGCACAGAAAAGATACTACTGTAAGGAGAAGAGAAAGTAACAGATTCTTGTTGTGAGTTTTGAGCCTCCAGACCAAAAATCTTTGAAAAAAATATACACATATGCATTCTTTTAAATGTATTATATACCATTCACAGTTTTGTATTAGGTTTTGTACGTAAACAAATAGGCTCTGGAATCAATTGAAAGGAACAATCTGCCATAACTTTTTTTGAATACTACACCCCTTGGTTTGTTTTGATTTTGAACATGTAACAAAGACCATCACGACCACAACTATAGACCGTTTTATTCATAGCATAAAATTATGTAGGCATGACTAACATGGGATGTGCGGAATCTATTTCTACCCTTGCTCGTAATTCAAATTTGAATATTCTTTAAAAGAAGTATAAAATGCGAGGTACCTTCTCCGTTTCCTTTTCCTTTCCCTGTGCTCACCACAGATAGAAATAGACATGAGCTAGAGACAGGGACTAGAGAAAGTGTAAGTAATCATTCATTGAGGAGCGCGCGGAACTCTTCGCCTTCTTTACTTCTTTTTACTGTCTACAGGCTACAGATGGAGATGAGAAGACGTGAGAAGGCGCTTTTGGAAGTGTAGCTGGACTGATTTAAATGGTTTCATAAATTATTTCTACCTTCAGCTCCTTTCATTATTACGTAAAGCTCCTATTATCAGTCCCTGGCTGACGAATATTATTAGTCCCGCTTTATTTCCTCGCGCCCAGACTTTCACCTTCCAGCTGAATCTGACTACTGAAGCTACACAGACAGAGAGTGAGTGTAGACTCTTATCCTTCTATACCTTCTTAGCCAGCTTCTTCATTTTAGATCCTGCTCATCTAATGCTAAGAAGATTGTAATGCGGGGTTTGGGGTAGGGGGGGAAGCTGTAGTGTGCCTACGGTAAAAGAAAGAAGAGCAGAGATGCAAGAAAATTCTAAAATCTCCAAATATCGTTTTGTACATAAGCTTTTCTCATTCCCATCAATTTCTTACATATTTTCCTTTTATCCCAAGAATTCATGAGAGCAGAACAATTTGACAGGCTAAGGTAAAGGAAAAGCGAAGGTGAAAGTGAAAGTGGAGAAAGTGCAGAATTGAATCCTTGAAAATTTCTTAGTCAAATCATAATCCGTATACATGCACGTCTATAATTGATAAAAAACTCTTTCTCAAGGTCTAGCGTACGCTTTGATGCATTCAATTCTTACGATTGGATGTAAAAAAATGTTGAAGGAAGTCTGACAATTATTTTTTACAGAACCAAACCCAAACCCAAAGCGGTAACTTTTTGTCTTTCTTTCATTTTCTTTTGTACGCTTCTCCTTTTTTCTTTCATCGTATTTCTGGTTAGTGAGAGGGTTTCAACAGGGCTATATGGCCCAAGCAAAATTATGTATTATTATTTTCACATTAACTAACACACTGGAGAGTTTTTCAAACGACAAAATTGTCATTATTCAATAGACGAAATAAATTTAAATTCCTTCTATTTTAAATCCATATCTTAAATCGTATTATTTTATCTTTCTCTACACTCCCACTCAGCGCGTTTGTGAAAGATTTTAATCAAAAATTGATGGTGAAAAATGGGAAAACCATTAGAGTTACGGATATAAGCTCCTTTCCAAAATATTACATGGAAGGAAATTTATTTCACATTTATTCCTTGTTACAAAGCTTAAGTATTGAAATTTGAAAGTGTTGTGTATGCATAGGGATTTGATATAGTCGTAAATTATAGAGTTTGCACTCTGTGCATTTATACAAAAGTGAAACGTGCAAGATTGGAGAGAAGATATTTAATTCAACTACAATGATTCTTAAGTCTTGGAATAGGAGAAAAGCAAGCGTAATTAAAACCAAAGAAAACTCTCGGCGGCTTTCAATTACCGAGTCAGTTCTCATACGCTCTTAATATTTAAATTACATATGCATTTTCACATTTTACCGCTAAGGCAAGAAAATACTATAGTCCTCATACTAGTGAATTTAAATGAGGAGTTTGGAGGGCAAAGCTCTATAAAAAATCACACCTTATACTTTTTTTGTGAGCTTTTGTGAATCTTTTCCTCCTCAGTGCATATCCTCATCATTATCATACGAAGACTATAGTGCTACGCGTATTCTTTCATTACATGGTTTCAATGACGGCGTGTGGGGAAAGTACTTATAAACTTACGATTAGAGAGAAAGTGAGAGAGAGAGAGAGAGAGAGAGAAAGTAAGCAAGTAAATAATTGAGGAGGGCAGGAAGGATTCCTGAGGTTGTTTGGTTTTACTTTTCAATGGATACACTCTTAGAATGCAAGTGAGGGAGTAAAGGAGAAAAGGGTAAAAGTAAAGATAGGGATTGGGTCTCTAACTTTAATTCTAACTCTTGTGAAGGTACTTTAGGAAGGTGGTAAAGTTGACAATGGAGGATTGAACTGAGGCTCACAATATTAAGGTGGTTCGTTGGTTTGGTTTGGTTTGCTTCCTTGTTGACGGCGGCTGAAGTGAAACCAAGTGTGTTGACCCATGGATTTGAGTCTCCATTGGGAGTGCTCCCTGGGTTCTTCACAAGATTTCTTGAGTTGAGTCAAACAAGAGAATAACTGAAATGGGAAAACAGGGAAAAGACTGACATGATGGGAGAGAGAGACTACAGTGGAGAAAGTCCCTCAACTATAAAATAGTAATACACTCTCCGTCAGTGTATGTACAGAGTGTCTACAGTCGGGAGATAAATATAGGGAAACTTGCCCTGTCCAAACAAGGATACATCTTTTATACATTTAAGCGTTTATATACCTATTAAGCATCTGCGTGTGTGCACTTGAGTAAGAACTACAGATTAAGTCTTAACTGAATACGGGATTATGATATGGGGAGAGTCCCAATGTTGCCATTGGAACCCGATGCTATACAGTGGTTATACACTGAAATCTCTCAGTAGACGAGTATCATCATCTATCTCAAGTCAAGAGAAAGCTCGTCATACATATTTAAACACCATAGTAGAAAAAAGACGGAGCACTACAGACTACAGAGCTATATACCTATACTCAGTCATTCCTTTTCCTGGCTCTGGGTCTGGGTCTGGGACGGGGTCCGGGTTTGGGGCTGGAGTCTCGAACCGAGTCTGGCCACTCTTTCCTATCACGTACAAGTAATGAAAGCCGTAAACATAAAGTAAAATAATCAAATATCGTTGCATAGTTAATATCCGGTAGATTCAAGTGCTAACATGCTTTCGGTCATGTGAAAGCATGGATTTAATGGATAAATAATTTCCCTCTCTTTCACTCCCTCTCTCTCGCTCACTGTCTCGCATTCACCATCAACATATTTTTAGGTTAAAGCTACATACACACATTAAAAAATACGATATGCATATGAAGAGTTTTTTGGCAAAACGGGATAAGTCCATCAAAGCAAATTTTACAGGAACAACGAAAAACGAATCAGTGGTGACAGGTTGAGTTTTCGTAACTCAATTTTTTTCTACAGGTACTGCGTCTAACGAAGCGTAATTACACGTAGTTTCATAATTCTAGGCCGACTTTTGAATATTTTAGAACATTTCCAAAAATTAAGATTTGTGGACTTATCCCGTTTTGCCAAAAAATAAATAACTTAACATGGGGTAAAAAGTCCGTGACATGAAATTTTAATCATTTTGAATGAAATTTCTTTCTTTACATAAAAACATTAACGCACGGCAATTGTCTTCTACAAACTACGAAAACACTCAAAAACCAAATTTAAATCAGAAATGCAGGTTTTAGGTGGACTTATCCCATTTTGCCAAAAATTATTTAATGGACGTATCCCGTTTTGCCAAAAAACGAAATTTGGGCTATTTTTTAAAATTGCTTTGGTTGAACTTTGACCTTTACCATTCAACACAGTAATGTATCTAGTTGAATAGAACAAATAACACAAATAATCTCATTTTTTAAAAAAATGGACTTATCCCGTTTTGCCAACAAACTCTTCGTATGTACACTGGCTCAGGCTGCCACTGCATATTTAGTCTGAGTACTTCATTTCATAATCTACTCCATGTATGAGCTTTTTTTGTCTGTCAGGATGACTTTGATGATGCCCTGTAGAAAATTTATTAGTTTCCCAAACCCAGACTAAGGCAATAAGTGTGGTGTATCTCTTTACTACGCATTATGAGCACAAAATAAATTCATCTACATACTTAATAACATGAATGGGCAACTTTCAAATTTCTTTCTCATATTTATTTTCAGCGGGCAATATCCTCCAAGTCGGTTGTGTTACAATAGACGGGATTATAGCTACTTAATTATATGCCATAAATATACAATACCGTGCATAGTAAATAAAATACAAGAGGAAACAACCGTGGGCTCTATAGATATATTTATTCTTAGATCCGCCTAGCCAAGTTACACTGATTTATCCATTGAAAAAGTGTATGAAGGTCCTGGAGTATTATTAATGCATACTTAAAAATATGAAAGTCATTTATAGTTAATTTGTAACCCCAGGACTATTCTTTTCTGTGTATGCGAGGAGTCTCTCTTAATTTCATCACTTTTTTTTCTTCACATTACATAATGCAACTAAACAAGAACTGAGCGCAACTAAGCAAAAGTGAGTAAATAAGACGGCTCTACTTTTTAATGAGAATTTGGAGCTCCGAGAAGTGTCCCAAGTAATGACAAAATGAAAATGTATGCCTTGAATTGCCTTGTTGATAATGCGTGTGTTTGTACTGAGGGGGGCTTTCTCTCCTTTCCACACACCACATTTCACGCTGGAGTAGTGATGGTGAACATGTGATTTGAATTGTGTGATGATCTATAATAAAGATGTGTGTGTCTGTCCTTCTGTTCCCTTTTTCAACGCAGTGTTTTTACTGGGGAGTGTGGCGGTGAAAGTACATAGAGTTTGAATGTGCTTCAATGTACACACATGCATGAAGCTGCTCCTCCTGACGACATGAGTGCCTCCATGTGTTTATATACCAGAAAGAGAGGGAGAGAGAGAGCGTAAAAAAGGTTAGCAAAACCGCCAATGCCATTGTCGACTGCCGCCACGGCTCCTTTGACACCCCGACCAGTCCTACAGGGGTAGAGAGGAGAATTTATTCAAGAGCTAAGATGTGAAGTTATTGTTACGATGAGACTTCCCGCAGGCACAACATCAAAACGCACTTTGCCCTTTCCTTTCTCTTTACCGTCACTGTTCAGAGTGGCGCCCATTCCAAACTCTTAGCTCTCTCTCTCTCCAAGCAGCAGTAGCAGCAGTAGCAGTAGGCAAGCACTTCGTTCTGATTCCATTTGGGTTTTGGATCCCATATCATTCCTCTCTCCACCCTTCGTTCCTGCTCAAGACTCTACAGAACAGAACCAACTGGAATAGTTTGAGCGTAGATTTTTATACGGGTCTATGAGTACGACTAGGACCATCATCATCATACAACATGTTTGTCCTCAACTCTCACACGCCTCAAAAAACACGGAGCAAACCAAAGGAACTGAGAGAACAATATCTTTATCATTTTTTGTCAAAGTTTCTCATGCCCGTGAAATGACTTTCTCCTTTTATATTATATGACTCACATGGAGAATTCGATTCTCACATTAAACTTTAAAATCAAGTTTGTTGAGAGAAAATACATCATTTAAACTCGACAAAAAAATAAGTAAAATATTTTAGTTGATGATGGAGACACACTTGTCCTGTGCTTGTCGTAAATCTCCTTGAAAACTTTCACTATTTTTGGTTTTTAAATTCCAAACTCATGTGAATTTGTCTGACGTATAATTTACATTTTAGTTTTAAAAAATATTTCACAGGATTCAAAAATGTGATATGCCTTCACGTTATTATTACAACTCACATGAACTAATTATATATGCATAAGAACACGGTAACATAAAGTAACAAAGTGTTTTAGATTTATTCTTTGTAGTACATTTGTTTATGCATCCCAGAACAGGTTCTGTTGTTTAACAAAGCTAAAAACGTTGAGTTTTTTTAGGGAAACAATACAAAGAGAGAATTGTTTAATATTTTTGTATGTATTTACTAACTACCGGGATGTGTATCAAAAGGAGATTCATATTTTGTAGAGTGGGCGGCTGCTTTGAAAGTTTGAGTGTAATATGATAAAATAGAAACGACGACAAAGTTTTGCACAAATTGAACTTGTACGTATTTTGAAGAGAAGTTGTGGAGCGACGACGACTGACTCTGGATTCTGGATGACGATACAGTGGCTGGTGAAAGTTTAAGAGTGTCATCAAGTCTGTGTCTGTCTCTGTCCGCTCCCATACGATTGAATGACAAGGACAACTTTTGGATGCCCCTTTCCTCTTCTGTTTCCAATTCTATTATGTCTACGATCATCATCATCATCTTGTCCTCCCTCTTTGTCCGCGTACTTGTGGCTTGAAGGACGGAAAGAAGACTACAACATCGAGTTTCTATTCTCATTCTCCTCCTCAACCAAAGGAGAAAGTAGGAAAATAATGTGTGGCAGAACTAACATATTTTCTTCATTCCGAGTTTTCTTTTTTTTCTTTTTTCCTATCGACGTTCCTTTTAGTTTACATTTAAAATAATGTTAAATCAGAGAAAGTTTAACTTGCTCTGATTTTGGTCTGCGTTTGTACTGCAGAGAATGCTTTTTGATTTATTGGAAACAAAGTATTGTTCCATTTTAATAAATGGCAATTCATTTACAACCTAGTCATAATTTTATTGTGAACATGATAATGAGTCATGGGAGAATGAGCTGCTTTGAGCACAATTTTCAAGTAATTTTAAATTCCAATTCTAAACTGCATAGTAGGATAATGGACTTAACGGGAAGGACGGATGCATTGAGAGAAATGAGTAAGAGAGTATCGCAGGAGAGAGAGGCTCCACGGAAGGTTATTGAGGGCGGAATACAAATTGGTATAGAATGGACAACCCAAAGACTCAATTAGCCAGAAGAGAACAATTTGCAATGAACACTGGTTATCATAATGCTATTCTTGCTTTCTCTTTCCCTCCTATTCATGTCTCTAGAGACGAACAACTGTCTCCTACTTCTCCATCTTCCTCCTTTCTCAAACCTTCTCGTATCTTCAACATCCTTCTTTTGACTAAAGTTCCTTTTCTCTTTTCCCCATTTTCTCGAATCCATGCATGACTTTCATTTTACTTTTGCCAATCTTCTATTTTGTAACACACTGAGACGATGAGAGAGGGAGAGTAAGTGAGAGAGCTCAGACTAACAATAAGTCCCATAGCCAAAGACAAGCCTTTTGTAATTCAGTATAAACTAAAACTATTGCAAGTTTCTTATGTCTTTCTTCTTGTCTTTTTTGAAATCAATGAGATCAAATTGGACTCTGAGAAAATACTCAGGTTTTGGACGTGCCTACTAACTTCATAGCTCTCCTATATAGCGTCTCCTTAGTCGTGGATGATTTTATTTTAGATGATGTGGTGGATCTGACAAGATTGTATTTGGTGAGAGAGACATGCAGAGAGTGGGATGTAGGGAGAGAGAAGTCAAAGTCAACAATTCGTTTGCGGGGAGTCATTTTATGAGCCGGAACTCGTCTTGTCTACTTTCTCTCCAGTGTCATTCGTCTAATTAAACACGAAAGGATTTCTTCTATGGATTTTTCCTTCTTTATCTCTCACTCCCTCACTTCGTCCCTCTTAATGGACAAACTTTACATCATTTTTAACCCAAACAAATCCAATACCAAGCCCATGAAAACGGTATCTCATAGTATGGATATAAGATTAAAACAAAATCAACTCTTTCAGTAAGAAATTCGGGGAAAAGTCATTTAAGGTGTAAAGCAGTATGAATAAAAGGCACATAGTTTTTTTCACGTTCCAATATTTTAGAATTAGAAATTATTTCACAAAGTTCCTATGAATCGTATTTTGCACAAAAACAATTCAAATTCAAAAATAAAATAAGTAGAGAGGAAATCAAAGGATGAGGCCGGCCTGGATCTCAATTTATCTTCCGCTTCCTCTCTTTCTCTGACTCTCTCTGACTCTTTGCTCTGGTTGGGAAGAGAAAAAGAAAGGAGAGCTGAGTCAACAAGAAAGCAAGAGGTAGAATGTGGAGGCTGTGGGAAAGGAGAAAGAAGGGAGGTAAAAGTCGTTGATATTAACCTCTAACTTGACTAAATTTTCCACTCTTTCCCCAGTGAGTCATGTAAGAAGCGTCGCTAAGTCCGTATTTCCCGTCTTACCTCCAACCTTCCTCACTCCTTTCTTGGGCTCTATTGGATTCTTGTACACTACAGTGAATAGTAGTAGCGTTGCTGTATAAATAAATAAGGGAGAAAGAGTGGAGGCATTGGAGTTATGTGTACATTTCCATGGACACGCCTCACCGACCCTGAATACGTCTTCATTCAAACCCCACCGACTGTGACTTCATTAAACGTTTACTCAATATTTCTTATATATCTTTGATCTTCTGGTAGTCAAATGTGTGTAGCTGTGGAGAGTTTGAGTTGGTACAGTAGGATGCTGACGGTGAGGATCCCCGTGGCAAGAGCCTATAGTTGGCAGTTGATAGTTGTGTTCCAAGTACACAGATTCATGTCATGTGTATCACTTTCACTCCCAGACCTTTCTTCATCTACTTTACTTTTATCAACTTTCTCCTGAATGATAGTCGACCTTGCGGCTTTTGATATAAAACAAATATAAGCAATTTTCATATCATACAGTACAGTAGGTAGTTTATCGCGAATGTATCCCTTCTCCTTCTCAGTATAAAATAGAAAGGTGTTTATAAAAACTTTTGCTCCTTCAAAACCCTTTTTCTTCCTTTCTCAACAACGATTATATTTTTCTATGCAGTTGGGAAAGAATATAGTATCATAAAAACCAGAAAATAAAGCAAAATACAAATTTCAATTAAAAAGTGAAAGTCCCTATGGAAAAAAAGTAGATATTTTACTTTATTTTCTGTTATATACAAGGTATATACATTACTTTTTTTTAAAGTTAAATTCTGCAACTTTTTGAAGGTGTAGGTGACAGAGGTGTCATTTTAAAAACGATTGTCAGTAACATGTGTGTAAATTTACTTATAAAAAGGTGTTTGTAGTGCATTTTGGACTTTGGGACAGGAGTGAAATTGGAAATGAAAAAGTTTTTTGGTACGAAAGTAGATATCATATTTTGAGACTATACTATGATTGCTACTATACTATGTGTGCTACATAGTAAGTGTTATATATATAATATATATGTAAAGCAAAAGGGCTCAACATAATAATAATATGCATTTACATATTATGTATGTCTTATGTGAGACAAACTTTTAACTTTGGCATCAACAACTTTTTGGTTTGAAATCAAAGTTGAATTTATGTACAACGTATAAATATTTGATTTCTTGAGGAACTGTATGTACTTCATTTGATGTGTGGAGAATCTTAGTCTTGACATATATTTGATATCCTTGGCGAGAATATGGGAATACTGAGTAGTAAGCTGGCGGGAGTTTCTGGGTTGTGAAAGTGAATTTGAGAGATGGCAGAGAGAAGAGGAACGAGTGAGGTAACCAGGACAGGAAAAAGGAGAATAAAGGAAGAGGAAGGAGGCAGTTCGCGTAGTTGATGATTCTTGAACTTGAGCGTTTTATTTTTTATGCACACTGCATCTTCTCCTTTTCTTTCCCCGGCCCGGCTTGGCTACTGAGGGAAAGGGAAGGTGGTTCCTTGTAGAAATCTTTCTAGATATCCATGATTCTTGGCCTCGGCCGTACAAGTGTAATATTCAGATATTCCAACTCGTGGAAGAAGATGTATGAGTAAATAGTAGAGTAATATAGACATGAATCCGATGAAAGTGGAAGTGAAAGTGAAGGGAATATAGTTGGATGGGGATTTATTATTTCCTATACATGTACAACCTCCCATTATAGTCAATAGGGGCACATTGTAGCCAAGTAATATCCAAAATCTAAATCGAAATGGAGTAGGTTCGTGTATATTATGTATTGTGTGGTCCTTTGGATACCGTGCTGAGAGGACGAGAGCTATGTATAATGCATAGACATTTATATACGCATGTGAATTTACGTTTGTTTAACCGCATATGTAAGTTTGACTACACACAGAGGGATATATGCACATGGCTCAAGGTTCCGTTTCGCTAGTTTAGTTTCCAGGTTTGGATTTGGATTTGGTTCTGCGGCTCTGCTCTGCTCTGGTTTGATATCCTTTGGTTTGTACACGGCAAAAATACAGATGTGAGTCGTATTCAATTATTGCTGTCTTCGTAAATCTTGGTCCGTCCAATTCTTTTTCTTTCCCCATGTCCATTCAAGCTTTTTCTTTTGAAAGGGCCCAACGCCGAAGCCGACAAGGAAAACAAGGAAAAGGGGAGAAAGTCATTGTGAAATACTTTCCCTCGTCCTCCGCCACAACTCTCAAGCTCTGCGGATGTCAACTCTTAAGTGTTCTACAGGGTACTACTTGAAGCATATGCACAGCCAAGCGTTTAGAAGCTCACGTAATTTCTATTTAGATACATAACATAAGGATAACCCCTCATGTCGGTGTTGGTGGTGGTGTTGGTGGTTGTAGCGGTGAGAAGGCGTGTGCAAATTAGGGTGACTTAGCCTAGCGTAATTTGATTCAAGAATAATTATATTATAATTATACAAATATAGTTCCGTTTGAAGAGAAATCTTTCCATTTTAGCTTTCCAACTAACAATAAGACGTAAATAATAAAGGTTATGTAATTTTGGTGCTGACTACATAAACAAAATCTCTAATCATTATTATTTTTGCGATTTAATTTGTTTTTTACCAGGTGGGCTCCCAAATATGTCGTCCTTGACTGCCCCGCTCCACTTGCACAAGATGTGATCATTAAGCACGTTCAAGATGTTCATATGGGACGAAGAACCTATCATTATCTATTATCAGGCCTGGTAAGAGTTCTTACTATTTGATTACTATAAATTTTAATTTTTTTACACCTCTTATTACATAGTATACATATGTAGAAATATTTTTAATTTTGTATTTTTTCCTCATTATTACGACTAAATTTGAAAATTTTTTAAACTATTTATACTTGGAGTGAATTATTGTGTCTCCTTATAAGCACTTTCACCATATTGCTACGACGATAGGACAGTTTGCAAGTTGCACACTTTTAAAAAAGCTAAACAAACGTGAAGGCGAGAGAGAGAGGAGGACGCATGGCTCAATATAAATGATGTACACACAGAATTCGAGATGGGAATGAGTGGGATCAGGAGGCGAGAATCAGAATGGGAGTAGGAATCCCCTCATACATTTAGACTTGATGGGCTCTCGGTGTGAATTAATAAGTGCATGTGGATTCATGTGAGGGTATTGATAACTTATTGGTGCGTGTAGCTCACGTGCCCTGCGTCTCTTTCTCTCTCTCTCTCTCAAAGCTTTCACTCACACTCACACAGGGGAAGTGTACATTCTCTAGTCGACAGTGAGAGCGTCGGTAAGAGTGCCTAAGAGTTTAAGTTTTAGTTGGGGTATCTAGTAAATGGGAAATGTGCGCTTTGGTGAGCACATGGGAGAAAGTAGTTAGCGAAATGTAAATGTGTGGAGAGAGTAATGTATACATGGAATAATGGAATACACAATATATAGACCGACTATGATAGAGAGTAGAGTGAGTACAGAGCTATTATTAGACAGGAGAAAGGGCTCCGCCTATGTAAGGATGAGGCTGGATAGATTTGTAGAGTAAATTGTAGAGGAGTAATTCGATTTGCATATCGGTGAAAGTAAAATGATCTCTATGTTTGTGGGATTTGGCGTGTTGGTTGGTTTTGTGTAGGCAATGGATGAGCCTTGGGAGTCGTCCATTGTGGAATATGGCGCAGTTAATGTCACGGGTTTCCGAATAGTCAACCCCACGCGACGATACGTCCGGGATTTCCTCAAGAAATGGACTCAACTCGATGCTGACAATTTCCCTGGGGCTGGACGCAACTACATTTCAGTGAGCTCTTCAATCTCTCAAATATCTTCTTTTATATATACATAACATACATATATATTTACTTTTTTACTCGGTCCGCCACAAACCATACAAACAAAATATGGGTCCTATCAGCTTCCTTATCTTACGTTAGTAGCTGTGCATATGAAAATGTATCTCAGTATCATTGTCGCTTAAAATGCGAAAATACAATCTGCTTTATAAATGCAAGGAGCTCCACTTTTTCTTCTTCTTAAACTTTAAGAAAACAGAGGAATAGACGAGACGATAGAGGAATATTTACATTTTCTATTGAAGCTATGTGTATTTCAAAACATATTTTCACATGTTTGAGGTTTCTAGTATTCGAGGAATAGCTCTTTTTAATTTTTAATTTAATATTTGTCCTCCAATTAAAACGTCAACTATTAGTGCGTTAATTTGTTTGAAGTAAAATGAAAGCTGCTATATCCATGTCCGCAAATACCTATTGCATTACCTATGAAGAAGCAATTCTAATTCTAGGGACATTAGTTTTCAAAATATTTAAAGCCTATAGTAATGACAGCAGTGTTATACATATTTCCCGCGCTCATTACGTCCTTTTAGGTTCTTCAAGGACTATGCTAAAAAATTAAGGAGTATTCTGGAAATTCCCAAATAGAACTTTCAAAATAAAAAATTCATTTCATTCAAACACCACAGAAATTTTAAAAAAATATCAAAACTAAATATTCGTGTAACAATACATCAAAGTTAAAGATCCCAAATAAATATCGTGTGAGAGATGCATAAAATAAGAAATCAAAATGCTTCGTAAAATGCTTAGAGGATCAACTATGATCTATATTTAACATTATTATGGCTATGTAAAAATTGACCAACAAGTTTTTTAAAGTTGATATTGGAATTATATTATTTACTATAGTAATATGCTAGTAGCCTTGAGCTAAAAACTGCAATAAACGACATTCAAGATTCGTGAATCATGATGGACCATCAGTCCGCTTATACTATTAAGGATTAGAGAATATAATTGTTTGTATTGAACTGTATGACATTGCAATTGTGCAACAGTGGTTTCATAAAATTTTCTCTCTGAAACATTGTTAATATCGTGTGTGAAGAACCAAAATGACCCATATCCAATTTAAGCCCGAATCAAAATGAGCTATGTCGTATAAACAAAATGAGAAACATACGTAAAATGTTAATTACGAGTTTTTAAAAAGGTGCAAAATGTTATAATTCCATGTTTTTGAAAAGTGTAAAATGTTCTAATTCCATGTTTATGAAAAGATGCAAAATGTTCTACTTCAATGTTTTGGAAAAGTGTAAAATTTTCTAATTCCATGTTTTTGAAAAGTGTAAAATGTTCTAATCCCTTGTTTTTGAAAAGTGCAAAGTAGTCTATTTAAATGCTTTAAATGCATGTTTAAATATTTTTGTAGATAGTGGTTATTGTTTTTAGCTAAAAATGGATATGGGTAATTTTGGATCCTCCGAGACGATATGAACCGTTAGGTAAAAATTGTACCGTAAAGGCGTAAATATCAGTAATATATCTGGTTGATTAGAAACAAGTGTATTGAGTGTATTGTGCATTCAAAAGGGATATATGCATTTGTGTGACTTCATCTAAAAGTGTGTGCTCTCATCTCTACGTGAGTGACCCGTAAAAGAGTATCCACAAGATACCGACAACTTCCAAGCTAACAGTAATAAGCAAGACATGAGATAAAAAAAGCCTTACGAATTCCTCCCGCCCCATTCTTTTTATGTTCCATGCAATTAAGACTTGAGACTACAGAAGAAAAGGAGAAAGAAGAAGAAGAAACGAAAGAAGAAAATGCGATGCAGAGGAAAATAAGGCAAATAAAGTAGGAGAAAAAAAAATCCTAAAAATACATTTAAGCAATTAAACTATACTCAAGGGTACAGGAGATCTACTCCTATATAGACTTGACTAAAATGGAGTGTACAAAGAGACTCAGAGTAAATTGTCTTTGTTTCCCGATGCCACTTAACAAAATGACCGCACTTTTGGTTCTATCATGGGCTATAATTTTTCAAGCTCAACATTTTCCACCGCTTCCCACATTTTTGCCAGCTACCCGACTCCGACTCCGACTCCGACTCCTTCTCTCTCTCTCTCTCTCTTTCTCTCTGTTTCATGTACAATCTCGAGCTAAGCGGACGAAATTTTTTTCGCAAGTTGAAGTTTCCTCTATGCTCTTCAATTAGCAAGGAAAAGACAGTGAAAGTCGTGGTAGTGGATGTTCAAAGGATGGAGTTCTGTGTTGTAGACTACAGACTACAGAGTATGGAGAATGCGGGACATGTAGTAGTGAAATTCTTGGAGTAATGTAGTTCTCATTGGGATGAATGTATAGCCACTTGTTGTAGCCATCAGAGCATTTAGAATACATTTATACAAATTATACAAAACATAAAAATTTTCCTTCATAGTAGTCACTCGTGTACATAAAGTATCTCTATTTATATTTTTGACGGTAAAAAATTCACACACTTTCTCCAGACCCAGACATTGAAAGTCTATACTATGTTATGTACATTATGGAGCTCCCACTATGTTGTCTACATTATGGGCCATGGATTCATCTGGTCTGGTTTTTTCCCTCCTTATAGGCGAAGAATACAGGACAAGTAGAGGAACATTTTAATTTATTCCAAAGTATTACTAATGACTGTCACGTATTTTCTAAGCTGAAAGATTTTCCCCTCTCGTGTATTTTTTCCTTGGTAGCTTCCTTCTCCTCCCTTGTCTCCCATGTCTTTCTTTGGACTACATTTGACTTGAATCTGAATTGGAATTTTATCAAAAGACTTTCTCTCGAGTCCTCACAATCCCAAATAGTAGATAATAGTTTGGAGTATGAAATGAAAATATATTATTTGACTCACAAGTTTTATACTTTACAACCGAACCCAACCAAGAACTAGAAACAACTTGATGAAATTAAAAGTTGCCCCTGCCACTGACTACTGACTGCCACTGCCATCCCCTTCCTCACTATGTCCCTCTTCTCTCTCTCTCTCTCTCTCTCTCTCTCTCTCTCTCTCTCTCTCTCTTCTTTAAATCTCAACCTTTATTGCGTATATATGTACACTTTCTCCGGCTTTCTTTCTCGTTTCTATTTTCTTTTCCTCACAATATTCTGTTTTCCTTCTTCATATTGTGTACATTCTTCATTTGTTTGTAAAAACGAATGAAAAAAAGAGATATTCATATCTTCACCGGAAACCGGAATTATAAATACAAAAGAGAAAGGAAAAGCTACATGTAAAGCGCTAAACATGGATTTGATCTCCGTTTTTGTTGCTTTATTCTATCTACGTTCCACTTGTGAGCTTGATTTGATTTTTAAAACTTATGTGGAGTAGCACTTTCTCCAATTTCCTCCAGTTCCATCATATTATGCCAAGTAGAATAATTCTCTTCTAAAACTGAAGGATGCCACAATACAAGTTCAATTTAGAGAATAGTAAGCATTTGGTCCTACTACTTACCATTAGGCTATACATATATGTATATAGATATTTTTGAATTTTTGATTTTTTTATTGTACAGGGTAAGGCTGAGACGTGGAAGAACACTAAAAAAAGAGTTGTTTGTATTTACTTGTCTTATTGTGAGTAGTTGTGAGAGCGAGGAGGAGTGACTTATGGTTATGGACAGTGTGTGTAGGGGGGGGGACTGTGTGGGTTGTATGTATAGAGGACAGCAAAATGGATATATTAAAGTTTGAAGGGAGAATGCGAGGGAGAGAAAGAGGAAGGGAAGGTTCAACTCGGAGCCAAGGCACACATCTGAGTAACTCAAGTAGCAATTTTGGAGAGAAAAAACTCGTGGAAACTAAAGATTGAATTCCTTACATGCTCCTTATTTCTTTTTCTTAGTAAAATAAAAATAAGTTTTCCTTCACTATCTTGAGCCTTGAGGAACGTAGAGTGCAAGTAGGAACATTCCACGGACTATCAACTGCATGTTTTTGATGTATGCATATAGGGAAGGTATGTACTTCCGCTTCCTCCACGTCTTATGGACTACATCTAAATATCTGAATTCTATTTGATGTAGACTGGTTACTGGTTTACATAAGATGAGATCGTATCGTATGGCGTCAGGTCGAGGCAGTAGTCGTGTTTTCATGTTCGTTTTCCTAGTCGCTGTAGTATTGTGGAATGGTAAGAATGGTACTGGTATATAGCATATAGCTCTCTACTATAAGGCCCTCACTTTCCCTTTTAGTTTTATACTGTTTTTAAAGCTCTGTACGTACGTAAATACGTACATACAAACAATATTTTTGTTATCTATATACCTCCAACGTTCTCGTTTTCCATTCTCCATCCTGTGTAATCTGACGTTGGATTTGGGATTTTGGATTTGGATTTGGCTCTCGTAGTTCCTTCCAGACTCAACCTTCACAACTTCGCTCTAGATTTATGCTCTAAACTTTGGTTTCTCCGAGTCAAGTCAAAACATCTATATGTATATATATATGTACACAAACATAAGCAAAAAAAAGAGAGAAAGCATGTGGAACAAGTGTTTGAAGTTTAGTTTAGGTTCCCATTTTACTAAACGGCTCACACGCACCATTTTTTATCTCGTCCAAGTTTAAGTACATTTGTGTGTACTGTGAGTCTCAGGCTTAAGCTTATACAAATGCACAAGCCGGGACCAAATCCAGCAGCTCATGTACATGCTCTCCTATTCTACTCCCTCCTTCTTACTATTACTTTTATTTTGGCTATGGATTGAATCTTGTGATATATCTTGTGATTGAATAATGTAATCCATCTCTTCTTGCATATCTATGGCTGGATTTAGACATGATTGTCGAAGGGAAGTGCATTAGCTATTTCTCCCCACGACGGCCACGACACGCATTCATGTGCTTTCTCCTCAATTTCTCCAGAGGAATGTTAGTGAGCTGGATGAAAATGAAAAGATGCCAATATCTAAATACAAGTATCATAAAAGTTTCTTCATTCAATTCATATTTACTCTCCGCCCAAGCTCACGTACAACCAAGTTCACTTGCAGGCGGACACCGGAAGCTACCAGTTACAGTAGCGTAGCATAACTCCATGGATCTCACTCTTTCTCTGTAGTGTAAAGATGTGAAAGCTGTGTGGAACAAAATGTGGACGCGAAGACTGGAATCATGTGTCAAAAGCAGTAAAAGGAAGATATAATAGGAAAGAGAGAGAGAGTGAGTAAAATGTTCAGACTCAGAATTGAAACGACGAGAGGAAGAAGAAATCTGAGGAGAGTGTGAGTGTGTGTGTAAAGTACATAAAAAAACTAGAAGAAAGAAGCGAAATCTGTTATAAAACTATCTGTGACATCTGAGCAAATCGACTGCATTTGACTTTGATGGTGGATGTAGTCGAGGAGCTCGGTTGGAGTAAGTAACCATGTTATTTTCACTGTACTTTCACTCACATGCACTTTCTTCTTGTCCTTTAAAGCTACACAAACTGGAGCTTCCTACACACGTGGGGAAAAGTTATAGTAAACAAAAAATCTCCTTGGCTTTTATTCTGCCCTTGATTTTTATTGCACCGTATTACCGTAATGTCGTCTAGGATGAGCTCCCTCTTATTTCGTATAAATATTACGCGTATCAAACGTAATTAATGTGATGTTTACTCACATAACCCACGTCCTCAAATCCTCAAATATTTAAATCAAATAAAACCTTCATATTTTGGTACTAGATGCAAACTTATACTTTTTTTGTATTTGGAAATGCTGAAGAATATAAAATACCAAAGATGCATTTTTTATGCTCCTTTTCCATTCCAACTCATATTAAGTTGATATTTTGTTCAGTTAAAAGTTTAAAAGGGGAAACATGTAAAGTCAAATAAACTACGACAGACATTTTCGGATTTATGAAATACTATTGTGCTTTCTCTTGTAAAAGTTGCTTCTCAAATGTTTTCCATATTATGACATAATATATACGTTTCCCAATACGATGATATTGAGCTCAACACATGTGGGCTGAGACAGTTGAATGCAAATAAGTGCATCTACGCAATGCCACTCTTGTATCTGTTTTCCATAATATAATATCGAGTATTAGTTTCTTATATTTTTGTAATAATCTCTCTAGGAATGGAAATATGAGCCAACAACAATACGCAGATTTCCTGGACCATTTTTGCAACTAAAAATAATATCCTATTTTTACACCGTAACCGTCTGAGTACACAATTCCATATGCACGCCGAGGAGAAAATTTAAATACCGGGAAGTGGTGAAAGTTACGATATGATTACACACATCTTGTTGAACTAATATGAGAAGTTAATATGGACTACATATGATATAACATTCGATAAAATAGCATGTGACTTTTATATGAGGATATAACGATAACAATAACCATGAGAATACATACTCACAAAAATGTCGCCTATAAGTAAGCAATGCTCTCAGTCTTGTGATATTCGTGTCACATGGAACGTGTGTAGTTTTTATTAAAAGCCATGCAATTCTATTTTAAATGCTCCTCCAGCCGTTCCTTTTTGTATTGTATCCTTGTACCCTTGTTGTTCTCCGTAGCAGCACTGCAAAATTATGTATATTGACTGTTTCTGTATTCATTTTAGTGGTGCGGAGATGTGCTTGAGCATGTTACTTTATTCGTGTAGATATGTGTGTGTGTGCTGCATACTGAATAAATATAAGAATATATTTATGCTCATGGCTTTCGTCTGATAGTATCAATGTCACAATAAATGGAAGACTTGAGCTACAAACAAACACATATTATGCTTAGTATATCCATTTGACTTAAAACGCAAACGGTGCTTCCACTCATTCACACATGTAAGAAACATTCCAGTTTTTCTCACTGTATTTCCTCTGACAAAGAATGCTAATCGTGTATATATTAGGTAAGTGTAGTTATATTTATGGAGTCGCCAAGTATTCTCAAATGAAGTAAAATTATAAATTTAACAGGCGATATATGAACAGCACACGGAGAAAGTGAGATATTCACTAGATAGGTACATACTTTTTTTTCCTAGTGCGCTATTGAGTGTATTATAAAGTAGAAAATGTGTAGCCGCGCGCTTTAAAATGAAGTTACATATTGCATGAAAATGAGCCGTGTACATAAAGGCATGAGGGGAAAAGGAATGAAATGAATGGTATAAATTAAGTAGTGAAGCTATTAGGTTACATATTTCCCCAAATGCACATTGAGGACATTGCATTTGATTTGATGCATGATTTCATTTCATAAAACGACATTATTTCATACGTTATATAAATATTACGCCTCAGACTCAGAGAGAGAGAGAGTTGAGTGAAAGCATAAAATGAATTGGGAATTGCTCTCTTAAAATCTCAAATACTGTTCTGCGTACACGAGAGTCGACGAATAAGCCCGCGACGCCTCCCCGTAATTTGTATTGAGCGAAGCATTACAATTTACAATATAGCAGAGCAGTTAAAGTGAAAGAAGAAAACGCATTTGCTTTAAAAGAAAGTAGCTTTCCTTTTCACTCTCACATTGTAACTATTGTGGATACTTTAAATGCTGGGAAGAAATATATAATTATTGTATTCAATTATAGTCGACAGGAAATTGGGAGAAGCAGTGCTGGAATAGAAGCTTATAAAGCGTATGTATATGAGTGTGCACATAGGTTTACATAGATAGTCTGTACTTTCATTGGTTTTGGTTTCTGTGAAATCATAAAAGAGAGCATGCTGTTTTTTTTTTTGCAGCTGCTTTTAGCTTTAGATTATGTGTGACTTTCACTCTGAATTCTCTGTTCATAAAAAGTTGAAAGCTGAAGAAAAAAAAATCTCAAACAAATCTACTACCAGAACCAGAGCCCTATAGGACCTGGATAGAAAGTGCGTGATGATGAATGAAGGGATTTCTCTTGTAAATAAAATATAGGGCGTTGTATATAAACGATGTAAACTTTTTATTGTGTTTTCTATGATGATGTTGAGTGAGTACATCGGGACGGAGGAGGGTGATGATTTTGATGGGCTTTGGCAGAACGAGAAAAGAATTTATAATACCCAAGTGACTCGGTAAAGGAGTACACGGAGCTGTGAGGGGAAGAAGAGTAGCAGAGGAGGGAAAGTAAAAGTTGTTGCTGTTCCTGTTTATGTATTCGAGAGTATAGTGTGTCTGCCTCCGTATTTACGTGTATAGTTCACAGGTATTTCGTAACAAGTTTGAAATTCCGATTCCGAATAAGATATTTCTTGTATTGTAAATTGTTTGAGCCGCAGGGGAGGAAATGGATGTTTCTTACTGTTTTTCTTTAAAAAATGTGTAGCTTTCTCCTTCCTTTTTGTATATTTATGATTTCTCTCTTTCTTCATTTCCATTCTTGGCTTCTCGCTCTCAACGGCTCACTGTCACGCAGTGAGTTGAGTAGTGAGGACACTTTGAGCATTTTGCAGTCGTAGTCTCTTGAATGTTCCCTCCATTTATGAGCTGTCCTGGTCCTGGTTGTTGCTCTCGTCATCGTATTATCGTTAGATGAAGATCTTTGGATTTGCAGAATAAACAAACTACTTATATATATCTTGGTATTTTTGAGTACACTCATAGTCCCCAAACGCCTCCACTCGTGTCACAGACATTATCCGATCAACACTTTTCTTATTTAAATTTTCCTTCCTAGCATCATAGACGAGCCAGCCACCTGGCACATTCCTTCCACAGCCCAATGTTTAAAAAATGTATTTTTTTTCATTGCAAAATCCTGATCGTGCTTTCTATTTATGTGTGTTTGCTCTTGAATTTGTACGATACCACGTGCTTCCCCCTGTTCTCTGGAAATACCCGACACTACAAATGATGATACTTATACCTGGGACAGACCAAAGAAGAGAAGGTAAATAACGGCACGTCTCCCTTATTTTATTTGAAGAAATTCAACCTACCAAAATCACGTCTTCACGTCCTCATTTTTATTTCCAGAAATATACGTGTACTGTCCTAAAAATGTTTTTATTTTCTTTAAATTGCAAAAAACGAATTGATGAGGAAGTCAGAATTTTTTTCAATTACGTAAGGATTATTTAAAAGGGTCGCCATTATATTATTAAAGTGCCTTCGTAGTATTAAAGCTGTGTACTTGTAAAAGAAACAAACTTTTTTGTTTTAGATTTGCTGAATGGAAATATTTTCAAAGTTGTCACAGAATATTAGTTTTAAACTACAATTGAATGACGTTGACGCCAATGACTGTAGTACTAAAAGTAAATGCCAGTTTCTATCAAAGTTGCACTGTTTTCTGCAAAATACACAGTGAAATTTGCTAAAATCCAATTTTATTTGTGTGTACGTACATTATAGTAGACTACATTGCATTTCAGTGTAGGCCATATAATAATCCGATTTTTGGATTTTTCCATATCTCTCTCCAGTATTAAAAGTGGCCAAATCTAAATCTGTTTATCTGGAATCTAGGATCTGGAGAAAGTAAAAGGCGCAGAACAAAAGAGAGCTGCGTAACCAATTTGAATTGTGAAAATGTGCAAAGAAAATTCTGTTATTTTATTGGAATCCCAACAACACTCAACTATGTCCTTCTACACTACAGCTAAATGCTCTTCGGGTACTACATATGCATAGGATGATAGGGAGCAGAATTTCTACTTTTTTCTTTCACTTTTCAAGTAAAAATCCACAGAGTCGACACTCGACAGAGATTTTATGGAGAAGATAGACAGGAGTTAATCGGAGATTTTTTCACGTTTTCCCCATTTTTTCCCCCTTCTTCCTTTTTTTTTCTTCATCTTACAACTCACGTTCAGGTCGTCTGTCCCTAGTCTTGTTCTTCCTCTTTCGTTTGTTCTATTTATTCTACTAGCTGGTGTCGTCCTGGACATATGTACGCCCTGAAATTGTAGTAGCAGAGCAGTGGTAGTCATCGTCGTAGTCGTAGTAGTAGTAGTAGTGGGAGAAGTACAAGTGTGAGCATGAACATATTATTACAGCGTCTCCTTTTTCAGCATGAACTAGAATAAGGACTCAGCTCTTCGAATTCGGATTTGGAGTCGGATTCGGATTCGGAGATTCTCTTGTGTGACACTATTCGCGTTTCTAAATATTTGCTCAAACACTTCTCGTAATCGTAGAGTGTCGACCGGAATACTAATCCAGAAATGTGAGACCCCCCTTCAACCCCAAGAAGAATCTGATCCGTCCGCATGTATTTGTTCTTGACTATATTTCTAACTTTCACTGTCTTGAATAAAATATGTACAAACTCCATACTCCATACTACTCTCGGAACATGTAGCGTTGCCCAAGAATACAGACAATGCATACTTTTCTTTTGAATATAAATTGAATCCAAACAAGATATCTCTTAATAAATTACTGAATAGTTTAGTATTTATTTTTAAATTCATAACACAGTGTATAATTTGTATTTACAAGCTTAAAAGGAGCGCAGTTGCTCACTGCCTATCCAAAAAGGTCCTGAATATTTACTAAAAAGTTTTATAGTGCAAAGCATAATCGGTTAAAAATCAAAATATTTCGGTTTTTAAGATTTTATTACTTACAATTTTTTGCAATTACTATTAAGATTTACAACGAAATATTCGTTGTTTTACTTGAGGTATTGCGCTCTAGGTCGTTCATATGTTTTACTTAAAACAACAACAAGAAAAGATAGCTCCTTTTGACTCTAGCTATGTTGTATGTGTAGCTTGTTTTGATGCTTTAATGATGATACGAACCCAAACCACGTAAAAATATTGATGTGTGTTTGTGTATAGGTGGGAAAATGATATAAATACTTCTAGGAGACAGTCAAGAGTCTCCAATTCCACATGCCAAACACACGGGTCAATTCCCTAGTGTTTATCGTCTTGATTTGGTTATTGGTTCTCTTGCTAAAAAGCGTGCTAAAATGCAACGCGTGCTATATGTGAATGCTACATCTGAAATCGTCTAATTACAAAACTTGGTATTTGATATAAGGACTGAACAACGTTTTGAAAGTAGCGATAATTATAATATCATATTCACAATCCAGAGCCAACTCGACTGTCTAATAATGGGTGAGGATAACTGTGTAAATATACGATATAGAAGGTAGGTAGGTACATAGTATTTTCTTTACCTAGTCTACAGATAGAGAGGAAGGGTGTCATCGTTCATCGTTTCAACGTAAGAACGTAAGAACAACAAATACTTTGGGACATATTTTGAATCTGTCCCTTGCTCTGCACGTTGTGATTCTGATACAGCCCCGCAAAGACTTCCCCTTTCACCACGAAATTCATAATATCACATTTCTTCTATTCTTCATTTCTTATTTGAAATTCCGTATTCAATTCTCAACCAGAATTTAACATGCTTTCTCCTTCTTCCAAATTCTCATATCCTCTCGCGTTTCCCTTGTTTTTCCTTCAATCTCTCTCATAGTCAGTCTAGTTTTGCATTGTGTATATTTTTGCTTTGAATTTTCTCAACGTAAACCAAAACCAATTTCTCTCACTCTCATAAAATATAACAGCAAGAGAGGAAAGAAGGAACAAGGACGAGGAGCATCTTTATTTGAATAGGAATTGTAAGTAGTGGAAACTGTATAAATGTATTATTGTCTTCCGTTCACATCCCTTGGTGGTGGTTGGAGAGAGTCTGCAGAGCTAGAAGAATCTATATCCGTCTTCATATCTATACCTGTATGAGTTAATAAAGAGTATTTCCATATACCTCCAAGCATTCTGGATAGACGTAGAAAAGTTTACTCTACAGATACCGATAGTCTATGTGTGTAGTTGGATCTGTCTACTCTAGCAAGGGATTTGCATATAATTATGAATTTAGAGAAAGATATATAAAAACAGAGGAGAGCACATAGCGACAGCGTAAAGTAGTCAAGTAGTAACGGTGATAGTATTGTGAAAATTGTGAAAAGGGATATCAAGACTACCAAAAAGAATATATAGTACGTTGGGTTTTAATCTTGGGATATGAAAGATTGGGAGTGGGGAGAAAAGAAAGTGAGCCAAGGCAAATGCTCTGTTGCTTGGTTGGTTCGTGTGTGTTGGGTTGAGCTGACGATGAGTTCCTATGTAGCCTGGCTGGTTTCTTGGCTCCTTGGTTTGTAGCAAATGAGACTGTAGTGAAAGGAAAGTGAAAGTTATAAGAAAGGAAAATTATAAAGAATCCATAAGTAGTTGTTAGTGTAAATAAGTTTGTGCTATGGCCATTGCATAGGATCGGGATCGGACCGGGATTGGATCGGGATCGGATCAGGATCGGATCGCACGGCATGAGTTGACTTTCTCCTTCCCTCCTCCGCTCTCTCCACAGCTCATCCCTATGATCCTATTTCAAAATCCTTCCACATCCTATTTATGTTTCTCCCCTACTTATTACAATTCTCCCAAGTTAAGTTCCTACGATCCAGTTTCCATGGCTTGGACTTTGAGATGGGAATCCTATAGTCGGGCCTCAAAATGCATATATGCAAAATACGGGCTGAGGAAAATAATATATTTCCCAGACCAGTAGCAGCTGGATTAATGCCGTCTTTCGGCTCCGGCTCCGGCTCCACACATTCTATTTGTAGAGCTTCTGTATAGAGTCTACATAATAATATTTTATCTTGTTATCCACTTTTTGGCCAGTGAGCTCCTAACTTGTGGATGTCCTTATTTTACTCGCAAGTTGTTCTTGTTCTTGTTGTAGTTTTAGTGTCTCCTGTCTGTACTTGTAGTTTTCTTGGGCTGGACCTCCCTCCCCTTGTGTGAGGAGTGAAATTCGGGAAAGTATACGCGTGGAAATGCTTAGTGGAGTGGATTGAAATATGTTGGATGTGGAGAAAGTGGACTGGACTCTATGGACACTGACAAAGCTGCGAGGCTGCATGGGAGAGTAGGGAATGTAGAGAAAGTGAGATGAGAATTCCTAAGATAGGAAATTTGGATGCATGAGGAAGCTGAGTGAGTGTCCGTTAAGAAGTTGGCTTGGTTGGGGTTCGCATTCGCATTGACTCTCTCTCTCTCTCTCTGTTATTATTAGCAATGTCTCGAGTGTAGAATGAAGCGATTCTCTGAGCAATTTAGCCAGGAACACTTTCACACTATGGGTATACTATCTGAGTACATGTCACTATCACTATGAGTATCTCACATCCTTCCATCTATCTATCTATCCTCCCTCCTCCTCCCTCCACCAGTGCTGTACTGGGACTGGGTCTGGGTCTGGGTCTGGGAATATGGGAGTAGTTGCTCAAGTAGTACTCAGGATACATATATTAAAATCCTCATGCACATACTGAGTGGAGGAGCGGACTTATTTAAATTTTAACGTACCCCCTTCAAACTTATGGCTCATTAGGGATCAAAGGAAAGAATGAGAGTGGAAGTGGAAGTGAGCTTCTGCATGACTTCGACTCTGTCGTTACACAGTCCATTCTACTCATTTCAATGGTATTTCTATTTACGTCCATCCATGCACTTCCCAGTTCAAGACTTTCAGAGCAGGAGAAATGGAGTCAAGGGGGAAATAGTAATAGCATCTCTCTGAGTTCAATTGAGATGTGGAAGAGAGACTCGTACACCTGGAACCGGCGGCGTCGTCTCAACTCAAAGTTACACAGTCAAATGTCATTATTTACAATTACAACTCCCAATATTGGAAGCCTAGAGAGAGACGAAGGAGTTGCAGACTTTTATATTTACGTGAACAGTCTCTCCAGGCATGAGGAGAAAGTAGAGAAAGTGCAACTCGGAACTGATATGGGGATAGAGAAAGTTTGAAACATATTTTAAATTTATGGGATGTTTAGTTGGAATTTTCAGAGAGGTTCACGTGCGGGGAGCAAGAGGTAAATGACTTAATAGCGGAGAGAAAGGGAGTTCCGAGAGCCTTAATTGAAACGGCA
This sequence comes from Dicyrtomina minuta, assembly GCA_949802685.1. Lineage (NCBI taxonomy): Eukaryota > Metazoa > Arthropoda > Collembola > Symphypleona > Dicyrtomidae > Dicyrtomina > Dicyrtomina minuta. Next base: position 59,666,792 of record OX461812.1, on the reverse strand, counting down.
GTATCCAGCAAAAATTGTAATTGCTTCACGTTACAGCAATTTAAGAGTGAAAAGAGCCCGTTTCCCAGAAATCAAGTACTCCACAACTTACAAGCTTCAGTACATGTAGTCAAAAGGAGACAAATCCCAACACATGATTAAAATTATTTAGATACGTTGTTTATTAAGGGCACTCTTCGCAGCAGAAATATTAGGAAAAGGTGGAACTTTGGGCATAATCAAAATTATTGTATTATGCTGAATTTAATATTCTAGGAAATTAAGAAAAACAAGAAGGAATAGAAAACCGAGTAAAATATCGGATTCCTTCCCAGTATTTTGTGCAGTAGTAATAGGACACGTGGACGAAACACGGGAAGTTCTTTCATGAAACTTAAATCACATTTGTTTTGAATAATTATTAAAAGGGCTATGCTACCATAGACTAATGCTTGGGAAGTTGCGAAGGAGAAGAGATGGCGAGCAGGCACAAGTTTTGACTCGAGTTCTCGAAATGTAAACTATAGTCAAGTGAAAGTAGGCACCTGTCTCCAACAACACACCACATCCTCGCTCTCTCTCTCTCTCTCTCTCTCTCTTGGTTCCCTTCCTAGGCTGGGAAATGGCAGGTTAAAGAAGCACATATAGCAGTAGAAGTTGCGGGCTGTTCAGGTAACTATTACGAAAGCAGAAAGCACAAGAGGAGAATGATTGCCTTAGGTGTTTTGAAAGTAGGGCAAAGAGAGAAGAATAAGTATTAAATAGTTGTTACTTACATTACAAACAACGTCCTAGACAAAGTGTAAAGACATTTATAATAAATCCTGAGTCCTATAGACCAATTTTACAAGTTAAACCTGCACTTTCTCCTTATGTACGTCCAAAACCCCATGCGATGCAGTACGAAGCACGGAGTTTGAAGCAATGCCCACTTTATAGAGTGTAGGTATATAAAATTATGTTGCGTATTTCCTCTGGATTTAGACAGCAGCCTGGCTTACGTGCAAAGTTGTAGAGTAAGTATATCGTCTGTGTAGAACCAAAATGACCCATGTCCATTTGTAGCTAAAAACAATATCCACTATCTACAAAATATTGATACAATTTAAAAAGAACATTTTGCATTTATATAAATATAAGTGAAAAATTTTGTACCTTTCAATAAATATAAATAGAACAATTTGATTTTTAAAAAAAAACATGCAAATAGAAGGTTTTGCACGTTTCAAAAACATTTAAATCGAACATTTTACACTTTTCAAAAATATGCAAATAGGACATTTTACACTTTTCAAAAACATGCAAATAGGACATTTTACACTTTTCAAAAACATGCAAATAGGACATTTTACACTTTTCAAAAACATGCAAATAGGACATTTTACACTCTTCAAAACATGCAACTAGGACATTTTACACTTTTCAAAAACATGCAAATAGGACATTTTACACTTTTCAAAAACATGTAAATAGAACATTTTACACTTTTCGAAAACTCCTAATTAACATTTTCCCATTCTGTTTTTATGACATAGCTCAATTTGATTCTAGTTTAAATTGGATATGGGCCATTTTGGTCCTTCACAGACGATATGTATAGTTATATTGAGTAGGCAGATAGTAAGATTCTGGCGTACATACCTATTTCAGGGATCAATTACAGTTAGGGTCTGGCTCTATAAGCGTGTGTGCATATACGTAATTTAGACTAGTAGTATATGGAGAATGTGGAGAAGGAGCTGATACACACATATGAAGTCCAGCACCCGAAGCACGTTGTTCTCAAGGTAAAAGTCATGATAGAAAGTTTGAGAGAGAAAAGCTCATAGTTTTGGTTTTGAATTTGGAACAGGCGAATGCGGCTTTAATGTACGATGCAATGAGTGTCCTCACCGAAGCTTTTGGGAAGATACTCAAGAAGAACGCTAAGAAATCTGATGCTCTACGACCTCCTCCTAGCAACTCTAATATTGGCCGGGCTAATGCGTCGAGAGAAGTGCATTGCGGTACTGGACCAGACTTCAGGGATCCCGTCATTCCATTTGAAATTGGAGAGAAAATTGCGAAACACATTCGGAAGGTAAGTCATAAACTTGAACTCAAAGTACATCATGTGCGAGCACTGAGAATGGGAGCTACATCCATATTATTCTTGAATGTTTCTTCTCATTCTGCAGTCTGCAGTCAGAATGAACACTTGTACAATTCGGTAATTAAAGCAAGTACATGAGACACATTTTCGAACTTTTTAAGTTCTATTTTTTAAGAACAAATGTAATCATACATATATAATCAAACATTGGAGATATCACGTTTTGCATTAATGAATTCTTTCCTGCTACGAATTTTTAAATAAATTAGCAAGGTTTGGTGCATCGTTGCGTTGCATGGAGAACCACGACTGGCAGTGAGTATGCATTTGAAATAACAAATTAAAATAATGCTGCATCATTACCATTCAAGAGTATAGCATGGGTAGCGCGTGGTAAACTTTCAACTTTCTCTGCATACCGCATTTGTAGCATACCGCCAAAGTAAATATTATGAGGGACGTTTTAAATTATCATTAAACTTTTTCTAATGCAATATCTTTTGCTGTATAAATTTTGTATCTCTCATAGTATAGAACTAGTTTCAAATACTTATTACTGTCTCTCTGTGGAAAGTTGGTAAGAATTACGGAATTTCTCCTAAAAAAAACTAAAACCATGGTATGCTTACATGCATGGCCGGATAATGCAAGCAGCGCAGGCAGCCCCGCTGGTTGAATTTACCAAAAACGTGTAAATTGAAAATTTTGCAGTTTTCAAAAGTATGTAAAAATAATATTGAGACTTTTCAAAAACATGCAAAATAAAATATTTTTGTATATTTCAAAAACATGGAAATACAACATTTTCCACTTTTCTCAAAACATGTAAATAGAAAATTTTGCACCTTTCAGAACCAAGCAAAAAGAACATTTTGCACTTTTCCAAAACATGTAAATACAACATTTTACTGTACCAAAGAAAACCATCAATAAAATTAAAATGGTAGTTTTTGTATGGAAACAAATTGCTGCCAAAAACCAATTCCTTCTTTCGGCCCTGCTTACATGGCTATGTGTATTCTTATATTCTATACAGATGTGGTAAATTCTTTAAGTTTCTATTGCTTTTACCATTATTACTTCAAAATTAGCAGGAATAAATGCATTCAAAGAAAGCCAAAAATGTAGAACACTAGTTGGTACACACGAATTGAGTCTTGTAATTTTCTTACTGATAAGGATATTCTTAAAGAGGAAGAGCACGATTCCCAAATAATGAGTGTTTAACAAAAGAAAAAAGACCCAAATAAAAGTTTGGTGGGGGATCCAAAAGAAAAATATGTCCCAATATATTTCTTGTGCGGTTATCACAGTTGCTCAAAAATCTAAACCTGAAGCATATGGGGGTGGAAACGTGGACGTGTTGACGTTGTTTTGGTTTGCTTCTGTTGTGTTGTGTGATTCCTGTTATTTATGGGAACTTGTTTTATTGCTGTCAAATCAGATTGGTTGATAAAAACGTAGCTAAAGAATATGAGAGGAGAGAGACTGAGAGAGAGAGAGAAACGAAGAAGGATGAAAGCTGGAAGGGGATTTAGTAAAAGTGTAATAGTTGTGAAAAGCAATGGTAATAATAATGCAGTAGAGAAAGCCATGCAATCTAATGGCAATGGCAGTATAAAGAAGAAAGCTAGGAAGAAAAGAAAACGAGGAAGCTGAGTCGACCAAAATCCCGGAATCCTGAATTCGAAGCCAATGCCGATCCCGATGCCGAAGCCGAAGCCGACTAACGGATCTTTGGAGGTAAAAAGCGATTTGATGAGGAAAAAACTCGGACGGGAAAAAAGCCTCGAGCTTATTTAATACTTACGAGTTAGCAGAAAGTAAAAAGAAAAAAACTAAGAACTACATCCTTTCACACTGCACAACAAAACAATCCAAAATACTAAGGTCTTATGTCTTGTAGTCGTAGTCGTAGTCCTAGTTGCAAGTTCTATACAGCTATATAGCTATAGTACACTTTTCCTTTCTACCGCACATATTATAGTGTCTATAGTCTGACCATATGGAGTAGGGAGTGAAAGTAGTAAATGCACCCGTCGCCGAACAACACTCATCTCGTCTCTCGTCACGACCTGATTCAATATATCCCAGAATAATGTAGAGTTTAGAGTAAATATTTAACTGACTCTCCACACTTCCCGCCCGTCTTTACGGCTATGGCAACGACCACGGACTAGATAGGGAAAATTGCCATTAGGACTTGTATCCAAGACCCACTATCTAACCATTGCAAGTAAAAATAATGAAGATTGGCAGTCCTCTGAATAGTTGAATAAGAGTAAATAAAACTTTTTCGCATTGAAATGAATGAGAGGAGAGCTCAAAGGAAAGTTGTAAATAGAAACCCGCCTCCTCTTTTACGGAACCCGCACTACTTAATAATCGATTATCAGCTGGATTTGGATTTGGGAACAGACAGACAGAGTCTCACATTTTTTATTACAAATATTATAAATCATCTCATTTACTGAATTCGAAATTTAGGGAAAATCCTATTACCTTGTCCAGTCTAAGGCAAGGCATATTCGCATAGTGCTTTTATGCTTGAACTTGCAATAAACTATGGCTATGAGAAAATTCGTAATATTACAAATATAGTAATTATAGTGTAGGAATTATCCAACGTTACGAGTCCTTGTGAATCTATCCAAGTAATCCAAGTCATAATAGGACACATACGTATATTATAATCGGGCGCAGAGTAGGAATTCTGCATACACGTTTCTTTGAAAGTGCGCTGAAATCTTAGCACTGACTCCTGTGCCTGTGCCTGTGTAAATGATTGCATTCAATATGAGCGCAGCCGGAAGATGCAAGTGCAAAAAGAGAAAGTACTTGTTTTTTGTTGTTATATAGTGTGCGTCTAGTCTCATCTGTACGTAGCCAGTTGGGATGCTAAGAAATATAGAAAAATAAACATACGAAAAAATACGAGAGAGAGAGAGAGAGAGAAAGTTGAGGATATGTGGATAAATAAAGAATGCTACTTACAGTAGACTCGTGGCCATGGTTGTGGTATGATTTATTCTGGGAGTGGTAATCCGAGCAAACATTTCATGAAAGCAGACATTTATGGGATGATGAAAGCAGAGGGATTTGCAATTTCACGCGTGGTTCGCGTACTTATCCGCTCCCACAAAGTGGGATCTCACCATGTAATAAATAAAAGGACAAAATCTCCACTGCATCTTGTTTTCTAAATGTACCCGCGCTTCGTCTCGAGCACACAGAGTAAAACTTGGGTGCTTTAGTACTGTGGGGACTACAGCTACACTAGGACTCTTGGTTCAGATCCTCAGACCTTCCGCTCCTCTCTCTCGCTCTTTCCCTCTCTCAAACGACCGACCCAAGTCAATACGCAACACGACCGAGTGTTGTGGTCAATATTACTTTCTCCGCGTACCCATCTACTTCCGTGCCAACATCCGCTTTCTATATTGATTTCCAGTTTGATATCCATCTCGAAACCGTAGCTCTTATTATTGTCATCATTAACTGCTTTTACCTTCCCTCAACTACTATCACCACTACCACCGCCACGACGACGATGACGACGACGACGACGACGGCGGCCCCCCCACTATCTTACTCTCAATGACAGCACATAGCTTTCACAATTACGGGTTGTGCTTTGACTCTCCCACTGTGATTATCTCCCTCAGTATTTCATTTCTTCATGGAATCCTTGCCAAATCAAGAAATCAAATCAAATCAAATGAGTAAAAGTAACAAACTATGTGTTCCGGATGAAGGGAAAGTATATACGTTACATCCTTATGAAGCGTCCAAAATCCTTCATATGGAGCTAAAACCATTTAAAAATACAAGAAAAAGCTCCCAATATAGTCACTATAAGTCTAATAATAGGACTGTGTATGACTTAGCTCTCTATAAATAAAATTGTATTTTACTTTTATTTTTATAAATATTTTGCTTGAAAATCCATGTACCTACCTACATGTAGAACGCATATGAAACCTGCAGCATGTTAAATTTGGTATTTTTAAACTTCCAACAAATTAAAATTACCACATTTGTCTTTCCTTGTCCCTAATGGGCTCCTCTCGTATTTGAGCTTCCCTCATTATGCCTGGAAAATTGACTTTTAAAGAAAATTGTCGGCATTAGAAAGGGAGCAAAAAAGAAAGGTCTCCTACACATGGAGTTGTCAAAATGTAGATTGTAGACTCAACATGCCCTTGTAGAGGGCAGACTCTCCTATTTATTTCCGCTACCATTGTCAGAGTCGTTGCCAAGACGCCATATAGAAGTGTGAGATAGAAAGAAAGAAAGGAAAAAAAATAAAAGGGAAGACAGTCGAGGTGAAAATTGGAGATTCAATGAGGTGGTGTATTCTCCAATGATTTCCATGAGAAATTAAACTGTATCTAATATACCAAGTATTAGTAGTGTCGGCTCGGCTCCAAGGAGAGCTGGTATCAGTAGAGTATAGTATATAGGAAGACTCCGGCCAGAAATAGAATAACTATTCAAGAAATAACCACCTACATGTGGAAAAACATGATTCTATTATGTCTACTTTCTCCGTGCTACACTCTCCAGGGCTCCACACAGTACAAGTGTGCGAGGCATGGCACGGAATGGAATGGCATCCTGCTCCTACAGTCCCATTGCCATTGAAATTCTGGGAGTGAAATCCTCAAATCCTGGAGCCTATCTCTATTTTACCTTATCGCTCACTTTCCGTTTCATTAGCTGCGCCTTTCATTTTCACTTTCTCCACACATGCACGCCTCTGTATAGACTGCCTTGGCTCAAGCTCACCTATAGTATGAGGGAAAAAATGGGGAGTGCATGTGGTTATATATATATATACAATGCAAGTGCTGGAGCTGATAGGGATAGGAGCGATATCCGCATGTGGAATCCGAATTATTGCCTTTGTGTTGATATTGACTGTGTAAAATATATAGTGTTGTTACGTCATGTTCGTATCGTATCCGTATTTCTATTAGTATTCTTATACATACTTGGAGTTTGTTGAAAGACAATAATTGCATTGAAGTCGCTATGAAGCGGATAAAATAATGAACCGGCCATCCCTGACTCCATCCTCACTTGTCTTTCACTCCACTCTTTGGATGTCTTTCTGTGTCTTCCCTTCCCTTCGGCTCACCCCTCCCCGAAGGGCTTAGTGAAAGTAGTGTAGAGTGCAGTAATAGTAATCTAATAGCTTCCCGTCAGCATCATCATTACCCACATTACATGTATTAGATGAGAGAGAGAGAAAGTGTGGGGTGTCCAGACTCAGACGCGGAGGCAGAAACATATCATGGTCCTGGAGACGAGAAAGAAATGAGTACGAGTATGAGGCAATAGGATGGGGAATGGGAATGGGGATTGGGTGGGGTGGTGGTTGGGATTGGATTGCTTTTGGGACATTTGGGATCATGTCCTTCATTCTCATAGGATCCTTTCAATAAATCCTTCTTCGCTCCTTCTTCTCCTTTTTTTCCTTGCCCTTCTCTCCTCTACAGTCGTCTACTCAAATTGTTTGCATTTAGATTCTCTTCCAGATTAAATAGGCTCACATTTGTCTTTGTACAAGGGAATATAATGGGAGAAATGGGATAGATTTGGGAACAAAGTGAAAAGGAAACGTGTGTTCAGAGACCAGGGAATGGAGTACAACATTGGGACAATCATCATGTGCACTACTACAATGCATTTCACTCCTCCGAAATGCACTCACCCCAAATGTAAATAATAATCAGAATAATGACAGCAATAATGTAAACCTTCACAGGGGGGACTACTACTGGGGAGATATGGAGATATGAGATGGTGACATCCATGAGAGGTTTTCAGCTTGTTCAGTCTCACCGAGGGCGGGGTAGAGTAGACACGGCCCCATAAATAAATGTAGGTGAGACTCTAGGTACCTAATTGCATATTGACTGAAGGAGCAATAATTCATAATCTATGAGCATGGCTAGGAATGGGAACAATAAACCAACTTAAAGCATGAGATTTTATGGAGGTATTTCAAATGTTTTTGTTGCCCATAATAAACAATTTTTTTTTTTGCATTAATTAAATTACACTATTAAAAATATACAAGGGACAAGGATAATTTTACCTAACGCCTCACACAGAGTCACAGAGTTTGTCAAAATTTAAAGTCCCTAAATGAATTTCTAATAAATTTGGGAAAATTATTTTTTAGCTAAATTGCAAAAAATGACTTTTCAGTTAAAAAAAGAAATCAAGGACTTCATCACTGGAAAAAGGAAACAATCATTGAAAATGTGTAGATATCAGTAAGCTGACGATGAGGTTGCATCGCTTTCGATTCGACTTTCGTACAGATTCTCATGAATATTGCGTAATGCGTGAGTGTGGTACTGCTAGTGGCCTTTCAAGAAAATGGATAGTATCATATTAGACCCTCCAACTCACGTTTTTGACTTTACACGATGATGATATAGTTTACAATTTACATTATATGGATATGAAGGAATGTGATGAAGCGCCATCAAAATCGATTATCTTGATCAAAGACAAGGCATTATATTGCCTAAATTTAATTATGTTGCCATTACCACAGACTATTCCTTCTTCTTTTGGTTATTGGGTGGCTCTCACAATGAGAGTCGCCCCTCTCTCTCCTCACATCTACATCGTGTGAACATACCTACACACAGAGATGTATAAGTGCTTTCACTCTCACCAAAAATTCTCCTCGCATCTTTCCCAATGAAATCTAAGTACATGGCCGCATGGACGGGGAGTAGTTAGTAGTTGGGTTATAGGAGTTGTAGTTAGCCTCCTCGGCTACACGTGTAACATGTAAACTGAGAGCCGCCAACTTTCTTTCTCTCTCTCTCTCTCTTTCTCCCCCGAGTCTGTACTGTGTGTATTCTGGGCGATAGACGGAGAGGAGGGCGAGGATGCGGATGCCACTTGGGAGAGAGTTGATGGTGGAGATGTTGGTGTGGGAATGTTGAATTGTGAATAGTCGGTGAGGGAATTGGGATGGGTTGGAATTGAAGCGGTTCGAGCCAAGATTTGTAGGTGTGTACATATATGAGGTGTGGAGTAGAAGTGGGGGTAGGAGAGAGACAGTAAGAGAGAAGGGAGAGAGGGGAGACCCTGTGTGTGTGTAGACTGGTTTGTGGAAGAAATTGAGGAGGACGGCTAGGAAAACGATGTGAATTGGAATTGGATTGGGAAGAAAGCGAAAGAGAGAAGGAGAAAGTTTAAGGAGAGAAAAGTTTGCCTAGTTCCAACTCCTTTATCCTTTATGAACTCTTTCTCTTTCTGCATTAATGGCGATTATGATGATATACGCAGACTTGTCAGCTTTTCTCAATTGCCTTATTTGCTCTTTTTAACTGAACTCACACCAAGCAGCCAACCAAAGCTCCCTTCCGTCCGTCCTTCCTTCCTTCCTTCCTTCCTTCATCATATTCCACACACAAAAACCAATCCCGTTCCCATCCTCCAGCCAAAGCCCCACGACTGCACTAGGCCAAACCTGAACTTTTTTTTTTGAGGTCCAACCTCCATTTAATAACATACACACGTCTCCCAATCTCACCTTAATATCTACTTTCCCCTTCCCAACTTCCTCCTTTCTCTCAGGATATGGAGACACACAGCATTCAGGACTCTCACTCTCACTTTGACTATGTGTACGGCGTCTTTATGATACTCGAATCCTGCTCCGTACTTGAATAATTTATAAGTCCCATGTGGGGAAAGTTAGCATAGTGTGGACACCTACTTATGTTGCTCCCACTTTCCTGCGTTACACTCAATATGTTTTTAATTATGGTACACACAAGCCATTGAAAATGTATTAATGAGCACAATTGCGAAAGGGAACACATACATTAGTACTCATATTAACATCCGCGCCTTTCATATTTGATTTCTTTTTAAACAAACAGAAAATAAAAATTCAGTCATATCAAAAAGCAAAGAGGATATTTGTTTTTTTAAGTAGCAAAGCCTGTTAAAAAATAGTTAAATAGCTAAATAAAAAATGTGACATACTGCTATTTTGATTGCATACGTGAACACTCTGAACACATGTGGACTTGATCTTCAGACGCTGTAGATGCATTCTAGGCATCATCAACTCGTGCCACCACATCCACAACCACTACCACACCCGCCGTAGTCACTCCCCCTAATTTCCTGATTCAAGTCGTATGCAAAATAGACGAGGATTAGTAGAACAAAGTAACGTAAGAAGAAGGGCACATAATCATATTCAACGGGAAGTTATTAAAAAAAATAGTCTACCTTTTTGGAGTTCAGAGTGTGTAGATAAAAGGGAAGAAGATGGATAGATGGATTGAGGATGGCAACTTAGAATAGCATCTTTCCTACACTATGTGAGCTCATCTGTGTGAGATGAGGATGAGAAGAAAGCGAGTATAGCGGCAAGGAACAGGATTATACTATGTACATGTGGGTTTATATAGTGACTCATTGTGAGTGAATTTTATTTTGGGAATCCTGTGCAAGGACATAGCGACGGAGAAAGTGGAAAGACGGCTGAAAAAAGACATTATTTGACATTCGAAAGGTAGCATAGGGGATCGAGGGGGAGGGGCGTTTTTCTTGTTGTTCTTTTCTTTCCATGGTTACGCCGTGTCCCTGTCTTGTATCTTGTAAGACATAAAAATTGAAATTGAGGTCAAGTAAAAGAATAAAAAAGTAATTGTGAGCGGGCTGCATGTGTGTGTGTGTGTGTGTGTGTGTGTGTTCTGTTGAAGACACGCTGAGTGCACTTGAGAGCAAGACAAGATTTTCAAGTTGACATGAGATGAGAGGAGAGAGTGCTGAAAAAAGTGTGCGCTACACCTCTTTTCAGTCAGTGTTAAAAAGCAAAACATAAAAGGAAAAAGGAAGTGCATTGAATTTGGACTCTATCCTCGTCATCATTGTTTCACTGTCTCTTTCATTATAGTCCATCGCCCTTTTCTTCGTCGCCTTCTTTTATTCTCGCCACCTTTGAAACTTTTAAACATTGCACTACAGTACAGGAAATAGAGACAGTTATAAGAAGAAAATTGCGACAACAAAATTGCCTATCCCCATTTTTTAATTTCAAATTGTGTAAAAATTAATTTGTGAGAATTACATTTAGATGGCAGCCACACTTTATTAATTAGATTACTAAATAAAACTAAATAGTTCCACACTGAAGCTCCAAATTCTGATAAAATAAGAAAGACAGTAAAATACAATGCCGTGGATTAATTCACTAAGTTTTCCGTTAGACAGTTTGTAATAATTCGACTTTCACGAAAATATCAGCAGTTGTTGAAATTTTTCAAAAAGTAAAAAAAAACGATGATCCCAATATCTGTATAAAATTGTATGATCATCATAATAATAAAAAACCCAAACTATCAAATATTCTTTAAAACTCACTGGACTGTGTAAGAAAATTTTTGACTTATATTTGATTTATTATTTGAAAAGAGGACCTTTGAGATGAGATGCTTTCATCTGGAATTTGCTCTATTAACTCATGTGGAATTTAATGATGAGTCTGAGGGTGTTTGTAGCTTTGTAGCTTTCACTCAGACTTAGACTCAGTCTCTGGCGGTACAATGCTGTGTGTAGGCAGATGTAGATTGTAGATGCTGGAGAGTGTAGACAATGATGCTCCAGTCCCAGTCCCAGTTCCAGTTCCAGTTTCAGGTGGACCAAGGATAAGACGGGGATGTGTATATGTATAGGTAGGTCTAAGGTGCTCTGCGTATATGTCTACAGTCTACAGTCCTGAGCCTTCCCTTCGTCAACCATGGTTTTTTGTAGCTGTATTTATGGGGACAGAGAGTGAGAGATGTAATCAACACTTTGAACACATGTTGGAGTCATGAGAAATGATGCTTATTACATTTTATGTTCCTTGTAGCTCCCATAAAAATGAGTCAAGTTCCACTCAAATTAACTTGACGAGACAAAGTTACTCACTTTCATTTTTATTTAAGTGCTCTTTCCAGATTCCTCAAACTCAATTCCTTCTCTTTTTCTCTTCCGTCCCAGGAAATTTACTCAAAACAGAGTCTTTGAAATGTCTTTCAAAGTAGAAAGTAGAAAGTAGAAAGCAGAGTATAAAAGTACATGCATCAGTTCTTCTTCCTACCTTCCCAACTTCTTACCTACATTCCTTCGTATATAGCCTCATTTTTAATAGGTGCAAAATGTGTTAACTCCGACTCTCATCCTCACAGTATTATACAATGTACACACATTTTTTTGATTTTGTTTCTTCAAATAACGTACCTACCTACATATATAGTTCGAACTGGAACTGGAACCCGCACAAGGGGAAAAAAGTGTCAAATAAATGAGTAAAAATTAATTTGCCTTATATGTACAGCAGCGACATATTTCTGGACCAATTTCAAGTGTCAATCAGTCCTGAGTGTATCCGTTCCGTAGACGTGTAGGTTGAAGGTTTTCCTTTACAAATATTTATTAATGTCTCGTCCTGGACAAGTTATATGCTTGCGTTTCGTGGCAAGTGAGAACTTGGTCTTGCTCAGGCGCTCATTAGCCGAGTTTGTAGTCTGTACTACTTGTATGTATGCACGCGAGACATTATGCAGGTTAGAGACGTGGGACGTGGGATGTGGGGCGCCTACTGACTACTGCTCAGCTCACAGAAATTTTTTTCTTTCCATGTGCCTGTCCCTGTCTATAGGGACTCCCCACGTCCACTTTATTTCTCTGTTGACTGACTAAATATTGACGTGGGAGGTGACGGTGCAAGTTTGACATAATCTATGACTACACATCCCTACAACAGACTTTCTCCACTATGGGCTCGAGTTGAGTTGTAAATGTAATTACACAGGGACATATCCATCCAGCGTCTCAATATTAGTCATATCTGGGGAAAGTCTTGTTAAAGCTATTAGTGGAGTGGTGAGAGTGAAATTGGAAGAGAAAGGAAGGGAAATCAGTGTTAAGAGATGGGAAGACTTTTCCGAGAACGGGAACGGGACCGGGACCGTTCCGCTACGGTCTGGTCTGGTTGTGACTATAGGAGAAAGTCTCGACCATAATCTTTATTCTTCATTACTACACATAGCTATGTTATGAAATATAATGTAGGTACCGAGGTTCTGTAGGTCCTGTTGGATGATGATACAGCCTGAGATGGTAGTTATGTTGTCTGTCTTGGAGCCTCGTAAATATCAGAAATGGACTCAATAATGCTGATGCTGCGACAGGGCTTTCACTTCTCACCAGTCTCAAAACTTTGTATGGAGCTGCTGACGACAGGAGAAAAAATGTGTGCGAGAAAAGTTGTGGGGGCCTCTCGTCGAGTAGTGGATGTATGTATTATTAGGGAGATGATGGTAGGTGACGGGCAGAGAGTTTGGATTTGGGATGCGTCGTCGTCTGAATTTCTGTACGTGAAGAAAGTATACGGAATTATTGTCCGCCCTGATTTAATCATAATGGTAATCATTTTGGACGAGATGAGATGGGGAAGATGCATGGCGAGGAGGATGGAGTTGGTGTAGCTTATGAGAGATGCTTATTATAGTACAATAGCGTTACGGAGAAAGATACAATGAGCTCAGTCGCACGTCACTTTCTCCATGCTTCCTGCCTTCAATGTGTACTACTGTGTAATGCGGAGTGGCAGAGTCCATGTATGACTCTGACATGAACAGGCTGCTCCACTATAATATATAATGTGATAGAGAGAGTGGGAGAGAGAGAGGAGATAGTGAGTCTCGTGAAAACCTCTAAACTAAGCCCAGCTTACCCTCACATTGCATCATATCAATATCAAATTGTCACGGATCTAATTTGATGGCTACCTTATGATTATATTATGATTATATGGCCTACAACTAAAGACTATGACAGTCTCGGAATTATAATGAAATTCTCCATTTGACTCTCCATTTCCACAGTAATGAAAATGTATATGTAATCATACTTTGACAAAGTATGAGGGAACGGAGCCGTACACGGTACTCCACTATAACACACGTAGGATCATGATCAAGAAGAGATAATAGCAAACAATGGGGATTTTTTAAATATGCAAAACATCCTATCTGTCTTGATTGCAGATTGCAGACCATTTTTTTGAAATGAAGCATGTTACTTGCAATAAAAATTCGTTTACGATTCAGACATAGACTTTCCTATAGGTAATTAAACAATTGAGATTTTGTTTATTTAATCAATATTTTAGTAATTTGCGAATCAGATTTAAGCACAACATATTACGGTTTCAAAAAGTATGTAATTAAAATATTTTGAGGTTTTCAAAGGCATGTAATTAGAAAATTTTGAGATTTTAAAATATATGGAAATAAAACATTTCGAGCTTTTCAAGAACATGCAATTAAAATATTTTCTTTCGAAATATTTTTATTTCAAGGAGACATTTCCATTTTATGGAATACTTAAGAGTCATATCATTTAAATAAAAAATGCAGTATAAATGGTTGAAAATAGAAAACTGAGAGAAAATATGCAGTTATAAACATTAAAAATAACAAGGTAAATTAATTGTAGGGTGGTGTAAACTATCCTTGCCTTAACAGCAAAATTAGGCATTTTGAATTTGCCGCCAAACTTCAGTTTTCAATTTACAATTTGTAAATTAAGGGGAGGCAAGTGTATAAGGATTAGCTCTTCCGATCTTCATACAGGCGCTTTTATAATCTACACAAAAAATGCCTCAAGAAAAATGCCGTCATGCGATTTATGTATTTGAAAATTGGAAACTTTAATCCATCAACCGGTTACTCAATGTTGTTATAGATAAGTTATACACCAAAATGACGGAAAAAATGAGTATAACCATATAATATGTCACGCATATAGTTCGCGCAGATGCCTATAATTTCAATTAAAAATTTAAGTTAATTATAATTTCAAAAAATAGTAAATGAAATTGTTTTCAATAGGGAGACATCACTGTATAGCATTGTAACAAAACCTAACAACTTTTAAAATCCCCTCACAACCTTTCATTTCTGTAAAGGTAAATAGGCTCCTTTAAGAAAGTAGGAAATGGTTGGTATCAGCGGCGGATACAGAAATTTTGTCTGGGGGGGGCTAACAATGTTAAGCCGCCATATTGGGAAATGGTCCTATCTCAACAATGTTAAAAAAATTTCTTCTGGGGGGGGGGGCTAAAGCCCCCTAGCCCCCCCCCCCCCCTCTGGATCCGCCACAGGTTGGTATATACTCTCATCAACCAAAAAAAAATACGACAGACGACAACAGTCGTCTGAGTCCAAAAAATTTGTCAAGTAAAAGAAAAAGAACGCTGCGGCATACAGCGTATTATTTCCACACAAGTGTAAAAGGTACAACGTCATCAATTTTAAAACTGTGTCATGAATATTACATTTTTGCAAATGCTCAAAACTTCCTGGCCTCTCTTTTTTAAAGGTGCATTTTAAAAATGTAATACGCGAGGGAAATTGTTACCTGACTACGCACTGCTTCTACTTAATCGGAGCATTTCCCAAGAATTTAGAGAGGATACGTAGCATATCGTATGTACGTAGGGGAACTCTTATCGTTAAGTCCGGATGATTAAATAGGAGTAACAGCAGGAGGAGAGAGAGAGGCGGAGAGAGGCAGGAGCTACTCTGATAATCCGCAGATAATATTGAGAGGGATTGAGACATCTCATAGAAATAAAAATAATTGATAGACACAACAAATTGGTCCATTCTTTTTATTCCACATCCACGCTCCATCTCCGCTTCAATTTCCCATCCCATCCAATTGCACAAGTACAAATGTAAAAATATCCCTAGATATATACATACTGCACAGAGTAGGCCAGATATAATATGCAGGAACTACCTATGTAAGCCTATATAGTTAATTTAGTATTCAAAAAAAGAAAAAAAAAGTCCCTTATCCCCAGGAAACATTATAGTTACAGAAACAGCGGAGACGACACGATACGATGAGACTAAACTGAGGATCGTGAGCTGGAACGAGAACAAACTATGAGAGATAAGGAATTAATAAAACCTGTTTAGCTATAGCTATATACCCACCCACCTTTTTTTTAATATCACAATGAGTATGAGTCTTGCTTGGGTGCTTTTATATAATGACCCAGATTCTCCAGTCCTTTCACTTTCACTATTCATGAACATCGAATAATTATTACATTGAGACACAATGAAAACTCAATTCAACTCCAGGACTGTAGACTCCAGTTCCAGCCACTCCAGGACTCACACCATATACAGTTCCAGTATAGTCCTTAATACTGGAAAATTATGCATTACATTTAAAACAAGTTTCAATTTTGCAAATTCTACATTTTTTTTCCAGAATTTAGAATGTAACATTGATGTTTTTATCCAGGCATATAATTATTAGTTAGCATTCGTGTACTAATCACTTATGGTAAATTTATGACATTACTCATTTTTAAAAAACGTGTAGTACAAAATTTAAAAAAATAATTACTAAATTCATATTACAATTTTTTTAATGGATTCGAAGCCCATTTATTAACTTTTTTTATTATACTTAATTACAAAATGGATTACAAAATTTCGTCATTTATTCACACCACTTTTGAAATCGACACCAGATTAATAAGCATACAGCGGTAAAATGAGCGCATTCCTGAGAATATTCCATAAAAAAAATTAATTGAAAGTCAGTATCGAATTACAATTAACAAAAGTCATGCTACTCTAAAATTAATTCCAAATAAACTTGGTGATGATGAAAATGAAGACGGTTTCTGTAGCTGTCTATATACACCTATACTTTCGTGTAGATTGTATATTATTGTGCGGTCCTCAGAGAAACAAGAGAAGCAACCCGGAAGGAATCAGGCGTTAACGCTGAGTACATTTATGTACATTATGGGCGTTATGTGGATACTAGATATAAGACTCCTGTCTGCGGCAGGAACTTAAATCAACCTAGATATAGTAGAAGATATCATATCAATTATCGTGAATGAAGTATCAAAATGATCTTTAGTATATCTTTACCCAATTTTACGTATTTGTAAAACCACCACGGCCGGACGAAGGAATTGCTTTTAGGCAGGAATTTGTTTCCATACAAAAACCAACATTTTGATTTTATTGATGGTTTTCGTTGGTATAGCAAAATGCTGTATTTACATGTTTTAGAAAAGTGTAAAATGTTCTTTTTACTTGATTCAGAAAAGTGCAAAATGTTCTATTTACATGTTTTTAGAAAAGTGAAAAATGTTCTTTTTACTTGATTCAAAAAAGTGCAAAATGTTCTATTTATACGTTTCTGAAAAGTGCAAAATATTCTATTTACCTACATGTTTTTTGAAATGTGCAAAATAATTTATTTTGCATATTTTTGAAAAGTCAAAATATTGTTTTTATATATTTTTCACAGCTGCAAAATGTTCCAGTTACATAAGTTTTTTGAAAATTCAAGCAGCATGCACTGGCCGCATTATCCGGCCCTGAAAACAACTCATATTGAATATTCTCTACAATCAAAATAACCCATTAAAAAATTCTGGGAGGTTGACGCATGAATAGTAGACGGGTTTATTTAGCACACAATTATATGGCAATAAACGGGTCTGTAATTGTAGACGGGTTTGGAAAGTCGGAATTTGACCCACTATTGCAGACGAAATATGAAATACGGTCAATCGAAAAAAAAATACAGTCTTACTTAGTGATAATTTTATTGTACTTCATTGACATCGTCGTTGAGATTGGTCGTTACCTAACGACCAATCTCCGTCTGTCCTTTTCCTCATCTTCAAATCAAACCTTTATCCGTCCTCACCACAAGTGTAAACATTCAGTCACTCATTTTGAAACACCTGAAGAAGAAAAAAATTCGAAACGTTGTGTTCATATTTCAAAACAAAATACATTTAAGTGACTAAAAACTATCAACTAAATCGGTGAGTACTACCCTTCATTGTTTTCCTATCTCATTACACTCACTTTTCCGAAACTTGTTTCCTATTGTACTTCATTGATAAAACTATGAAATAACCACAAAATTAGATTTTTGTCATATTTTTTTTGGATATGGGTCATTTTCTTTCTTTAATGTCCTTTTATATTCTTTTACAAGTATGTGAGAATTTTTGTGATTCTGATTTATTTCTTGACGCTAGCATGATTGGCCAATTTAGTAATATTAATTGTCAACTCAACAATTAGCTAAAGCCATTTAGCGGGTTTTATCCTTTTCGAGCTTCATTCTAACAACTGTATAATAAATTGCATTGCAAGTGCTCAAATATTGAAAAGATATTGGCTGGGAACTTTCTTCCATAACGTGTCTATTTTCTATTCCTGAGGAAGCTCAAGCGCGCATTAAAAAACGTTTGTTTTGATTCGTTCCGAATTATTTATGTGCGTCCAGTGGTTTGGATTTGGATTTGGAAACTGTGGCCCTCCAAATGCCTCCAGCGACTCTCTACTTTATATAAGTGGATGAATCATGAATATAGTGCAAAAAGAAATGGAGATGAGAGTCTGTGGATATGGTAAAAATGGTGCTCGTGCAGGGAGGAGAAGTGTGTATATGTGTGTACTTGTATGGAGTAGGATTACGTGTTAACGTTGAGGAAGGAGTGGAGGGGGGAGGGGAAGGCAAAGGAAGACACGCTCCACGCTCAAGTAAAGGTAAGAAGGAGAGAATAATCGCGTTGGGTTTCATACTCACAATGCAATGGCAGTGGCAATGGGATGGTGGTAGCATGGAAGAAAATGATAATCGTATGACTTGCTCGGCTTTCTCTCTATCGGAGTTGGCTTCGGTTCTGGCCCTGAGTTGACTCTGATGTGGAGAGAGGAAAGTAGAAAGTAGTGAGTCGGCTGAGCTGGATCTGGATTCTGGATGGGGGATAGTTGGTGGATGGGTAGGTGAGGTAGATGGATTGTAAACTACGGAGAGGATGTGTGTGTGTGTATGTCTCTATGTGTGTGCTCTACTGGGATAGTAGCAAGTTAATCATGTTGGGATGCAAGCAATTACTACAACTATTGATCGGCCTACAATGTCCCCACGGACTTGCTTTTTCATCTCCCTCCAAATCAACTATAAAGCTTTGAATCTCCAAGCTCAACCATCTCGTCACCGTCAAATGCTCCCCGCATCCCATCCAATGTGATTCTCTATCTCTCTCCTCTCAATTTATACCTTTCCTCGAATTCCAACTCCAACTCGAATTTGAGTCTCAATTTATACTTTCTACTCCTTTCTCTCTCACACACACTCTCCCTTATGTTTCCCCGCGCTCGCCCTGCCCTCCCGTGTCCTCCAGTCCTCCAGTCCTCCGTACATTTATGCATGATCATACTAATACTTTACTTAGACCATTACTCCTCCCGACTGCGGGACCTTCTTTCTCTCCCTTCCTTTTTACATTTCTCCCTCCACTAATACAGATGCACGGAAGGAGAGGGAGAGAGAAAACAAATTTCTAAATGTCTCAAATGCTCCTCGAGTCTTCTAGACAGCGTCTGGCTTAAAGTTGATGCAGCTGTAACAAATGTTTGAGGCTCTAAGACGAAGCTATATAGAAGTGGAACTTGAAGACGGCAAGAGTCAAAGTGTTTCCTCACACTTCTTTTCTTTTTGTCCTCCTCCCATTCTCCTCTTTTTAAATTGAGTCGGTTAAATTTTTTCTTCTCAAAAGATTGGAAGTGATTGCCAGGGAAAGGAGAGCAAGAGCAAGACTCACAAATATAAATATTATTCACACCCGCATCCCCATCCCCCACTCACGTCCGCTCTATTATGTAATTGGAGTCTTATACTGTTGTGTAATAAAGTCAGCATGTCAGGAGCATAAATAGAGAAGGGCTGAAAAAACGTTTCATTTTATTTTTATTTCCTCCTATTTTACAAGTACTAATATTGGATTCTATTATTTATGAGAGGAAAACATTGTCAACATTTTATGCATAAATGGAACAATAAGGCAATACAGCTTGAAAAAAAACGAAAACGAAATACTAAAAGATATGATAAAGGAGCAGCAGGGCCGGATAATTTAGCCAACACAGGCAGCCCCGCTGCATTCATTTTCAAAAAAACGTGTAAATCGAACATTTAGCACTTTTCAAAAATATGTAAATAGAACATTTTGAGTTTTCAAAATGATGCAAAATAAATTTGTTTGGACATTTCAAAAACATTAAAATAAAAGATTTTCAACTTTTCTCAAAACATGTAAATAGAACATTGAGCACTTTTCTAAATCAAGTAAAAAGAACATTTCAAACTTTGCAAAAACATGTAAATACAAAATTTTGGTTTACCAAAGAAAACCGTCAAGGAAATCAAAATGGTGCTTTTTTTGTATTAAAACAAATTGCTGCCTAAAACTAATTCCTTCGTCCGGCCCTGAGGAGCAGTATGTAATGTGCAGCACAGCATATTCTGTGGACAGTGTGGAGAAGTGAATGAAGGTAAATAGAACAAATTGACAGCATATGTAAAGAGATTGAGTCCGTAAAAATTTCAAAAAAAAACAAGAATACGAGTGATTATTGTATATTCATAGTTGAAGGACTGGTTAAAAAGTTTAAATGTATGAGATGGAGAAAGGAATGAAGAAAGTAAACGCAAATTTTATTACTAAATATATTGTCATAATTTGTATTTGAATGCCAACTAAAAGACTCGAATGCACTTGTTTCACACAACGATGACACCCGTTTCACTTCCTTTTAGACTTTGTCCAAAAACTTTCACCGTATGTAAAACATTATTTCTACATTTACTCTCTCCAAAAGAGAAAAACTACTTGACTGTACCATATGATATTTGGCATTTTGCAACTGTTATTATTGTTGTTTATGCTCCGCTCGTACTTGTATCTCTGGTGCAAAGTCCATGCTGCGAAACAGTTTAGACGAGGGAGTAGTAGAGCAAGCTAAAATATTCTGCATTTATGAGAGAGATGTAAAGAGAAAGAAGCCAAAAGAAAGAGACAAGAGTAGAGGGGTCTACTCTTGCACTTGAGTGCGGAGCGAGCGGGAGCTGTGCGAGTAAAAAGGCATGTGTGTATATATCTGTTGGAAGGCATAGAGTACACAGAGTGAAAGGAGAGCGCATAGTGGAGAGCAGAAGTTTTGAGTCAGGGATGTTACATTAGCTGAAAGTAATTTCTTTCGTCTTGCTCTCACTCTGTCCAATAGTATCTAGGGCGGAAAAGCGGAAAAGTATAACACAACACATGATGTACATACCACTCTCTGCTCTCCTCACCATCTCAATTTTGACTGTGTCAACGGAAGAAAATGGTGCAGAAGACATTGGGAGAGAGACAGGATCGGATGATGGTAGTGTGTAGTACGTACGTAGAACCTACGAATCCCGCTCCCGTTTTCCGTCGAGTAAGTAAAAACTGAGAGAAAGCCAAGAGAAAGTAGAGTACTGGGAGTAGTAGTGGAAATGGTAGTAGTAAAAGTAGTAGTAGTAGTCACCATTTGAACGACGGATTTCCTTATCTTGAGAATTTCAAACTGTTTTTTCTCATCTCCGCTTCGCTTATCTGCCCAAAAGGAAAGTGTTGAATAGAATAAAATCTATTGGATGCACTCTTGTGGTATTGGTTTTTTCCTCTTTGGTTTTCTCTCTCTCTCTCTCTCATTCTCTCACACTATCACATCACACGTCCGCACTTTTCCTCATCCTTCTATCTCTCTCCGCTTTCTCCTCCATCCATTCTCGCAGTTCAATGTCTGTCAGTCAGCTGAATGTGAGTGTGTGAGTAGTGAGTGTACACAGAGGGAGATCCAACAGATTCCAAGATAGATATGGGAGATGGGAGGTGGAGGAGTGAGTTGATATGAAATTTATTATATGCCTTTTCCTCCTCCCCCTCCTCCTCCAAATGCTCCGCTGACTGAGTCTCAATTTTTACAAAACTGGAACAGGAAAAGTAAGAGAAAGAGAAACTGTGAGAAAGTGTAGGAATCTAGAAATAAAGAAAGGAGCATCTAATGTTACCACTCTCCTCTTAACTAGCTTCTGTATCGTCTCCCGCTCCACTCCTGGTGCCATAGTTAACCTAATGTTTCTCTCTCGTCCGCTCCTCATCGGAATATCGTCGGAGAAGTGGCATCCTCCAGAACAGGAGCATGTGAGCGACACTAAAAGGGAAGGAATGAAGACGGAATGAACACTAAGTGTACTTGAGGATTGACTTTTATTCAAGTGAAATGAGTGGACGGGGAAAGTGGGGAAAGCATGATAAAAAAGAAACAAAAACTGTTTGGAATTGGAATGGAATTTTGTGTGAGAGCTTACTTATTTCCAATAATGATTCTGGTTGGATTGGAATCTTGTAGCTCGAGGTTATTTGCTAAGAACGAAAATGCCAGAGTACGTATCCTCTACCAAAACCAACCCATTTTCATCCTACCCCAATTTCATGAACATCCACGTTAGGCCATGGAAAGGGAAAGACAGAGAGAGAGAGAGAGAGAGAAAGAGAGCGACAAGATTGAATTGATTTGGTTTGGTTTGGAGAGACACATACCATTGAGTTGCCTCTGACGCTGCTTCTGGATTCTGTATCTGGAATTCTGACTTGTTCTGTAGTTGGAGTTGGAGCCATATATAGCCCATAGCATCCATGACCGGAGACTGACCACTGGGAAAATCCAGTTGACTATTCCCATGGTTGATGAAACTATGTGAGTACGTTTAGTGGCTTGGAGACCTCGAGTCATCCGAGGGAAACAAAACAATCCCAAGTTAAACAAATAGAGCCTCAATATAGCGACATGCTCACTCACTACACTGTCATATAATACCCTCCGCTCTACGTTGTCTGTTGTGGTTTTCCCTTTCCTCCGCTCGTTCCAAACTCGTCATCCTCCCAATGGTCACTCTCATGTGATATTGCCCTGTGTATGCTATATAAAAGTCTGCACCTATATTTACATGCACACCAATGCGCGTACCGGTACAGCCCAATGTCCACACCAAATCTTTTGTTCGGAGTCAAATAGATACCTATTTACTGTCTCCTTCCTTCCCTCTCTCCACAATATACAATAAACAGGGCGTACGTAATATTCCCGACTCCCGGAGGGCAGAACATAAAGCGAGTTACGGACACTTTCTCGACAGGTCCTTGTCTCGTTTCTCGGTCCTTGTGCCTGGGCTACTCATGTGCTGAAACAAGAGCAAGAACACACCAACGGCACAGCGTTACTTACATTATTGCTCTCAAATTGTACTTGGATTCCTTAAGAAAGCAGGGAATTCTCGCACAATACTCACCCTTAACGCTCCCTGCATATAATAATTACTGTAACTATTATTTTACGCACTTAAATCTTAAATCGTTGCCTCTTTAAAAAATGTAAAACACCAGTTATATTATTCTATGCAATAATTAAGCATAAGACAAAGACTCAAGAACGGAGTAACTTTAATTACATAATATGGCGTCCCTGAGTTACTTCAAATCCGAATCCCAAGTTGTGGATCTTTTAGCGTTGTAATAGTTTGTCGCGACATTCCAAAAATTGAGTTGTCGAGATTTGGATAGAGTGGCCGCGTAGTACGAGAGCCGGCTGTACACACTGTTTGTGAGAGGAAGTGGGGACTGTAGTCAAAAGGTAGCATAGAGAAAGCACCAACGAGACTACAGAGCCTAAGCTGTGTACTGTGTACTACATACGAGGAAGTTTAGACTTAGCTGGAATTTTATGAGATTGGCTTTTACTTAATCTCATCGTGGCTTGAGATTGTGGTTGGATCACATTTTATACGACACTTTCCTCCTATGCCAGTTGACTGAGAGTCGGTTGTCGGCTCTGTACCTGTGTCAGAGTGTTTCATCCGATTTTGTGTGCATGTACATACAAGGTTCTCTCCAGGATTCCACGATGTACCACTTCCATTTAAGCTTTGTCTCAGTCCCTGTCTCTCATCTGGCTCCTGCTTCTGATCCTGAACAACATCGTGGAGGGTTGGGCGTTTCAAAAAAGGAAAATGAGATTAAGGGAATGGATTAGTAATCCAGGGAAACTAGGAGTGGAAAATGTAAAACGTTTATAAGGAACTTGGCTCGACAGGCGTAGCAGAAGAAGTGGCGATGGAGCCAAGGGAAAGGTGAGGCTCCTTCTGGAGTCAGCATCACTCTTGACTTTTAGTTGAAACAAGTTGCATCTTAGTTACACGAGCATTGAAAAACTTTCTCAAAGAGAGAAAGGCAGAGTGGTGGAGCCTGAATATGGATCTCATAGTTTTGGATTCCCATTTTGACTTTCTCTGTCTCTGTCTTCGCTCTGGTTGACTTGGCTTTTGAGCGGTGAGGAGAGAGACGCAGGAGTCAAGTGAGGAAGGAGGAAGTGGAATTCATTAATTAGGGATTTATGGTGAGAGCAGTGGAAAGTTTTCATGAGCCGCAAGGAGAAAGTATGCTACTAGGTTTGGTGGCTACACCGCTTCTCTCACTTCCCCTCATCTCGTCTCCATGTACAACATAGAAAATTTGTCAGAGCATTTCTCTCGCTTACGATTACAATTACGATTCTGATTTCGATTCAGAACGGCAGTACGAATAAATACAATGTACCTAGGTACATACATTTTCATTTCACTTTAGGTTTAAGATCCTAGCACACGGATTCGCCGTCAGTTTGAGAGCTTTATGAACGGTCCAAAAAAAAGATTGAAATATTTTTAATTCTAATCAAACGGAAATTTATTAACAATTACGGCATTTTGCTATCTTTCATTTTCTCACTGCTGCGGCTCTCCTCGTCTCCTCTTTGATCTTTCCTATGTGCTACAGGTACTGAAAATGCTCGGGATTTGACACTGTATTCAAAAAACGATTATTTACTCTACTCTATATGCTTCTACACATTTTATTACACAACAAGAACCTAATTAAACGAGGCGGATTGTAACCCATGTTTTGAGTCAAAACGTGTGTAACAACGTGTGTATAGTTCCCCGATTTTATTTTATGTGGCTACATGCGGTAGCCTGTCAATGTTGAAAATAATAATGACTGTTGACTGCATTCTCATCTCCTCGTATTCGTATAGTCGTCCTGAATAAAAGTAAAACTAAATGAGTTTGTGACATTTGGACATTTTGTCCTCGTAAAATAAAATAGTAAAATGGGTAGAACATAGTCGTGACGGAGCAATAAAAGTAGAAAACTATGAAAATGTGGAATGTTGAGCAAGATGCAAGAGTTGAGATTATTGCTTGGTTTCCAGAAAGACCCAGACCCAGAGAGTTGAACTTGGTTTCGTATGTAAAGACAGAGAGAAAGAGAGAGAGAGTGAGAGGGTTTTAAGAGGAGAAAGCACGAAATGAAATGATGAGTTCCGCCCACAACTTGTTGAGCGTCCTGCGGTTCACTTCCTGGATACGTTTCTTCCTTCTCAGTTCAGTTTAAAGGTTGATTTTAGAATTCTCCTTTTCTCTCTCTATATATACGTTCCCTTTTATTCTCTCAAGCAGAGACCAATGTCACCCTCCTGTGCAGTATACTTACTATATTATAAATTACGTAGTGACTTCTCCACTCTCTCTCTCTCCACGCTGAAGACAGGCCGACAGGGACGTACATACGGGCTATATATTCACGATGAGATGGAGAAGTATTTGAAATGTGTACAATACAGATTTACAAGCAAAAGTGAAAGCATCATCCACATCCACTGACAGACATGGCAGTCGATCTCTTTTTATTGCTTTCAACAGTCTCAAAAGAACTAACCAAACAGACAGAGAGATATAAAGCGAGAGAGAAAAGTTTTAAGAATGGGTCAAAGTAGAGTTTCCAATGTTCATCCTCTCAACAAAAGTTTTGAACTCGTGTCATTCTTTTGTCTTTGTGTACAAATCATATTGTTTTATTTCATATCTTGAGAATTTTAGCATTCCTTAACTGAATAGACATATCTTATTAATATTTGGTTTTTGAATAACTTGGAATTAAGTATTGCTAAATATAATTAGTTAATTAATTATAGTTTGAAAATAAACATTCGGCATAATGATCATATTTTGGTCAGAGCAATTTACAGAATAATGGAGAAGCCACAATTTTGATTTTATTTGTATTTTACAGGTGGAAATTGAAGGTTTAACGGGAGATATTCGATTCACTGACGATGGCCGACGCCGTAACTACAGCCTTGATGTTATGGAAATGACAATTCATAGTGCAAAAGTCAAGGTAATAATTGAATAATACTTGTTGAGGAAGCAATACGGGCCATGTCATTTTTTAAATATGCAAAATTAAGTGTATACTCATGATATTTTCTACTATTGTTTTGTACCAACAATGTAGGTATTTATTATATATTACGTGCTACATTTATATACAGTCAAACTTGTAAAAACAATCCAAAATGTAAGCCATTGGATATGTGAGTTTTAATAACTCTAATTTGGTAAATTTTTCTCAGTTTTTATTGTACGTATAGGCTATGTGCTATAACGTATACACCATATGATTTAGTATTTTAGTTGTAATATTTCTTTCAATTGCTAAATAAGAACAATAACTGGAGAAATATGCACAGGATTTGTACGAATAGGGACTTAAGTTTTATGTGGGCTGAGACACATGTAAGAAAATAGTCACTACACAACTTTATATATGTTTTATTCAATAAACTTCTCCTGTTTAAAAGTTGGAGAGTTGTACAAGAAAGGATTTTTATTCATTAAACCCGAAGGAAAGAAGAGAAAGTTTGAGAAAGTATTTAATTTTCATTAAATACCTTGAAGCTTTTATAGTGTGTGTGTGTGCAGTGCTCCATTTGTTGCTAAAATCCGAGTAGATTCATATCTCGTGCGAGGCAATGTGTAGGGACGCGCAGACAGACAAACACACAAAGTAGGAAAAGAAAGGGAACGAAAAAGGGGACGAATTTCTTTAGAGAAAGTGTAGGAAGGAAGAGGCGCGGTAGATGATTAGTAGTTGTGTGGAGAAGTTCTTGTAAAAAAGTAAAAGCATAATAAAGGGGAGAAAGTGGATGGGAATTTATAGGGCAATTTGTCATAATGGTTCTTTCCATGGGGGTTCTCAATGATGACAACTACTACTAAACAACCAACAAACTCAAACTTAACCAGACCATAGAATGCAAATACAAGGCGGGATACAATTCGCATGTATTTCCTTCATAGTATATACTATATAATTGCATACCCATGCTACTACAACAAAATACTACATTAATTTCAGCTATAATAATCATCATACTACATATTATATAGGTAGGTACCTACTTTCTTGTAAAAATTCAATGGGGAAACTATGTTTATTTTTTCTCTAAAATATAAAAATATTTATATAACATTAGATAATTTTCTTGAACTAATGCAGAGGCAATTTACAATTTTTACAAAAATATTATACTCTTAAAAATCTGTCAAGAAAAAATACGATGGGATGATAAGGATTTTTTTTTACTGGTTATTATATGTAACCTACAACCTACCTACCTACCTAATAATATTGTAATATTGAAAGCATCCTAACATTGTCTTTTATTTGTGCTATATACATACATATATATATTGCCATTTCTCAATTTTTCATCCCGTTGTTGGTAGTAAATAAATTTTAGGATATGATAAATCATGGATGACAGTCTCAAATTTTCACGGCCGTCCTCATATATTCTCCGCACCATAAGTACAACATATATCATACATAGGTACAAACAGTCAGCATGTTGTGAGGCTATTGTTGCTCTCTCTTCTTTTCCTGTTTTATACCGTAAGCCGGTGAAAGGGCAGGATTTATTTGCTCAAATAATAAAAAGACAAAAACCAAGACTTTTCCTGTCCTCCTTTCTACTTTCTTGTAATATGCTTCGATTAGACTTATTTTTGAGTCAAAGCCTCGTACAAATTTTAGTATGTTTAATCAGTATTTACTTAATTTGAATTCTAAATTTCAATAATCTACAAAAATAAATGGATAGTAAAAATTTTTCAATAAAACGCAATAAAAATGATAATAGAAAAAACTTACCTACTTGGCTGGTATGATTCGGGTGAAACTCCAATGTGTCGTCCTTCACCCAATTTACATATGCCGTACATAAACCTTTCAAAGTTTACCATGAGCAGATGTATAGACTTTAGACAAAAAATAATGCTTGGAAAATTGAGCAAGACCTACACCCCAGCAACCTTATGTATTAGATTTATTTAGATCCCGTTCTACTTAAAATATTGCTGTATGCTATACATATTTGTTTCTTTCGCGTGCAGTGATTTATATTCTAGTGATAATATGTCATTGGTTATTGAAGTTAAGGCGTAGCTGGGATCTGGAGTGCAGGGGAAACGGCTGTTATAGGAATATAAAATAGAAAGCAGTGAGAAGTTCCACGGAAAAGGGACCTCATTTGTCATGGTGTTAATTCAGTATCGTTCCTACTACCACTGCACTATTACCATTACCATTAAGAATATCCTACCTACAGAATTCATAACGATGACGATGTAGACATAGGAGACAGAGTATGAGTATAGGGAAGTGAAAGATAGAGGGATTGAAAGGGAAATCAAAAATGATATGGATGCTACGTCGTATCTTTATACATTATTGGTTCTTTTTTGGCTGAATAGTAGTTTTACGCTACTCCTACTCCTACTCCTACTCCCAATGTTCTGGGAACTGGGACTCGTACTTGGTACTGCGTGGTTAGCAGCACGTTAAGCACTCAAGTCATTGAGTACATCCGTGACACGGTTGTATATCTTTAAAGCACATTTATCTGTCATCAGCAATGACGCCTGAAGACTCTTTGATTTATTCCCGCACCTTTACTCCAATATTTTCAAATTCTATTTTCCATACTTTAACAAATCTTTATAACCATTTTTTCCCTCATAGAGGATTAATAGTGGAGAAGCACAGACATACAGAGAGAGAGAGAGAGCATTGGACTGAGATTGGTACTGGGGCAGTCTACAGAATGTGAAAATAGTGTGGGTAGGAAATCAAAGGCTAGGCAGACATATAGATGTCTTGAGGACATTTATATATTATATTGAGTAAAATGAAAAATGGGGAAATTAAATTGGTGAGTTTGTAGGTGGAAAGTGAAAGTAGGGCTGGGAGTGGAGAAAGCGCAGCGCAGTTTTTTTCTCTCTCTCTCTCTCTCTTTTGAGGATAGCATTCTCACACAAATTTTTTGACTCAAATCCAATATCAAATACACAGATTCAGAAAACGAAAACGAGAATAGAGAATGAGGAAAATTGGTAAAGAATCGAAGAGACAAGCTCAGCAACTGTCTTTTGGCTCCGACACACACACACGACGAAATTGTTGAATGGGAGAAAGTGAGGAAAGCTCCTTTGTTCTTGCTCCCCGCTACAATCTTTTCAGCTCAAAAACAAACATTTGAATGAGGCTTTTGGAGCTAAGGCGTCAATACACTTATCCGTAGTTTATACTAATAACATGTGTAAATCATCCCTCCCAATTCCATCATTCCCAAAAAGGAGAAAGAGCCTTCGAATAATATTTTAATCGCTTACGATAAGAGCGTCTGCCAGTAAGACAAGACGTTTGGCACTTTTTTTTTGAAAAAACCAGTATAGCTTAATTGGATCCCCCGCTACAGACAAATGGGGATCTATAGACAGTTATGTGGCTCGTGCGTAGTGCGAATATAGGCCATATATGGTCCCCGTCCCTTATACCTACCTCCCGGGAAAATTGTTTTATATAGATGACTGGGTAGCAAGTGATGCGTTTCCTCATTCTTGAGCACACACAAGCAGGCAAGAAAGACAGAGAGGAAAGGGACGGTGCATTTAGATGAAGACAGACTGAGAGTAGAAGGTGAAAGTGGAGAAAGTAAATTCTTACGTTTTCCTGATTCTTGTGCAAATAGTAGATGAGGAGTTAGCTATGGATATACGCCCGTGTCATATAACTATAATGCTATATCAATAGCATACGGAGGATTTAGACTACTACTATTACTGTTGATAGTACTTGAATCACACTTGATTTTCCCATTGAAAAGTCTTTAAATTATTTGCATTAGCAGCTCCTTCAGCTCTACAAGCTCTTGTATAGCCAAACGCGGCCATGGTAACGGTCACGCTCATGACCATGGTCATTATACGAATCAAAATCCTTTAAATTGAAAGCGGAAAAAAAGTCACTAGCTTTCTAGTGCTAGAGCTTATAGGCAATTAAATTGTGACCTATTTCCTTCTTGCCTCTATGTTCACCTTTGACCTTAATTTATCAATTGTGTCATAATCAAAATAGACACAAAAATATTTGCGCTTAACAATATAAAATGTTTTGTTTTTTTCTCCTTTGAAAAAGATTGGCGAATGGAGTGACAGCAAAGCTTTCACAGCCGTTCCAGCAAAATACGTTCGGCCTCCAGCTTTCTCCATAATTCAGCGGAATCGAACTTACATCGTCACCACAATTATGGTCAGTACTAAATTTCAGTTTTTTTGTACACTTTTCTCTGTAGTTGTAGGTTGTAGGGTCTTTTCTTTTGACAAGAGTATGTTTTTATTGTCAATATTTTTGAATTGCTAAAAATAATTATATAATATGTATAAATTATAAAATTATCAACTTGATAGGAGGAGCCATTCATGATGTTGAAAAAGCCTGTAAATGGTGAAATGTTGGAGGGAAATGACAGATTCATGGGCTATTGTAAAGATTTGGCAGAGAAAATTGCCACTATGCTTGGAATTACGTGTAAGTAGACAAGTCTGCTTTTTTTTTTCAATTTGATTGCATATAGTATTAATCTTTTCCATATCATACAATTTATCCAGTCTTCCAGTCGTCCTCCACATACTTTATGTACTATCTGTCTCAAGATTAATCCAAGTGTTTACTTTGCAAAGACAGAATAAAGTGTG